>KZ308554.1:341224-437479 GCA_000376725.2 Ladona fulva
ATTGATTAGGAAATAATTAAAGAAAAACATCCTTAAATATTTACGTAATTAGAATTTTTAGTAGCTAAAGAAAATTTATTATTTATAACCATTTTTGTTGCACAAAAACACTGATATAGTCAGAGCTGATGATGGAATTATGATACGGAACATGATCCATGATAAAGAATTATGCCCAGTTAAAATTGATTAAATAGTCGAATTTATAGCATGTTACAAAAATGTTGACACTTATTCTTCATAGATTATTTGTTAAAATGGTTGGAACCACCATTTCGAATTGAGCAAAAAGAATAATTCCTTAATAAATGGATTATTATTATGGATTCAATTAATTGTTTTGCCTGAAGCTATATTGAAACTTTCCGATGGCACGAAGTATTCATTGTGACAACCAAAATAACATCGTTGAGCCTGAATTAATTTCCGGATGCTTGTATGTTGCAATCATCCGTTCATTTGTAATATCGAAAATATTTAAACTTATCAGGCCAAAATGTATGGTTCTTATCGAGCTCCACGAGGCGATACGAAAACGAGTCTCCCTTTCCACATCGCAAATGCATTCAAAAATATACGTGGTGACCAACCGGAAAAATAACATGTAGGGCGACCAGTTCCATTTCCTGTCACCAGCAGATGGACGAGAATAGGCGGAAATATTTCGCTTCGCGATCGTATTTCTCGAAAAAGCATAGGTATTAACGAAAAGTAGTAAAGGTATACCTGTGTAAATTACTTTTTACCTCGAAAGCTTATTGAAGTTATCATCTGAAAGAGTTCATGTTGTAGGTTAAACTTCAACCGAGAAAATTCCTCTGCCTTCGTTTGTTCCATCACGGAAATTTTCCACTAAGCCTTCCAACGATATGTTTGCTAGCAATGTGTTTATCCATCACTTCTGGGAAATGTCGTTAGCTGTGTAACGGAATGATAATGAGCTGGAGGTGGTACGAAAGAATAAAAGTATAACACCTTGGAACTGGGGCCCCCTTTGCGTTCAGAATAGGGAAACCCGCCTTGGCAAGGCTGTTTTTTTCCAAACGTTGGCTGCGTCGATAAGGCAAAAACGCAGTTTTTATCTATGTGATAACTTCAGAAAATAGTTCACCGAGAAATTATTTGTGAATAAGGCCCCTAATAGCGTATTATTTACTTAATTGATGGGAAATACTTGTAAAATTAATCTAATTTTAATAGATGGAAATCAAGAATAATAATTTCCGAATCCAGTCGTAATATTTTACGGAAACGGTAAAAACGTTTTTACACTCTCCATTTATAGTTTAATCTACTATTTAACAAAAGCAATCCTCGTTTTACTGCTGTGCAACTTAGCATTCATTGTTATCTTCTTAAGTTATATAAATATTCATAAGTTATCTTCTCTCCTGAGGATGGCTACGTAATTGCAGAAATACGTGTTGAGAACAATACTCGCAAAGCGCGACCACGGAGAACCCTAACTCCCGATGGTAAGAATTTCCTAATGGTTAGTGTTCTTGCAAACTACTGATTTTGGAGTTTTTCCCTAATCAAGAATAACTTCTTATATAAAAGTAAATTTTTAAAAATCACTCCATAGAACACCAAGGATAAAATTACGGCTTATGTACATTTCGCTCTCCATGAAAGCATCTTCAGAACTTATTCGATAGGATAATGCCTTTAAAACAGAGTTTTATCTTGTATAAAAGCCGTAGGTGTTTTCCTTGATGGTTTTTGTAGTGATTTCGTACTATTAAACAATATAACCATCAGTTGCCTAAACCACTCTCTCATTCATAAAAGACAGACTGTTTTAAGGAATAATATTAATAGTTATGTTGCTTCTGATATCCACATTCATCTATTTACTATACTACTATGAGCCAGGAGTTTACGTAAAACTTACAGAACAGAAGTTTACATGAAACTTCTACATTCGAAAAATTAGCGAAAGAAAGTTACCGTATCGAATCACTCAAGCTGGAGATGTGAGAAATCCTGCTTCATACGCATCGTGTCATGAAGACGCTAACTGCACGGAGGAGTTGGTTTCAAACTACCTTATAAGTACTCTCTAATCGCCAAAAACTGATTTAACGTCGACGGATGTGTCTATACGTACTGTTCCAAGAAAAATATCTACTCATACATCCCGAATTTACTAGTTCATACAGAGCTGTCCCGAGAGGAATTTTATGCCTCTTCCTTCACAAGTTAGCATCCTCATTAGCACATGAATTAGCGAAGAGCATCGACACCGTAAGGCGTTGGTCAACCTTCCACATTTTTCTGAAATATGCATCCTCCACTTACTAATTACAATATTTGTAAACATCCGCATAGCTTTCGATAAAATGATCATGTGTAGTCATACAAAGAATTAAAGGAACGTTTTCTGATGAAAATAGGTGAAACTGGATTACATGAGGAAATATAGATCCCAGATCGCAATCTAATCAGGAAAATGTGAAAAGAACGGATGCCTTTTAACCTCTGTTTTAGAAATCATCTCCGTAATAGAAGTGTGGATGATAATCTTCATTTCTATTACAGGGAATATTACGTTTAAAAAATGGTGACTATGTCTACAATCAGGGTCGGCTTTGAACTGCCTCTGGGCTCTTACTTAAACCTTTATCCCCCAACTAGAATAAAAAGAACTTTTTGTAAATTGTTTCCCCCAATTTAAATACCAAAGAAAATCAACCACTTAAAGGGTCCCATTTAATCTATGAAACTTCATAGAATGCATTAAGGGATCAATACTTATTCATATAGCAAATTTGTCTTTTACAACCTTAGTTTCTCCTAAAAAGGGGAAAAGCGACGTTTCCCAGCCATTTGGGGAGACATTTTTCGTTCTTCTTTGGTTTTTTCTTGCAAAATTCGATATTTTCAAAGAGCTAACTTCCATGAAGTTAAAGATTAGAAATGAAAGTAGGAAAAATTAATTACTAAATAAATCAAAATTAATGACCGAAAAATATCTCATGATGGTTTTAAAGGTTCCCGGGGAGGTTGAAAGTCTGAAACTGGCCCTGTCTAAGATGTAGCACATTTAGAGAACATTTTTTTGTAGCTGTTCCACACTGATGCTGAAACTAAAGTAGTTTTACCAGCGTTTTCGAGGAAAGATGAACGTAATATCTATAGAAGATGAAAAAAAGCAGTAATACATCTATACACTGACTTATTAGACTTCCAATTACCTAGGGTCCCCTTAAGCAAGAGTGAGTCCATTTACGGGTATTAACTGTAAATATTAAGGAAATCCGGCAGGTAGAAATTTATATAATACGTTTGTAGTCTCATTATAAATACATAATATTCACTCAAACTAGATTTTGTTGGAACTTATTATCCCCGTTCATTCATTTTGACTCTCTGATATTTGATGGCATTTACGCTACGGAGTTGCTTTAGAATTAAACCTTAAGTTCGCGGATTACAAGGGAATTAGATTCGTAAATTTCTTTTCCCAAACTTCACGGATAATTAAGTCAGGCGTTCAGAATTTCGAAGACTTATGAGGGAAAACATTCGAGAAGCTACGTGTTAAGACCGCAAATTCATTAGGAATTTACCATAAGGGATCAACAAAAATTGAAGCGTCTAGTAACACCACTCGATAAAATAACAGAAGTAGTTTCGCAGTATATATTACTTTCATTAGGATACTACTTTTGAAAACCCATATGCCAAGGAAAAGCTAAACATTTTGCTGCTAAAAGGCGTTTATTAAGGTTCAAAAAACTTCAAAATCTGGATCACATTCGCGCGCAGCATGCTCCTGGTCCATTCCTATGGTTCATGTAAAATTACCACTTACATAATGACCCAGGTCTTCAAATATTAATTAACAAAATATTATTTGAAAAGAGAACCGATAATTTGTCTCGTATACTTGTCTGCGTTCCGTTTTCGACTTGTAAGGGGGAGGTCAGCCTACTTAGAGATTAAACGAATCAGACCGCGTAAAGAGGGCAGTAGATTCTTTCACGCTTCCGATCCCTCGCACAATTACGGATTTCTTTTCGCCAAAAATTGATAGATTGGTTAATCAAAACAAAACTTAAGGTTTCCCATGGAAAAGCACGGGTTATATCATACAAACTTGACTTTCAACCCTTCACTTGAAAATCGTCCTTGTGACTGAAACTCCGCAACAACTTGAGAGGGACGATAGCAAGTCATTTATATAAACAACACACTTCCTTATACGTCAAATACCGCAGCTTGTATTTGTTGAACAATCGGGGAGGTTATGAAAATCTCGAGTACTCTCAATCTGAATTCCCAGAATAAAGGAAACGGATGTGCTACGTCAGAAATGTCAGGATAGAGAAGTACGGTATGGTGAAAGGGCTGCAAGGACTTAATCTACATAACCTATGCACTCATTTGAAAGTCAGAGAGCAAGTACTTTTTCTGAACGCGGGACTCGAATTCGACACTTCAAAGATTATTAGGACGATATGATACAACTACAGCAACAGTAGGCGAGTCTTGGAGGAGTGAAAAGAAAATTTCCCTTGTAAAAATCATACATTGTACACAGTAATGCTTTCTGGTCAATATCGCTATATCTATAAAAAGAACAACGAACAGCTGGTTCATTTAATGATAAAAATTCCTGCGAAGCAATGTTTACCAAACGATCAGATTAAAATGCAAATTCATGGTAGACTGTTGAAGGCAAAATGCTTTCTTCAAACAGTTGACTGCTTGGTCGAAATATACCTACCGAATCTCTATTGAGTTAGAGTTTTAATAATCCAAGTGTCGTGAGATTCGTTCAGAGAGAATAATTATAAACTACGTTAAAAGTGTCATTGGAGAAAAATAATGCCATGCGATCATAGGAGAATGTCTCGTATGGTCAAAAGCTCAAAATTTCTTTTCACGTGTAGTTCAGCGGCCAGAATTGCATGCGTTATTAGATGTCAAACAATGAGAAAATTACGATATCTATGGCTATCTACTAGATCACAAATAACGTTAGATTCCGCCTTTTCAACATCTAGCTGACCAAAAACCTAAAAAGCGTAGGTAAGAACACGAAAACGATTATATGAACTTGAAAACCCAAGTACATACCTTATAGCGTCCTCAACAAATGTAAACCCTTACTTTATGTTATCGAAATATACATGTACGCTTGCCAAATTCTTAATTTAGATAATTATGAAAATAATAGGACAGTTAATTAATAAAGACTGCTATTTTGCTGTCTTTCTTATAGAAATTCACTGTAATTTTCCTTTTAAAATGGAAAGAGAAATTAATAAATAGGTTGTTTTGGTAACTAAAATCTAAATTGATCCTTTATTCCACAACTTCTGGCACACGGAATTTCAGCCCATTTATTTAGTAATCCACTCGAGGAAAAATCGTGACGTAAGTCTATTAAAGTTTATTCGGAGCGGCACTGATACCAAAATATTTCCTATTTCTTTATAAAACCAAAATTTCTTCCTTGTGCATTTTTTGATCGTGCCTCGAAAGTGAAGCAGGGCAAATGAATCTGTAACCAAATCTATCCTTTCCTTATTTTCATTTAGGTCCTGCTACCATATCTTGATGAATAAAATATTTATCATGTGTCTTTTAGAACGGGATAGAGAAAAATGTATCTTTTGTCTCAGTTTTGTTCATGGCTGTGATGACATGAAACCTACTGAGGTATGAGTGATGCTGAATAATGGCATTAATTAAGGTTTCTCCTTATGCAATGTTACAAAAAGTGTTACTCTTTGAGTCATTGTGCTTCACTAACGAGGGCTTGTTCCGGTTAAAGCATTTTGGCTCAGTGAGGCAAGGGCAAACTTCTAAACTCCTCATATTGGCTAGTAAGCCTCATTTTCCTCTCCTAGCTCTTCGTAGCAGACGGTAGAGGGGATGAGGTCCCTACCGACCTTCGAGCTGAATACTTGAGTGACAGATTCTCATATACCATAACCCCCAAAATACTGTATGATCAAGAATTACGTGATACCTAATCGCGATCTTCCACGAATGTTTCTGTACGCATTGGTTCACGTGCATCTTTTCCTGCCGCTCTGGCAATGCGAAATCACGTGCAGAGCGAGCGATGGGAGCTGGGAAAAGAGGACTTATTAGTGGGGACAAAAAGGGCGTTCTGCGCTGAGGATGATCGATTGTACAAAGAGAACCCCTTTCCTGCATCCATTTCGCACATGAGTGCCACAAACTCGGCGGAATGAGGAAGTGCAGAGTCCGTTGCAACTCCCTTGGGGCACGCTCCATTTCGTGTTACATTTAGGGTCAAACGAAAAATGAATGAATGACGTGCCGACGGTAATCTGAAACGCAACTGCAAGCACGTTAAGTAGGGTAGGGAATTAGATGACTTGGGAAGAATAATGTAAAACACGGAAGATTCTCTACAAATGTTGTCTGTAAAAGTATTCAGCCCGGAGGTCGGTTTGAACCTTGAGTCCCCCACCACAAGATACCTAAAGACCTGGACTAAAAATGAGACTTACTGTAAATAATAATAATGACAAGAAAAATTACCTAGTATTCCGAGTTAGCAACAGAAATAAAAAACAATGGAAATTAATAAATGTAACCATAGTTCCCATAATTATATCAACAAAAAGGGTAGAACCAAAAACACTGGCAGCCAGTTTAGAAAAGTTAAACGTTTAAATTATATTTAATTCAAAAATCAGTAATCCTGGATACCTGTCACTTAATTAGAATATTTTTAAACGAAGACCAATTATCTTTGTTATCGTATGAAACTTGACGGCAGTCCGTTCCCATAACACCGTCACTTTGTGGCAAGAACGAAGACATAATAAAAACAACAATAATAATAATACGACTGTATTTTAGGGCGACACTGAGGATAGTCAGTCTCTTCTTACATCTAACTTTATGCCATAGAAAGATTAAAAGAAAGACCCTTCGGGATTAAAACAAGAAAAGAAGCAATAAAGAGATGGAATTATTACACAGATTCAAAAGTCTACACTTAGAAACAAATAAAACCCTGCAGGAAAACACCCGCGAGAAAAACCAGCGAAACCGACTAACACCAGCGACTAAAATTTAAAGAGAACAGAGGAAAGGTGAAAATAAGAAAAAGGAAAATATCAGCAATAATACAGAAAACATAGACAATACAAATGCACACTCACAGTAAAAATGCAGATAACGACGGATGATGAATTTGACGTACAAGAAATAAGCAATAGAATATGATAAAATATCAAATAAAAACACCAATGAAAGAAAGAAGAAAAATATCAAAGATAAACAAAACAATAATAAAGANTCCCAATTATCCGGGTTGAATGGAAAATGAAATTTGCCCGATAATCCACGAAAAAATCAAAAATATAACTTCACCTATGAATAACATTGATGCATAAAAATGTATCACTAGGGTAACTAATCTCAGTCAAAAATCAAGTGGAAAAACAGAGTTGAAAAGAGATCCCATTATTTCAAACTATGCACCAGGACACAGAAGTGATCTTTAGAATTGAATGGAAAGACAAGAAACCAAACGGAAAGAAGTGGTTACAGGGCAGAGAACCTTTACTTGCAACGTATGACAGTATTCGGATTGGGAAGAAAAGGAATAAGGTCATTTCCTCTGCTTTTCTTTCTAAGCTAAAAAGCTTTAAGTGGAAATATATTAAAGTAAATGCGGCAGAATGATCCTTCGAGCAGCAGTTTTCAAAGCATCCATTTAGAAGATACGACCAAGATAGAAAAATTTTCTGAGACCCGTAACAAAAGAAAGTTTTCAAATAATACATCTATCCAGGTATAGAAGCAGGAATGTCTCTCTGTAATATGAAGAGGAAAACAATGGGCCTTGAAATTAAAATCAACTATCCAAGCAACAGACGCTCACATCAACCAGTAAATTGCTGAGTAAGGATAACGAACACGCCCAAGGTGATTTAACAACAAACAACGAGTAAGCTAATGGGATAACAAATTAGATGACGAGCTCGTAAAATTGTGTAACTTCTAAGTTGATCTACAGTCTTAGGGACATAGATAACCACTCTAGTTATGTGTGATGATGATATTGTAAAACTTGTCAGAATTTCGATTTTTGAAAGGAAAGGAAAGATTATGGATAGAAATATATACCACCAAGCGGTTAAAGATAAGAGCTGAATTATTTTTAAGATAGACCACAAAAATTCATAGGGAATTAAACAAGTTTAATTCCTATCGCCACTTTGGAGATAATAGGAAACATCTATGCCTGAGTTACCATTTAAATTTTCACTCAAATCGAATTATTTCGTACCATTAAAAGAAATATTCTCATTCAAATTCAAAACGTCATTTTCACTAGTAAACAGTTAGAAAGAGCCAACCTAATATCACATTTCATAGCCTATCAGTAGAGTAAACGTCTCTAAAACTATTTCACGGAAATTTTACCTTTTTTGGACCATACTGAAAAGTACCAGCGTTCGTGATTCTTTTGGCGATCGGTAGGATGTTTAGGAGATTTTATAGGAAAAATAAAGGAAAACTTGAAAAGACTAGAGTTGAATCGCCTAGGCCCAGACTCCAAATCCTCCGATTTACTATTATTTATCTACGAGTCCCTAGAAAGGTGTCGCAGTAATTATTTATAAAGACGTTAGCTATTTTAGAATTATTAATTACATAAACAGGGTGATTATTTTTTATTTAGGCAAAATAATGAAACTTATAAAATATATATTAATTTGGTTCAGCTGCTTCAACTGTAAGGTCTGTAACTGTAAATTTTATCCGACTTCACACAAAATTGACCCGACTGAGACTTCACATCCCTGGTATTTATAATGATAGTAACAATTTCTTTACAGGAACCATTAGGGAGACCTCAACTACATCCATTGCAATAACTATTAATACTGACAAACACATTACTATTGTAGTAGTAGTATCGTCAAAAGTGTTTCGACATCTTAGGTCATTTCGCACGTAGGCTCCCACCGGGAATCGAACCCGGGACTGCTTTCACCGAAGCCGAACGCGTTGCCCCTATTCCCCGACCAGAAAAATCCGATTAACCGAGACTCAACCCGGGATCGTGGGGTTGGAAAGCTAGCACGCTAACCGCTCCGCCACCGTATCCGGTCTTTAAGGTCTATTCGAGATTTTATTGCTAAAATTAATTGTATATTTCCTAAAATCCTGAACCGTCTTTTAAGATCACATTCAGAACCTCATGTGCATTTGTATGTGTATGTATGTATGTATCAGCGGCGTAGTTGGGAGGGAGAGTTCCATGGGGTCCAACCCCCGCACATTAGTTTCGACTCCCAAGTAGAAAAATGAATGAGAAATTTGCGAACGGAAAGAGCGTGCGACTTGCAGGTAAAAAAAATGTTGGACCCCTCTTATGGAATTTCAGGGTACGATACATATGTTTGTGTGTGTGTATTCATTAGTCAATATATACATATGGTCAATGCTTTTCCTTTTTGGGGATAGCAAATTGATTCTTTTCCAATCCATAACTCTCTTATCTTTGAATACTTATCCCCCTTCAAAAATATTCAGACATTTTTCCACACCCTTGATCAAAACAAAAATTATATCTATGATAATGTATGGTCCATAAGAAATTTACGTTCCCTCCCTTAAAGACGAAAATCCGAAAATATTACTCAACTCAAAATAACTCAACTTCATTTTCTTTCAATTCATACCGTCACTGCAGAATCCCATCACATACAGCACTTAGTTTACTGCAAAATCTCGATCAATATGAACAATGTCAGTTTTGATCTCGAATTACACGGCACGGGAAATAGTTAATTGAGGAGACAAGGGAAGAGCGCGCCATGTTCGCGAAAAAAGGTAAAAGGGCGACGCCCTGACCTGATTGCTTCGAAAGACTCGGTTCAATTATTGACCCATGCATTTCGCTTATGCATTTCTTCACATGAGCGACTGAGGGCCGTCGCGCCGTGCATCGCTTTTGCATCTCTCCTCCTATCCAAAGCGGGGAAAAACCCTTTTTTATTTATTTGAGTTCTCCCAATTAAAGACAGCGTTCGTGTCGTCTATTCGCAGACTGAATTTCGACCAGAGTTATCCACTTCGACGATACCTTTTTTCGGTGAGCTCTCGGACTTATTTCCGTGATTACCCTTAATTAGTCGCGAGGGATCAACATCATCATTACAGCAGAATTGCGTTTTCTGGAAAAAATGTTAACTCCCAATTATCCGGGTTGAATGGAAAATGAAATTTGCCCGATAATCCACGAAAAAATCAAAAATATAACTTCACCTATGAATAACATTGATGCATAAAAATGTATCACTAGGGTAACTAATCTCAGTCAAAAATCAAGTGGAAAAACAGAGTTGAAAAGAGATCCCATTATTTCAAACACCAAATAGCTGAAGGAATAAATATTCCAAGTTTTAAATGAGACTGCATACTGGGGACATGCGAAGTTTCGAGATTTGAGTAAATTTGGAATCAGAGTTAATGACTCGGATTTATAATAATAATGAAACCTATTTATATATTATACTTAAGGTGGCAGATTCGAATCTAAGCTCCAAATACCAAATCCAGTTCGATTCAAATTGCGAGTTAATGCTATTTTAGATCTTTTCATACGAGACCTAGACAATGATTTGGGCTAGAAAAATCAAAGACATTTAGATTAACTTTCAAAGTTTTATAGTTAACGTTTTATTCTCGATTGCTATTAAACAGTTTTCAGGCTTTTCGATGCGTGAATAATGAAATTTACCAGGTTAGTCTTGGTTAATAGTAATCGTTAAGCGAAATTAAAGTATCTCTCCGAGTTTTTACTATTCTTGTACGCATCGCAACAGATAATTCAATTAGAATAAAACTCGTTATTTTACAAAACTATCCAATGCGACTCACGCAGGGTTAAGAAATGAAAACCAAATGAAATACTTAATGACCTAATCGATTCTTATGTGAAGGAAGAGTGCATAACTTCGAAGACGAATAATTAGTACGACGACTTTTAAAAATGTAAAGTTAGCTATTTTGATTCCGTAGATAAACTTGGCTCAAAGTTAACATGCAACTCTCAAATGCCTTTTTTAATTATGGCTATACAAAGATACATGGTCCGAAGACGGATTTCACAGCACGTAATCTTCTGCTTAGGTAAAGTAAATAATTACATTTCTGTCATGAACCAATTTCAACGGCTCCTCGATAGTCAAGCCGGCAGCGCGTTTGCCTAACCTACAGGGGTACCGGGTTCAATTCCCAGTGGTAGCCCATACGTGCGAAATGACCTTAGCTGTCGAAGCACTTTTAACAGTACTAGTACTCAATTTAAAGAATAGGAAAAATGAGAATTTGACATTTTATTTTTAAGTTATTACAAAAATCCCTATCCGGAATCTATAGAAAGGACCGATCCAGAAATTACAGCGTAACATACAAATAGGTAAGATTATGAATAAGTTTCAACTGGTGCAACGATAACTCCATTTCATACACATTATTATTCATTTTACGCGTTTTTACGAAAATTAAATTCTAGATTTTTACCGTAATTATCAAAGCCAACGATGAATGTAATAAAATGTTTAACTTAAAATTTTGATAACACCACACTACTCCAACCCCTCCAATTTGACCTCATTACCCTGCAGATAGTAACGCAAAATGCTTTGATATGCGACCGCTATTACCTCTACTAATATGAATTTATACAGCAGAGTTCCACATCAGCTTCTTCTAGGCCATGTTATTCTTGCATAGGTAGAGAGATTTATGGAAAAATCAAATTCCAGAGGCAATAAGCCACAAATAATGCATGAAGAAACGCCATATAGTTGTATCCGGGTGACCCTCTTAGCATCTCGGGAGAGACACCGTAGTAATCATGCACCGCAAACAAATATTCTGCCTGACAAAAGAAAATCCGGGACGGCTTTGCAGAAAGTGACTTCTCATTTAATATGTGCCTCTCTCTTCAATGTGAACTGGAACGGGGGTTGATCGTCCCACGCGACCTTATCTTTCGAAAATAATAAAGAGCCAGTCTAAATACTTGTACCGTCATGCTTCGACTTGCAGACTTCCCTCACCGTAGGACGTAACTCGAAATATGATTACTCGTTGTAACGCAAGGTGGATTTGTGAATTCGCTTCCAGATCCCGACTTAAAGTAATCTCTGCCCAGAATCACGAGTAAATGGAACTAAAATCACCTTCATTGATCTTGGAGAAATGGATTGAGGAGAAATAACTCTAACCTAACTCTATCCCAAGAACGTAATCACGTACTTCGTGGTGTATTACTCCATCAGATGTAAAAAATAACGATAACGTAGAATGCTATTTTATTTATTTACTTTGTGCTGTAGGTAAGTTTGACATAGTCATCTCATGTAAAGTCAGGTATCGGCGGAGGAGTTATAATAAAAAAAATTATAAAAAATAAAATNATATGTATGTACCAGTAATATTTCAACGAACAATGTTTCTCTTTGATCAAATGGAAAGGATTGATGAGGAAATGTTATGATAGTAATACTCTCAAGTTGATAAATTCCGGTCCAAAGCAAAACTTATTGATAATCCCTGAATAATTTCTTTTCTCTATTCTTAACGAGGTCAAACATTTCAAAAAGCCCTACGTAAGCCGAAAAGCGGCTCTCAGTGTCGAATCTGATCGCTAAGGACGTTCAAAAGACAAGATTCAAGCACTAGTTTTCATTTAAAAATCTAAATTGGTTACTCCTACAAGTTTCATTGATCGACTGCGGACCTCGAGGTCAGAATGTTTCCTGAATGAAATAAGCACATCTAAAGGTTAATATCTAAAGCGGTTCATAAATAGATAACTATTTTGAGACGATTTAGCTGCTTAGTACATTAAATAAGCTTCAGGTATGAAATCTCATTTAATTAATATAACGTAAATGAATTAATGCATATAACCCAACAATAGAAATAAGCAGTGATTTTATCGAGCGGGGAAGAAAATAATCACATTTCTTCTAACACATTTAACGAACTTGAGCCAAGTTATGGCGCAGAAATCCATAATAATAAATATATGACGACCGAGGTCGTCGTCTTCTTATTCAGTGGTGAAGTAAATTTTTTGTTATGGATTTTTGTGTCTCTCACTACCACAAAGTTAAGCCTGATCTTATTAGTCAAATTTGGTTTTTTGAATGGAACGTCCATCCAACATTTAATGTTAATAATTACATAAATGACAATACTTTTCTTTAACAATTACTGATTTTCACACTCATTATCGATCTGCTTACATCTGAATTAGAAGATGAGATTTATTTGAGATTACTTCTTATAAGATTAGAATCAATTGAAAACATTCGTGGGAAAAATAAGATCTACGACAACTCCACGTATATGGAACCATGAAATCCCTGTACATGAACCAATAATTTTACAGAAAGAAGTAAAAAAACATTTCGTGAATTGAACTGTAATTAAAATGCCGGAGTATCAAAACACGAACCATTTCCGTTAAGAATCGTGAAATCCTTTCGGGGATAAACCTCACGTATGACAACGCCTCATCTAATTAATTTCAATTAGCTTATCCTGAAAATCGTTGAAAGGAGTGGGAATAAGCCAAACACAGATAATTTACTACGATCAAACAACTACTAGGTAACAATCTTCATCCAACTTACGATCATTCGTCTACTCAAGAGATACCTTAAAATACGGCACAATTACTGCAAACTTACTTGTAATGAACTAATGGTACTTTAAAACAATAGGAATATACATTCGCAAGGAAAACGGACGTGAAAAAAGTCTGAAAAGACAAGGAATCGAACCCGGACCTCCCAATTGCTGGTCGGTTGCTCAATGCTCTATCCGGTCAGAACTAATTGAGTAACCGCATTGATAGAACAACCGACCGTCAATTAGGAAGTCGGGGTTCGAGTCCCAGTCAGTCAGACGTTTTTCCTTGGGAATTTTCCTGGCCGTACGCCTTTCCGTGAGAAGTCACCTAAACCCTTTTCCTTAGGAACGTCTATATTATGTTGGAAGCAATTTTCTCTCGACTTTTTAAAATACTCCCAGTAACCTCACACCTAGATATATCAGACTCAGGATATTTACGTAATCCGAAAAAATAGCCACCCTCGATGATGAAGGCGAAATCGGCTTCTCATTAAGCTAATCACAGCTTCTTTTTTTTAATTAAACGCTATATTTTCAGGTATTCATCAATGAAGGATTTTCACACTTAACAACGCCAATTATCTGTTATTCTCATTAATCCACAAAATAGCCTTCGCAACACTGTCAATCAGAAACATTTCCTTATTTTTACAATAAATTGGTTCATGTACGCAATACTCAATTCATCGTGAAATTCGGAGTTCTTTTTTGAACGTTTCAACAAAACGGTCGTATTTGTTATAAAAGCTCGTCCAATATGGTCCATTACAGAGGTACGGTCAACGCGAAAGAAATTTGCACATCACCGACCAAAATAACAAATCCGTGAGCCTCGTTAAATGCAAGTTGATCGAACGCTTACCCAACGATTCACCTCGACCGTTTTCGCGAAAACAAGATTGCCTAATTGCCCGGCATATCTTGCAAAACGGAGAGATTTATGAATTACACAAGTATGTTTTCCGATGGAGAGAAAGAGAGAAGCCACCACATTCACGCATCCCGGATGTCAACATACGGGGCCACCGATTTCCAGAGGTTTTTTTTAGCACGAACTCCTCGGCTCAACTCTGCCGCCCTCTTTTCCCACTTTCTATTCCACATTCACTATCCTTGAGATTATTTTCCTCCCATTTGACTCTCATGGCCCGACATTTTCCTGCTGAGGAGGAGCAGGGGCTGAGGTTAATCAGAGGCCAATCCCTAAACTGGTGGAATAACATTCCAAAAAAAAAACAAATTTATGACTAAAACAGTAGCAGACATAAAAAGAAAAATAAAAAATTTCCAATCTAAGTTAATGAAGTTTCCCCTTCCTCTGAAAATTATCAGGTTGAGCTAAACTGATATTGAATGGTGACAGGGAATTAGGGAATAGCGAGACGTTTACGACTTTCAAGACTATCCTTCGAAATTTGCAACGGAAGATGAGTTTTCTAATACAGGTGGTTGGTTTAAGTAGCCAATCTATTTACAAAATCTTAAATAAGCACGAACTTTGGAATGATTAATGGGTGCTCAAGTCTGACTGATTAAAATATCGATCACAGAACAAACCAAATAAATTTACATACAACTTAATAAGCGTTCGTGAAAAAAAATATTCCGGAACTTTTGTCTTATACAAATATAAGATATTATAATAATAGATTATATAGGCAACGGACCACTGCTAACAAACATTTATGGAAATAATGCAATTACCGCCTCACCCAATCCCTTATCTTTGTTTACCCCGTAGATCAAGACTGACTATAACGGTTAATGACCTGCTACAGGGCAGTGGTGCTTAAACTAATCTAATGGCCAGAAACCATCTTACTCGGGAGTCGGCGAGCCAAAAATGTGTATTTGTATTTCAAGTCTATACTAACTATACTATATTTTACGACATTTCTTATCCTTAATCTCACTAATAATAATTACTTATGCGTAAAAATAAGCGAGGGTCAGTTGACTATTACGGGTAATTTAGAATATTCCCCTTGACTTATGATTGTTAATGATTTAGGCTACAAATCCGTAAGCGGAATCGAAAGCCTGCGGCGGGCCATAGTTTGCCCACTACTGGTCTACGATAATTACATCTCAGGAGCCCAGTGCTGCCAATTTAGTTTTCCCGCCATTGGCATACGGCAGAATTTGTAGAATTTGCCAGAAAAAAATGCCATTTAGCGGAATGTAAGAAGCCTTGTGGAGAACACTATAATTAGCATTAACTGTCCTAGTCTCGTAATTTCAAAAAAATGCACTATGCAAAACTAGTATTAGGCAAGCCTACTTCCCTGTATTGGCCGCTAGCGTGCCCTGTAGCGTGCTAGGGTACAAACTTCAAGACCCCGGGCTCGAAGACCCCGGGCTCGAGTCCCGACTAAACAGGACTTTTCCTGTTAAGGAATTGTTTCCATTTTTTAATAATAATAACTGTGGAAATGGAAGTAATGGAGATTGTCTTCCTGTTTCAATTAAATAAGTTTTTATCAACATACTGTTTTACTGAGGGAGAGGTTGAATATTTTGATGATCCAACGACCTGTTACATTTATTTATTACAGCAATGACATTATCAACATTTTTGAGCTTTGTCGAAATTGAATACGCGCTACTTTTGGGATACTGCGAATCAAAAGCTAAACTTCTTCGATGCTCCGATGATATAAATGATTTCACGATTTTCTCACATTCTGACGAGCCTTTACAGAACTTTCATGCGTCATTCAGAAACAATTTGGTAACAATTGTACATATGAAAACTAATAGTTATTCCTTACTTCGCATTTCTGTATCAACATATATCAGAGACCTACTTTCGCATTATTGTACCACTACTGTAAATTATCATAAATGATTTTACAAATATTATACTAAATTATTGGGCGGCAGTGAGCTGTTGTATTATTGATTACAGCTACAGTAAGATTGGCAGTACAATAACAACTTTCAGCGAAATGGTAAACCTTTAAGGTATATTTTTATACCAATGTTATCGGGCTACCGGATAGCCAAGTGGGCAACGCGTTCGAATTCGGCGAAACCAGTCCCGGGTTCGATTCCCGGTGGGAGCCTATGTGCAAAATGACCAAAGCAGTCGAAGCACTTTTGACACTACTACTACTACTACCAATGTTATCATTAATTAGGATTAATTCTGCTTATTGGTGGATTTGAAATACCCTATATACAGGTACTTCGCCTTAAGAACGCTTTATGTATGTACGAATTTTTTTACGCGCGAACTTTTTCCTAACTATTTTGACACCTATATCCGACCTTAACTCCGATATACATAGCGAAAAAACCGGATAGATAATGAAAAACTAGTTATGGAGATACGAGCTTTTAGAATTGCGAACTTCGAACTGGAAAGCATTAAGTTCGTAATTTGAGCTATCAATGTAAACGTATTAGGTCGATCTCTTGTGTATGTCGACCCCGTAACATTCGCTTCAAATTTCATTTTTTTTTACGTCCGCACATTTTATAAATTACAATGGTTACCAAGCTATTCGCCATTTATTTTAAAATTTTCAATATATCGACCGTTAAAATCGACAAAAGAAATGTAATAGAAAGTACTTTCACCTTACCTAACATAAATCTGATATGATCAAGCTCAACTTTGTGGAAGGGAGCCATACTAAATAAGGTAAGAACACTTAGTAACTTCCACAGATATATTTTATTACCTAACATCTTTGATCTTTCATATATAACTGATGTTGACTGCCTCTCTTCTACACACAAACATTACGTTTTTCACATCGAGATTTTATATTCCAAGGTCGTTTTATACTACACGAGCATGGAGCTTATTTTCTGTTATTTCGTCTCTATCCTTGCCAGCAACTGAATTTTTGCCACCGAATCTTCTGAGCAGCCCACTGCCGATTTGGTAAGAAATGGTGGAGCCACTCTAAAAAAAAAAGACTTTTCAAGGTTGCTATGATCTTAAATAGACTTAATTTGAATAGTTTAAAGTTGAAAGGGCGTGAACAGACGGATTTCCCGCTTCGTTGTTCGGAGTAGAAAATTAGGAGTGACGTGAGAAGCACAAGAGAAATAAAGGAAAGGGGAATGGGTTACATTAGAAACGAGCTTGGAAAAACCTGAGAAGGGAGTCGGAAATGTGTAGGTGATGAATAACTGTCGTGTGAAGAGAATGCTCTATCTAAATCGAGACCGAAATGATTGAATTTTTACTGAATAAAATGGAATTAATTGAAGGATGAATTGTACAATCAAAAAATTAACAAATTTAAGTAGTTAAAGAAAGCACCGGTTAACGGGCGATTCCATGAATGGTGGTCCATCTGGATAACGGTCTGTCCTACTGGCAAAGATTTACACCCGAGAAATGGTCGTTACCTCGGCTGACGGACAACATTAACACATGTATGAGAGCGTAGACCAAAGCTATTTTAATTGTTTTTTACTATAGCATCTCTTCACAAAAAACTGAAGTTTTTAATCAACTGGCCCGACAATTTATATCCGTTGTCATACTCCTCCGCCTACGCAGTAGAATGTACGCATAATATCTACTTCATCTCCTTAGAGCGTATATTATCGAAATTTGTGAAGTGAGTATTACCTTTGTCAGAGCTGCACCGTACTATAAGTGCAAGTGGTGCAATGCACTGGGGCGGTGGCATCTAAGGGCAGCAGGAGGAGCGTAGCCAACCATTATTATTAATACAACAACATTATTTATTTTTTTGTGTTATACACGCGAGATAAATGGGAAATATTATGATACGAAATTAAAGACTGGCAAACATTTAGAGAAATTAATCACAGATAACTCAAGACGAAAAAGGAATATTTGCGCAGTGGATTTAACCCCAGTTGTTTATGCTGAAAGAGAATTTTTACTCGAAACCTTCATATTTAGTTGCGATAACTATTAACTCATTATGACAATTTACAATATCAACATACGGAATCTGTATAATTAATTGTTACTGATGCTCTGTGACCAATGTAAGCTGGGGAATGAAGTTATAAAACGATGGTTTTTCAAAGTTTAACAAAATAATTTTAACCTATAAATCAGGAAATGTATTGTTTTGGTATTTAATTTTATGGGGCGGCAAATTATGTTTGCACCTGGGCGGTCGATAGGCTGACTGTGGCTCTGCCTTTAATTTAATTTTATGATGAAACTTATAATTATTGTCAATTCCCCTCCACACATGGGCTTCCGGATAGCCAAGAGGGCAACGCGTTCAACTTCGGTAATTGAGGCCCCGGGTTCGATTCCCGGTGGGGACCTACGTACCCTCAGCTGTCGAAACAATTTTAACAATACGACTACTATACCCGTCATCTGATGAATGTCACATTTTTCTTACTGTCTATTGGTGCAAGATAGAGGGAAAAGCATCATTCAGTTACTTTTTCCTCATTCATGTTCATGACTACGATAATATGAAAACTATAAGGATATGAATGATGTTGAGTAATTACTTTCATATCAGTCAATCCTTGTAAAATGCAACGAAATGTAACATTCACAGGCTCATTGTGCAGCAAATGCGTGGATTAGCTCCACTCATAGAATTCCGACCCATCTAGGAAAGCAAGGCAAATGACCTCACTTCTCATCTAGCCTAGTAGCCTCATCCCCTCTAAAAAGCTTACAGCAGCTGGTAGTAAAAGAGATGAGTATTCAACCAGCCTTCGGGCTGATGAGTGTACAGAAAACCTCAGCTAATTTACGTTAAGAGCCAACTTGCAAACGTTTTATCGAAACTGTTCTTCGCGTACATACTTCATTTCCCCCAATAAAGACGTTTGTATAATATTGTATTGTGGGCTGAAAATAGAATGCCTTTTCTCCAGACTCCAGAACTTGCCACTCACAGCACGTCTGAAAAATGCTGGATGAATCCAACGACCTTTCGTATTAGAACGCAGAGTAATTAGTTACTTTAAAAATTTTAACGCATTAAATTTAAAATTTCAGAACCCTTTGAAACTTTCCGAAATGCCCCCTATCTGTTTCCTTTCAAACGAAATTCGTCCGAAACACAGAGCGCTTTCCTTGTCAGTAATTCTTTTTTCAAATTTCCTGAAGCAGTCCAGTCGTACGTCAGCCAATCAGCACGTAATAGCTATCGAATACCACGATTGATTTCTAAGAGAATAACTTTCTCATCTACATATAAAGAATGAGATACATGTAATGGAATGTGCTGGGAAAGTCCATGATTGGATGATCAGCTTCATACAGCGAGCAACGGGATATCAATAACATCTCACTATAAAAATCACGGGAACGTATTTATTATGCAGAAATCTGGAGTATGAGACGATGAAAACATTTTAATCTCTATACACGAGAAATAATGAGAGGCTGCTAAAAATAGTATACAATAGGTTAATATAAATTCGCTGATATGGTGGCGGAGTGGTAAGCATCCTCGCCCACCAACGCCAAGGTCTCGAGTTTGAGTCCCGGCTAATCGGAATTATCCCATTAGGGCAGGGTTTCCCAAAGTGTGTTCCGCGGAACACTGCTGTTCTACGAAGAGTTTTTAAGTGTTCCGCGGAAACTTACGAAGAATGATAATTCTTGTATGAATTTCAGTTTTGAATTAAGTTATAACATGTTTAAAACATTAGGGGCTCTTGATTATATGAGGAGATTGTGTTTTCAATAAACCCTTGACTCTTACTTTAATGAAATCGATGATTACTAATATTTACTGACAGAAAAAGTAACCAAGGTGTTCCGCTGATATCATAGAATTGATAAAGTGTTCCGCCGGAGGAAAAGTTTGGGAAACTCTGCATTAGGGAATGGTTTTCTTAGTCCTCTGTTGGGTATCCCAATGTAATCGTCATAGTACTGGATGTTTGTGAGGGCTATAATACACTCACTGGCAGTCCACATTTTGATTCTTCAACGTTGATACTGTTTTTGTGAGGGTTTGCATACTTCTACCCACGGGGAATTTAAATGCCACCGTGTAGGTCGGTATGGCTATTAAGATTGCCATCTACATGATCCCGCGTCTATGGCATTCAACGTGTTAAAAAATAAAATAATAAATATCTCATAAAGAGTAATTCGACACCCCTTCCCTAACTAACTTCATTACTAAGTTAAAAACAATTATGTTCACCGGATAAACTTGAATAACCTTTTTCCTACCTCCAATACCTCTGTATAGCATTAGTCTTAATAATAATGAAATAATAGAAGTAATTGTAATTTTAAGAAGTGCTTCGACAATTAAGGTCATTTCGCACGCGAGCTCCCGCTAGGAGTCGAACCTGGAACCGCTTTCACCGAAGTCGAATGCGATATCCACTTGACTACCCGAAGGTCCTGTAATACTATAGTTGTTATAAAAAGGAAAATATATTAGTTCATTTCAGATTAAAAATCAGCGATGGACTGGACGATTCGCGATAGCTCGGGGTAGTATCACTCCGATATGGCCACGTCTTCAGAAAAATCTGTTCTGTTGAAAATTAACGAAAAACAAGGAATTATTTTAATTTCATCTGTTTGACTTGAAAAATTTATCCATCCTAATCCCGGTTCAATCTTAGACTTCTACTTTCCATTCATATAAGTTTCAAGCATTATTGGATATTATGTTTTTAAGATTCGTCTTGATCGCAAGAAATTGGTATTCCCTTCGATATTAACAAAAAAGCAGATTCTACACAGCAAGCATGAATATAGTAAAAGGTATAAGAAAAAAGTTAACTGAAATGATAATCTAAGGAGAGGAAAACTAAGGAATTAAAAGAGCCCACAGAGTCACTTCGGCAGTTAGTAGCCAAGTGCCTTCTCTATTGCAAACGAACGTCTGTTATTTACATTCTGGAGGGCTACAGTTTCATATATAATGATTTAGGAAAAAATAATTGGAATCCGCAACCTTTTTTCATGCGTGAGAACCCGGTTGAATGCTTTGAGTGCCAGAAAAGAAACCACCGGAATGAACAAAGTAGGACAGAGGCATCCTAACGAAACATATGTAAACACCAGCCAATAAGTTCTCCATTTTTTCATTCAATTACTTGCTATTAATTATAATTATGATTGATGAGTAAGACAAAATCTGTGTGAGACCATTCCACATATCTACGCAATAATGATACCACTATCTCGATTTCTTATGGGAAACTTTTACCAGTAAGAATATTTCCGGAAGCTAAAATGAAGGTGATAAAAATACACTTCGGTGAAATGTTTCAATGAATTTCACAAACAAAATTGGAATTAGTTGTTAAAGCAGCTTACAACAGAAGTTTTCTAATTCGGCGTTCCGTTTGTTATACAAGATTTCAGAACTAAAATAACCGATACCAACCATTAATCCGCAATATATTTAGCGAAGAAAAAGAGAAATGAGTCCGAACATTATTATCCCCCTGCGTCTTTTACTTCGAGCGAAAAAGAATTACATATCATACATTCCCATAAAATGAGTTAATTTTGGGCCCGGATTTCGTAAATAAATAACATGACATGCAGATAGATGAAGATTTAAATAATGAAAATTTAAACCACCTTAATCGTTCAACTACATTAACATTTTGAACGTTACAACCTAAGCTAACTCCGTTTTGGTCGCCAAGAAATACGCACGCTTAAATGACTTAGTTACCTTAGAACCTCCGCTTTGACTGATCATGACAAAAATATCCTCTTCCTGAAGTTATTCTACTTGAGATATAACAAAGCCAATTTAAGTAAGTTTTCAAAGGTTTGGAATATTTATTCGAATCATTATCAATTATGAAATATAAGCGGACCTCACTTCTTACTATATTACTGATTTACATTACTCGAATTTCATTTATTTTCCCTACCCTGTTTTAGAATCGCATACTATTAAATTAATTAGAACGCAAATTATAATTAATGGAAATAACTCGTTACCTGAAGCGGAGGAGACGACAAATATAGGTCAAACATTATCGATTACGATATATTTATTGTGACAACACGTGCAGGTAATTAGTCCTAGAATTGTTAACAAAACAATCTGCACTGGTCTAATAAACCCGTCCCAGAATGTGTTGCGATTTATTTGGGCTAGATTGGGATGCTTGTTTTCGTATTTTTCCAGCTCACCGTCTATTTCCAAATACGTTAATAAATTTGATAAAAAACCTACCGACTCAACCCAAACTAATATAAAATATTTCCAAAGACTGGAGATATATAAAAACAGCGAAAAACGATGAAATTTCAGTAAAGGATTTAAGATTAATATCCGATAAAAAACAGATTCTGCGGTTGTATACAGTGGTACCTTGGTTAACGACGAGTGGCTTTGATTAAAGTGTATCTAGTAACGACGCAGGCTTTGGTTTATGACGCTTTCTGGTGATTATTGACAGTTTAAACTTCTTTTACGACTACTCACTTTATTGATGATAACATTTGTGGCAAATATAATTGAATAAATTATAGGTATCATATAATTATGATATTTAAATGAGTTTTTATATGAATATTGGACATGCACTGTGGTTGAGGAAAATCACGCCATGGGTAACGACGGTTTTGGTTAATTACGACAATCTTGGAACGGATTAGTTCGTTAACCAAGGTACCACTCTCCAAGAGAGCTTCCTCCCTGGACATCTTGCTTTGTGACTGCTTCATTAATTGCTACACTAAAAGATAAAGAAGCAAGCGAGCTCCACCTTAAAAACATACGGGTACGTATCATTTCAATTAGGGATGAACTGGACGTCGAGCGTTAAAAAAACATTCCATCCACAATTCTGATTCCATCAACTCGGTTTGTATTACGTGAGCTACATCTCGGACTGACGTGGGTTATTTTGGGAAGTCCTCAACTTCCGCGATGCCCCGTTTCTGGGCATACTCATTTAGTGCGGGGAATCCGGAAAGAAAGGCTGAGGCGCGATGAGAGAGACTGCGTCTCTACGTCAGGAAGAGTTTAACACGCGTCAGCCCAAGCAGGACGCGTCCTCTTTTTTTTTAGTGTGTCCGAGGTAGGTCCGGGACGCTTTGTAACATCGGCCTGGAATTTTCTATTTTTTCTCTCCTTCCATTTCCGTCGCGATAGCTTGTCGTACGCTCGACTTGACGACGAAAGGAACGTAAAACACCTTCGCTTGACAGCTATGCGATACTGCAGGTGATGAAGTGAACGGAGGAATCGGGAACGGATCTGGAAACTTCTATCGAGCAGAAGGATTCCATCCATTTACTCTGATGTTCGACGTTAGTCGATCGTCGGCCCAGCTTAATAAGCGAGCATTTACGATTGAACGGTGGGATCTTTTTGGTTTCGACGCTTGAGCGTTGTTACGTTTGTCATAAGTCCTTCGTAAAAGTTCTGTTCCAAACATGAAATTAACTTTCCAGGAGTAGACTCGGTACAAGTAATACTTTATAAGCAGTACGCGTACAGATTACATAGAATATGCAAAATTGCGTATATTTATTCATTTTTGTGGAATCTACGTGTATGGCTGTGTACATAAACTCGCAAATATTAAAACAATTTTATTATATTCTTAACTCTTCTGAGTGCGAAAGACGAATCACCGCTCCTCTGGAAATCCCAAATTTCAGTTTGAGAGGACGGGGTAAGAGTAGTTACAACAGAGCTTATTATTCATCCAACATGGAAACTAAATTACACACAGATCTTAAACTCAATTAATTACAAAAAGCGCCAGTCAAAGCTAGTTAAAGGAACACTTACACGAAACATTTAAATATTTTATACATTTTGCACCTTAACAAATAATCCATTACTTTCCTACGTTAGAGCTACTAGGCCTTTTACAGATTTAGTTTATTTATAAAATAATAATAAATAATACAGATTCTATTAAGGAATACATTATTTCAGTAGTTGTTTTTAATATGCCCTGCATAGTAAGTCCTACACGAATAACTATCTCCAATTAAATGTAGACAACGAGGATAACGATAATGAGTTTAACATATTAATGCTTAAAATGAGTATGATTAAATCATAAAAAATCTAATTGTAATAACATTAGCTCTACATGAGCCAAATTTGAAACGTAATAAAAAATTCCGTGAGATTTAACTCAGCAATAAAGGTCAGACAATTAAAGCGGCATACTTAAAAAAATGCACCGCTGGAATTCTCTCACGATTAATCTTGGAAGACCAGTGTTCCTCAAATCCAGTTCGCAAACCGTTAACACATTTCTGGAATTTTTCAACAGTCGACCAAAATATTTGAAACGATAATTACGAGAGACACCATGCAAAATAAATGTCATACTCTTTTTCTGTTTAATTTATACGCATACGGTTTCGTACATTTTTCTACACATAATATTAAGCGGGAGGTACAAATCTTCACGACGTCACAGAAGAACCTAAAATATCTCTCACAAGATCACTTCTTAAATTTTGAATCAAAATAAACTCTCGATCAATAATGCATAATAAAAAGGGTAGAATGATAGGTAAAGAAAACACGACCTTCTAAAAAAATTTTGATCTTATTCTTTTTATTGTGATTATGGTCACATCTGCCAGATGTGCAACACATCTAGCAGATGCGTCTACCAGAAGTTTTTTTACGCTATAAGGAGAGATTTTCGTATACAAATATTGAGATTTCGTAAAACAAAATTTTGTTCCGTTACAGGATTTCATTTAAATTAAGCGCAAAATAATCTGTTTCTCTAAAATTTATGAAGTTGTGAACTTCAATGATAAGGAACAAGAGTATAATGCTTATGAATATTTATGAGCTTATTTTGTATATTTGATGAAAGACACTGAACTTATCAGCAACACAGCAAAGAAAATTCTTGGCATGTTAACGTAACCATGGGTGGCTCACATCCTCCATCTCTGGCACGGAAACCTTGGGAATAACGGGTAGTGCACGGTTCCACCTTCTATTAAGACCTACGTGGTTTCAGCACCCACAGCATCTTTACCTGCGAACTAGTATGCGTTAATTTTAAGGAAGAGTAAACTGGATGTCATCGACATGAAATTAAATAATACTTACTGCCAAAACAAACCATGAGAAAAAATTATTATACAGTGATACCTCGGTTAAAAAAATTTTTTTTCGTTGTTCAGACTCGGTTCGCGAATTATTGGTGGATTCGGGTTAAAACTCATACAAGAAACTGAAAATTACCTCAACATAGGATTTTGCCCATTCTTCCATTCCAGAAAGTAAGCGTGGTAAATTTTGGTACAGATAATGAGTATTTTATTATTTGGGACCCTATGGAAAATCCCATTTTGGATAACGAAAAACAGCGAGGAGAATTATCTTCTACATAAAAGCAACATATCAAGCGATACTTGGTGGAACATCTCCATAATTTGTTAAAGATTATGTCGCAAATTCTAGTCTAATTTTGTTACATAATCTTTAATATTAAAAAATTATCTTCGTTAACCGAGATATAACCTAGACACATACATAGTCATGCAACGTACTCTTGAATACACAAATTCTGATGTATGAATGAATAAGTAACGGAAAAAATACCAAAATTTTATCGTTGTAAATTCGTTAAAAATGGAAGAAAATGAAGCTGGAACTATTTTAAAAGTTACGCTTCAATGACAACCAAATCATGAAAGCGTGTGAATGAAAGCAAATTGCAAATAAATACAGTAGATACCATCAATATCTACATTACTAAATAATTCAGCGTTGAATTAAATTACTGAGTCCGCATTTGCTAAATATGGTCTGGGGTGTCTCAAGGCAACAGGAATCCCATTCACGGATACGTTGAGAGACCGTCGTTTAGAATCAACACGCACCGTTTCAACCGCCACTAAGTGCTGTACAGCTTTAGGATTGCGCCCAGTGAACTGACATTTCTCTACAAGTGTGGAATCTTCCCGTAGACTGCCATTGGGAAGCACTGGGTATTGGGACTAACAACATATTGGGCATAAGTGTAAACGGTGTGCAGTATATTCCGAATTATTATTTTCCGAAAATTCATTTCATTCTTAATGTACACTTGTTTGCTACAAGTGATGATACAGCGAGGACTGTTCAGGTTCCCTTCATAAAACGATTATGCGCTATATCAGTGCCGCGGAGGAAAAACTTTGAAAACTAAAGGGATAACCTCACGTATTAGAATCAGACGGATTCGAGTGACGACAAGAATAAGAACAAAAACTACTTCGGCTCGTTAATTCCGCAATTAGTAATCAGAATACTTTTCAAGCGAGCATAACCATATCTGCAATCGTGAGCTATTAATAAGAAAGCATTATTCGATCTAACTGCCTGCGGTTCCAACACACCCAAGAATGCGACACTGGCACGATTCGGAGAACAAATGAAAGTGATTTCAGAATAGGACATATTGCCGCGAGGGTTTCGTGAACCGGAACTAACAGTAACGCTGCTCTGAATCGCTACATCCGCCCCGTACTGAGCTCCAAAAGGAGATAAGTTCCAATATGAGTTACACATCTACCACACAGCCTCGCTGCCTACCGTTAAGTTTAGGGACCCGCTAAGTTTTGAGATTCGATTGAACAAAAAAGCAATTCGTAAAGTTCGAATCAGATATGGGCCCACGCTTTTACAACGGGCCTAATGGTATGTGAGTATGTATATGTTACAAAAAAAGGTCAGGTAAAATCCCAAAGATTGGTATGCAGTGGATTCTCCACATAGAAACCGCTCTTCATACGAACTTTTCGATTTGCAAACTTTTTGATACGAGAACTATTTTCTTGTTCCATTTCGACCTCTAGATACGAATTTCAAAATACGAACGAAATGATCGAAAAAATATAATGAAAAACTTGTATTAGAGAGACAAACTTTTCGAGTAACGTACTTCGAACAGGAACGAATAAAACTCGCAAGTAGTACTAAAACATTCTAAATTTTGCAGGTGTATCCAAGCATTCACCTTGGGGAAATTTCAAGTCTGAAAAATACTTTTAAACGCTTCCATTTCGGATTTTAAGCAAAATTTCTCGATAAGCGGTTGGGTTGGGCTGTAATACAAAAATTACAACGATAAAAACATTGGCTGTGACAAAGGAGTTGAATTACAATCTAATGAATTTGAATAGTAATCGGATGCGAACATTCCGTTCATTCGATAAAAATATTCTTCGCAAGCAAACACAACGGACTACCAGAAATTGAAAATGCCAATGGAAGCATTCACTTACATTTTTGGACTCCTACACACGCAAAACACTAAAGAATTAATAATAAAACCTGTGATACACTATTGTTCAGTCTTTACTAGCAGAATATATTTTAACGGTTGCCCAAATGCCTATTTACAGGTCAGCTTCTTTAAAACTCGACACTGATAATATATAAATTATGGATACCATACAGAAAGACTCCATATTTATAATCGAGTAGATCTATTGTTGGTTTAGGAGTATGCACGACTGTGACTACCTTTCGATTCTAATTAACTCTATCAATTGGGTCAGAGCTCTTACTCTATTTGATAGACTATCGATTCTAAGGATTACCGATTCGATAGATCGCAGATTCACCTCGAAAAAGATATCGATTCCCAACACCTTAACATACACGTTTAAAAGCTGCGTATCCAGCATCACTGCCCGCCGTTTCGGCAACGGAATGTGGCCCGCCGACCGCGATTTTTCCCGGATTGAAAGGAATTTCATCGCAGAAGAAAACAGCTCCGTATGACCCAACTGGCAGCGGCGGTGATGCCCCTAATGAAATGCCTTCCCTCCTTTCTCCTGCAGCGGAATAATGGAAAAATGCGGAGGGTAAGAGAAGGTTGGGGCGGCGAGTAAAATCTCTGAACGAACCGGACGCAGCACTCGAGTGGGGGGAGAGCAAGAGTGCAGGATGAGTGTCAAGTTCGAAAAAGGCCTAGCGCAAACGGCCGCCGCAGGCACATCCTGGAAGCGTGACTATGCCTATGGCCTTCGACTTCCAGTTGTGTCTTCTCCCACACCTCTTCCAGCTGTTTCTATTGAGCCTTCGGGAGTGAAAGTGTATTCGATAGACGCTGATGAAGTTGGAGGCGATGGAAGTGCCCCTGGGACCTCCTTCCATTTCTTCCACCAGAAGAAAGTAAACGATAGCGCACTCACTCGCCGAATGTCCGATTTATCGGGAGATTTTCGTCACGATTCGTTAAATGGGAAATGACGAAATTGCGAGACGAGCCGCTTCATTTCTCGGCTTACGGGTTTTTTAACCTTGATTTTCGAGATGCACTTGCTGCAAACGGATGGTGGGAAAACGGTTTATCGATTTACGATGGATTCCGTAACGCGGTTAGCGATCAACTATTCGCCATAAAAAAGAAAAAGCTGTATATAAGAAAGTTAAGCAGCCGTTCCAAGATAAAAAAGACAAGAAAGAGATCTAAGTTTTGGAGCGGTAAATGTTACTCTGATTTTGAAAAATACAGCCAGTTTGGTAAGCACCGAGCTTCTCCAAGGAATTAGCTACCTATTCTTTTCGTCAAACATACAATCAACATTTTTTAGATGAATATATAAGAAAAAGCGAAATGACTCCACAATACTAAGGTGCGAAATTAAGATAACTGTTACTCTTTCGTGGAAGTAATCTATAAACTTTAGGATTCTTATTTTAAAAAGGATATTCATGGAAAAAACTGAAAATTTGGTGAAATGATTGTTAAAGGAACAATTTAAATAATAGATAGTAATAAAATTATAATTTCACAATATTTTACAATGCAATAAACAATTCATGTACATTTATTCTTTTTCAAAATTGTAAGTGCACGTATTTACCTTCTCAATAACATGATCGAGTTTCATATCCATTTACTGATAGATAACTGTTGCTGACTACTCGGTAGTAGGACATTTTCGAGCACTACATCTGTGATCGCAATTCAAGAGTCAATAATAGGATTTATATTCATAGCTTCGTAGTAATTTTAGCGAACCTTTTCGTGTTTCAAATTAAAATAACATTACATAGTTTTTTTGTCGAAATATACTTTGATAATTACGATAACGCACTAACAACACAGCACGGAGACCTGTTTCTCAGTGCGTGTTCTAAAGAAAAGGAATGGTGTTGAAGCGAAAATTCCTACAAACCGTTTCATTAAAGCAATCGAAAAAGCAAAATGAAGTTCAATCAAGAAACTATTTCTTGAAGAGTGTGTTCAAGTTGTCCTCCTGGCAGTTCTATTCATTTTTGGTTACGCTTAAATGCAAGCAATTATTCTTACTAGAAAAAGGAGCCACACATTAAGTGGGAATTTCAAAGGTAAACATTTTCCTTGATAAATGAAGGCTTATACTCCAAAAAAAAAGTCCATAGGACAAAAAACTTAACTGTGAATGGCAATAAGACGAAAATGAAATCTTCCAGTCACTTATCAATGAAATCCAGTATCGCTGACAGGCGTGGTATGACGTGCGTATGCTTAAAACTGGACTTTTACCAAAGTTCGCTTTAAGGCCCGGTAGTATAATGCTTGATTTAAGTGGAGATGACAGTTACTCTCCAATATATATCATGGATGAGCATGTAGACTATCTATAAATTTCACTTCACAACACCAAGAAAACATTACAACACCTGAACTGAAATGAACTTTTCTGAAAGTCCATTTTAAGTATACATTATAATACTGGGCATTAGAGTTTCAAAAATAGAAAATAGTATAGTTCATTACTTCGAATGGATATTGCCCATTGAAACAGGCACATTAAAATTTCTGAACAACAACTGTGTTTCAGAAATAATAGTTAGTTCGTATTTCCAGCGATTTCGTTATGAAGTCATACCGCAGTTTTTTCTTTAATTTCATTAATTTTGGCCCACGGGCGAAAAGATTAACTGAAAGGTAAGGAAATGGATAGAGATAGAATGGAGAGATAGATATGGAATCATCACTAAAGAAAAGCTTCAATAAGTGAATGAAGAGGCATGTGGAAAACATTGATAAAAATATAAAATTGATCGGGTACACACATGCAAACATACTGAACCATTGTCCCCTAAAGATAATACCGTAAGGAACACAGAAAGATGTGAAGAATATTTGGATATTGTATTAACAGAGGCAGACCTAAGTTGTACAGTGAGAGAACGAGATGAATTAGAATGTTGTGTTAACCCAATCATAAGATTGATTACCAACTAGATGGGAAAAAAAGAATTCGAACACCATCAAAATTTGGAGAAAAGCCTGTCTAATTTTCTTGTTCTAAACCAATACTTCTCGGTAGGAAATATATAAGAGTATATATTAGAATAATTTGAGCTCAATTGAAAAGTAATGTCTTCCTAAAACGGTTTATCATTCCTTTCCTCGATGTATTTAGATAGATATGTGCGAAAGATGTTTACATTTCGTTAGAGTCTCAGGTAGCGTAAGAGAGAGCAGTTTTAAGAGATGGACTATTGGTCCTTTAAAGATAGTTTTCTTTTCCACTTTTACGTCCTCATGACTTGTCATTTTTCAATCTGCTCGAATAAGAGGGTTTCTTCCTTACATCTTTGACCGAAATTCAATTTTTAAAACTTTACGATCTCTGACTTCTGCTAATCAAAATCGTATAGCGCTTGGGAACGACCAAGATTCCGTAATTAATGAGTGAAACACTTCAAGCACAAATTACACCAATGCTTCGGAAAAATATCCATACGTAATACGATGAAATTATCTCTTGTTTCGACATTATGAGAACTCTTTAAATTCTTTAGCATAACGAAAACTTTTGGATTAAGATTATTTGTTAAACGTACACATCTTATCATCAGTTTAATGATGATAACTATTTCAAACATCGCGGTCGAATTGTTGGCTAGAAATTGAAGTGAATGGAGCCCACAACAACGCCAGCAAGAAGAAAAAGAGAAACATCTGTGGTTGCATAAACTACCAAACAAAATACAATTATAATTCAGGAGCGAATAGATAAAAGAAAAATCCATTCACTAAACCACAAGCTGATACCCAGAAAGTTACATAAGTAAGATAATGGGGGTTAAAGAAAATTCACGGAAAAGCATATTACGCATGAAAATTTTTTAGCAAATCTAAAAGCAGCAAAGGAAAAATACTAAGCAATTTAAATTTTCGCGTATCGCGAATTCGGTGACTTTTCTTACAACTCCACAACCTGCATCCAAACACAAGTACCGAAATCAATACGGGACCAGCAGTTTGTTGCAGCTAACTATTAAGAGAGAAATCTTGTCTCACAAACCATAGGAAATGCAAGAACTATACAACAGAAACACAATATTTGTAGCAAACTTAAAAAGGCGTTCTTAAACTACTGACGGCAAATGCTATCGCGGTGTCAGTGTTAATAGATGTTTCAGGGACAGGTGAGATCGATTTTTCTCGACCAACGACTAGCGACCGCACGACTGCGTGGGCGACTGGGGATTTGCTAATAGACATTACACAACAGCCTTGGGGAGTGATGTTTACCAAAATTTCGTATAATATATTGCCAAAGCCGGAAAATTAATATCAAGGCAAACCGTTCACAGTCACTAAGGAGGATATGAGCTTTACTTAAATTTTTTAAATGAGAAAGATAATGGAATAAAGAGGAAAATAGTAAAATCACTAAATTTAACTCCGCCTAAGCAGTGCATTTCGAAACGATCGATAAAATCGAAGAATAGATTAATGCTTGAATTGGAGAAAAAATTTGAAGAAGACCTCTGGTGCGGGGTATAGAAAATACTATACTACAGTGGCACCTTGGTTGACTACGGCCTAAGTTAACGACATGTACTTGGTTAACGACGAGTGCCTGTGATCAAAAATGTCTTGGGTAACGACACAGGCTTTGGTTTACGACGCCTTCTGGCGAAATTGACAATTAAGAACTGATTTAATGACTATTCATTTTACCAATGAAATTTTTTTGTTGCAACTACAACTGAATAAATTAAATGTACCATAATTTAATGGCACTTAAATGAGTTTTATCTACATATATGGCATGCAATATAATTGTGGAAAATCGCACCTTGGACAACGACGGTTTTGGTTAATGACTACAATATTGGAACGGATTACCGTCGTTAACTAAGGTACTACTGTACTAATGATAGCGAAATTGAGTTAAATAAAATCTTTGCTCATTAACAACCTCTTCACAATGTGAAATGTGACCAAAATGGGTGAAATGTAAACATAAAATGAATTTAATCGGTCAATATAACACCATGATGTAAGAGATCACCTTCGGTACCGTTAAGTTTATCACTGCTGAGAATTGGCGAGCTTGAACGAAAATGAGAAGCTTTAACTCACGTGAAAATATGGGGGTACTAAGACGAAGGATATGAAACACTGCATAGCAGTTCAAACCGTTTAAATCAATGACTAACATATTGGAAGATCCCAATTCCTCTGCTGCCCCCGGTGGTGGAGTGGTTAGAAAACTAGCCTAGCAATAGTCAGGTTCCGAGTTCAAATACTTGATGGTGCAAGAGTCCCTTTGTCATTAACTTAATTTTGACACCGATCACGCAAAATTAAAATTTACCCAATAAAGTTGTGATAAATATATTTTTACACATCTAGTCCATCGCAAATAAGCAATCAGTACCCGAGAAGATCGAAGCGATAGCTACATTCTGACCAACACCACCAACAAAATAAACTGTTAATTTACGGCCAGATGAGCGCATAATTTAACCAACCAGAACTGCATAAACTGCTAACATCAATCGCCACAAACTTTCGAATCGATACTATCAAAAGGTTATTCGAGAACAAGGCGACTCAGTGGCATACAGAGTCTATCGATGTATACAAGAAAGACAACACAAAACAATTATTCCATTAAATTTGAAATATTATATGTTCGTGACAAGGAACACTGATTAATGAATTCGCTTCCAAAAGAAAAGTCCTTTTTAAGCCGCATGGTTATCAGATTAATCCAACAGAGCAATTAACTTCAATTTTCCGTAAGAACCCAACGAAAGGAAAGTAAAATTACTCCCAAATAACGCATATTCATTGAAAACGTTAACTAAAAAGGAAAGGGATGAAATGTACAGCACTCCAGTAGGGGAGCCAAGAGAAATTCTGCAGAACCGTTATTGAGGGAGCCGAAGAAGTAAGTTTTGTAAATTTATTACGTCTTTCTTACTATTATAAAAAAAGGATAAACACGTACATTCTCCCACTGTCCCTTACAATTTATATCCGTCAACATTCCGTTTTCGAATGAGGAATTTGAAAAGCATATTCGTCCTAATAATTCATGGGCGAATGATGGCCAATTTTGAATCTCTTACGGGTGAGACTTTCGTTTGGACAAGAAAAATGAAAAGATTAGCGACTCAAAATACGTCCAACGCAATCTTTTTCCAGATCGGATTTTATGCTTTCGCGCAGCACGCATAAAGTATTGCGAAATTCTTGTCCACTTGGCCCATGACTTAATTTCAAACGTCAAGCGAGGATAAAATGTACTCCGGACACGTTCAAACATAAAATTTCGCGCATGTAGCAGCGAATCTAACGATAAATCGGGAGGTTAACAAATTCGAAGGATGGAGAGAAAATAACGACTCTCAGCTAAGAAATTGTATCCGATTTCGAATCGGTTCGAGGACTTCGATTTGATCCGGTTCGGAGCAGACCGATTGAATGTCAAATAAGGAAAGGTGGAATTCGCACAGGATGGCGTCCACCCAGAAAAATACCCAAGGAAAAACGGACGAGGAGAAAGCATTACCAAGGCGAGACTCGAACCCGGATCTTTGCACTCGCCTTGCCACAAAGCTTCCCTAAAAACGGCGGAAAGCTGCTCTGCGAGATAGTTCCATTGGTTAGTGTAGCCGCTCAGCGAATGGAAGATCGGGGTTCGAGTCCCAGTCCCGTAAGATTTTTTTCTTGTCTGTTTTTCCTAGGAAATGTCAAAATAAGAGCAAAACGATGTTCAATTTTTATGGCTGAAACATGAGAAGAGAATAACAAGGATTACATTTAATAATACAAACTGGAGCAGCCTTGTCTGTCGGATTATCCATACCTATATGTATGTATATCATATGTGGATACTCGAGTTTGGAACTGATTAAAAACTAAATTAGCGATTCTCTAGGAAAGCAAGTCGAACCAAATGTTAGCAGGTTAATCTTGCATTCAACCATATAATACAAAATTTTTTAATTTCTGCTTGGTTTTTAATCACAGCCCGTTATTGCTTTTTAACAGATTGCGGACTTCGTAATTTTTTCTCATCGGCAGCAATTTCTCCTATGATAAGCTATTAATTCGACTTATATTTCTAGGGAATTAAAGTAAAACAAACTTAATTGACCACAAAACACTTACAGATGTCAGTAACAGAAAGATAAACCGTTCCGATTTCCGAGAAAATTACTTCATAACTGGTAGTCGTTTGCTTAACTTTTTCGGCAAAACGAAAGTGATGGAAGGCGACCTACTGCGCTATAAAATAAAAGGTATTTACTAAAATACGTGAGTGTTTTAAGAAAGATAATCGTTTTCCAAAACGGCAAAGACGAGCCTAATTACCATTCACCCAATTATGACTCCTTCGACAAATCCCGAAAATTGGCATTTCGCCGAGCAACATTTAAAAGTTTCTCCATACCTTCACCCACTCGAAATGACGTCACCCGACGGATCTTGCTCAGGGACGTAAGAACAACAACATATCAAGCGCTTTGACACAAGCGAAAGTTCGCGAAAAGCTCCCTTTACCATTCCTAAATATTAATCCTTACGTCACCGGTATCGTTCAATCGTAAAACCTGCCTCTTGATGCAGATTGAACCGAAAAATATCTCGTTTTGTACGGAAGAGGAATTCCGAACTTTGAAGGTCGCAGACTCTCCTGCAGCAGGCTCCTAAATCACCTCCTCCATCTCAACATTACATTTTTGAGAAGCAAAGCCGGCTACATTTCCTTTCCCTTCCGCTTATTTAACAAAAATTTACTATTTTTCCGATTCAAAAACAGAAGCAGAGGTGAACGCAAGTGGGAAAGGGTAAAGGCAGCAAAATCTCTACCGAAAACAAGCAAGATAACTCAACAGAAGCCACACAATCCGACTTAGAATAAAAACCTCTTCATCCATTTCATTAAACATCTACTTAGTATTAGCTCGTTCTTTACTCCGATCAATATTTCTACGTAGTTCTACGGGGAATATTCAAAGCAAATAGCACGAAAGTACCACCTCACCTGAAACCGCCCCCTATCACGTGTCATTTCGATGCAATACCTCGATTTACAAAAAAGCTAGGCAGAAAAATTGTCTTTAAGATGGTTAATATAACAAATACAATTGAATAACAAGTGTGAAAAATAGCGACACGACTGGACTCGAACCCAGGTCTCCCACTTTCCGGGCAGGTATTCTAACCACTGAACTACCGTGCCGCGTCTCTCTCACACTGTTAAGGGGAATGCTTTGTGNTAGTTCAGTGGTTAGAATACCTGCCCGGAAAGTGGGAGACCTGGGTTCGAGTCCCAGTCGTGTCGCTATTTTTCACACTTGTTATTCCTTTGGGATTTTCCGTAGGTTTTCAATCTACAAAGACACCTTCCTTTCCTTTAATCCTTGTGAAATACAATTGAATTGTATTTCTGTTATATAATATATATTACAAATCTATTATATATAATTATGTATATAATAGAAATGTATTTATGTTCTATTTACCATTGAAAAAACCGGTTAGTTATATGAGCACCAATCAGATGATGTACGATTGGATAAAGGATAATTTTGGAAATTATCCGTGAAGATGAAGCTAATTGAGAAGAATTTCTCTGTAAAACGACGAGTTGGCACAAAAATTAAATTATCATCCTAAATGCTGATTTTCTGGCACGATGTTTACAAATTAGGAAATACTTTAGACTATATACTTATATATATTACTTACATTAGAAGCACTACATGTTCAAAGAAACGTAACAGTATAAAAAGTACCCTGATTCTATGGTAGAGTCGGCAGTTGACAAATAGTATCATAGAAATTTCCCTAGGAGAATAAAAAAATTGAAATGATAGAATTGCTTCCCAATGAAGAGATCTGAGCTATCATAGACTGCTAAAAAGCTAATATCAACCATCAGAATACACTCCAATTAATAGTCATAAATAGTTTTTCAGAGATGTATCCTACAGCCATAATTATAATTTATATAGGCCACGGACATTCTTACAGGCGCTGATTAAAAATTACTGATAACAATAAAAACCCGAAAATTTGATTTTTCAACATTTAAATGTTTAACATCTGCATTATTTACTTCCGTCATCAATACTTTCGACTTCCGTATAATCGGCGCTCGAAAGACCTTATCGCTGATATGTCAGCGTGCTAATCATACCGCGAATTAAGGTGCCAAATCTTTTACTTATTAGTACCCTGAATTGAAAAACTTCATGGCAGTAAATATTTATTTTAATACAAGACGGTCGTTGCTAGATCCGAAAAATCGTCAAAAAGTTTACGTTTTTATAATTGTGCATTATAATAGCTTATTTAAGGCCGATTCTTATTGGAGACTAATTATTTATCTTCACGATATCATAATAATTTTCTAGCGTTCTGTTCGCGCGTATATGCGATAAATAATATGCGAAATGTTTTTAGGTAATCGATTTAAGAAATTTTTAAGGAATCGAATACTTTTCCACTGTATAATTTAACTAATAGAGTATTTTGAAAATATTTTGCCGTCAAATCGAATATGACACAGTTACTTGACAACGCAATACCAAATGAGTAGTGAACTTATATTATCCCAATTATTTCGAAAGGAGCTGCACGAAGGGTAGCTTTTAAAAGTATTTTCAATACTTATATATTGTTTACTTTCGGTATTGCAACTGTGAGTTTTCAGATACGCTATTTCGTCTTAAATTTAGGCTGAACTGGAATCCAATTAGTGCGATTCCGATATAATGATTAGTGGGCGTATGAAATTCTATACGGTGGTGAAGAAAACGTAAAACTTAGATCTCTTTTTTAACAGGCAAACCAAATACCCCCACATACATTAAGAAAGGCAAGTCCCTTTTACTCAACTAATAATTTATTGTGGAATCGGGAGATATCGCACCCATACCAGCAATTCCATCGACTTCTAAAAGAAGACGTAAAGAACAGCTATCGAGGTACGCTACCAAATAGATCAACCTGCACTTAATCTACCTTATGAGATCGAGGAGGGAATGGGTCGCGAAATAAAATGAATAACTCCATGGCAGCAATCGTATCTAAAAAGAGAAATTTTGAATATCCTTGGCATGGACAGTGTACGTCATCGCTAGCCGAATAGCTCTGTATGTCACCAAGGTTAAGCCAAAGATACAACGTTGCCAAACCAGTTCGCAAAGAATTGTACAAGAATGAGGAATAGATTGAACTCCTCGGAGGATTTCGAGTTTGTGGCGGATGAAGGCACAACGCAGCATTGGCAAGTGGCAAATAATTCAAGTGGGCAAGAGTGAAATGCGTTCATTTGCCAAGAGAGAGGAAGGACTGGTTGCGAAAATGAAAAATCCATAGGGTTTAACTCATTTATGGTTTATGCTTTTCCCCTTAATATTATCGCCGAGTAGAGAGCACTTGTGCCCTGAGAAAGAAATTAATTTCCAGCGCATGCGAATGACGGTTAATAATGATACTGAATTTTGTGTACTGGAATTAAATTTGAGGAAAATATCTGACGGAAACGAGCTTATCGGTTCTTGACGTAATATTTTGGTAAATTCGAACCCGAAAACGGACTCGCAAAAATACAGCAAAATTGTTGGATTGCCTTAAGAAACCATTTTCTCCAAATGATCCTTTAATTTTAAGTCCGATGCCTTGCTACCATAAAGAATCTCTTCTGAAAAAGCCTTAATTCCAAAACAAGGATTATATTCCCGGAGAGCCTAGTGGGCATCGCGTTCGACTTCAATGAAAGATGTCCCGGGTTCGATTCCCGCTTGGGGCTACGTGCGAAATGACCAAAAGCAGTCGAAGCATTTAAAAAAATACTACTACTACTCTAAACTAACTAAAATAAGAACAACCAAAATGACGCATCAATCTGAATATTCCATTTTTTCATGAGAATTACGGGTGACTGGTAGGCATTAATGTACTTTAGTGAAAATGAACCAGAAGAAAACGGAAATGAAAAAATTACTCTCGTTCGTCGATACCGAAACTACGCTTCTGGAATTACCCTAAAAATTAAATCGCGTTCTTAAACTTGCATTAGAAGTTTAAAAGTTTTACTTTTAATCGGTATCTGAAACATCATCTATGAAAATCGCTCAATAAAAACAGAAATCAATGGGTTAAAAATTCATTATTTACGTAAACGAGAAGAGAAAAGAGAAGACATCCGATAAAAATTGAGATACCAAGCTTCTAAAATAATTATATTTGCTTGAAGCATAAAATGCAAACATTGAAGCTATAAGAATTAAAACAGGATACAATTATGGATAAATACTCGGGATACTACACACAAACACGCAAAATTTGAATTAATTATGCCATGGTTTATTGCTAATACTGGATTTTCTTGGTGTACTTTCAGATTCAAAGAGAACGGACGGCCAGGTAGTTTTCCAATTTTATACCAAAACATATCCCAAAATTATTAGAAAATTCGAAGTTAAACTGATGTAGAACAGAAATAATCCAATAACAGAGATTTACCTTCAAAGCCCAATCTCTTCCACGGAATCCGGATGGAAAATCCTTTTTCATGGTTCCAGGCTAGTCAAGAAGGTAGCGCGGGCTCTTTTGGTAAAGCGGTCCTGGGTTCGATTGGCATAGCCCACACGCGCAAAATGACCTCAGCTGTCGAAGCACTTTTAACAACACTATTACTGCTGTACTAATTCATTCTTTCAGACCGTTTCGTGAAACGGGACACCTTAATTCGCAAATGAATGAATCGAGGAAAGTTCACCGAAAAGTTACACATCTAATTCGAAAAGCTGAGAAATAAATTATCCGATACTTTTAACATAGAGCTTTTGCTTAAGATCCCGCAAAATGTCACATAAAAATTTGTTAAATATTATTCATGAGCAACACATGCGCTGAACCCCTAGCCGGTGATCTGCTTTTGGCTGAAATTTTTTGCTACCATTTAAGTTTCCAAAGCACGCTTTATGGCCGTCAAATTTTTCCCTCGTTACACGAACTAGAATTCGAGATACGTACTCAAGCAGTAAAACATGTCAAAGTTACGCGTTTGGAGTGTCTCGAAAGAAACCCAATGCTTATTAAACGTCGTTGATGGTAACATCCAACTCGAGAGGTGGGCTATTTTTTGTATACGGTATTGTAGAGGGCATTTTTTCCAAAGAGTGAATCTGAATGAAAAAGGACATGAACTGAGTTGACAAAAGGCTGTTTGCTGGGACAAGGAGCCAGTATGAACGCCTTGATATCGCAAAGTTCAAAATCTGACCAAAAATTACTACTGCTAATAAATGATTACCATTCACTGAAACAAAATATTTATAATAAAGAAGCATGCCCTAATGTTTTTGAGCCGGTTTCATCCTTATTTTATTACTTTTTCTTTCTCTATTTTTTCACTTTTAACCTTCCACAAAACCTAAGGCAAAATCTATGTATCAAATGTATGTCTGAATTATATTATATATAAAATGTACGTACGCAAATTTCCATAGCAAGAATTTAGAACTAGTCACATTTTTAAACAATTTTACGCTCATTTAATTCAAGGTTAATCTTCGTTACATTCCTTGAAATTTAGTTTCAAAGTATATTCTATAACGTACACTCATCTCTACTGACGCAAACTTAACAATAAGTACAAAACAAAAACCTCGGAATCACCCGAAGTATATTTTAATCTGGAAGTTGTAGAGCCAAAAATTCCAACCGTGGATTGACATCTATTTTTCTAATTTTTATACAGCGTATTAGCCAACAAAAATACAAACATAGACATAACAAATACGCCATAACAAATGTAGGAGATATATAAGTATAAAATATCAACCAAAACAGAGGAAGGTAGGCTAAGCTAAATTTACCCTGTGTGTTACATGATATTCAATTAACGTCTCTAAGTAGAACGGATGGATGGAATGTGAATTTCATACTTATTTAAGTATGAAATTAAGTAGGATTAAGTCCTGCCTCTTAGGTTTCCCTATTTATAATAATAATAATAATAACAATAATAACACGTCTTTATTCACGGGCGAGATTNGACCACATGTCACCTACAGTCTATATATAATAATAACACGTCGTTATTCACGGGCGAGATTGAAACTAATTAGTCTCTTCTTACATCTAACCCTTAGTCATTATAGGTAGAAAGAGGTATTGGGAGTTGAACAAAAAAAGAAAACAATAAAAGAAGGAACTATTATGTGGGTTTTTAAAAAAACCTAAGTCTGCACTCAGGAAAAAATTAAAACCCTGCAGGAAAACACCCACGTGAAGGGAGGCGTGAAAAACCTGCGAAACCTATTGACAGTAGCAACTAAAATTTAAAAGAACAGGGGAAAATAAGTAAAAGAAAAGTGTCAGCAACAATGCTGAAAATAGAAGACAAAAATAAGTGCAAAATTCTTACAAAAATTCAGAAAAAAAAAGATGTTGGATTAGAAATTATAAGCAGTAGATAGTTATATAAAATAATTGAGAATATTAAAAGGAATAAGAAAATACCGAACAAAGATGAAATATTGGAATAATAAAAAAATGAATAATAAACTGAAAAACAATTTACATAATGCAACAACAATTACTAAACATAAAAGCAACAATTTACATAAGAATTTCAAATCAATATACCAATGGTAACGTCAACTTCTCAGCGAAAATTGATAAAACATGAAGTAAATATCAAAATCATCACAAAAATTACAGAAAAAGATATCGTAGGAGTTGAGAAACAGACAAATTATTCATCACAACAGAAACTCAGCTTTTTTGACAAAATTTTAAAACATCGACACCAATGGCTTCCTTACTAATCAGTTATATTAGATATGATCAACATATAGTTGGCCTTAAAATTCGGAAAAATTAAAGTGCAAAAACTAATAACAAAAAATTGGATGATACTCCTTCAACAAATTGACTTCAGAATTTACAGCCAGCAGTTACCACCCTCGCCCAATAATTTATGTGGGAACAAACCATCTAACAGAAGTCACGGAATTATACGCTGAACTCCCCCCGAAAACCTCATGAAATGCAACACTTAAAAAAAGTTTCATTTTATAGGGTCTATTCACATGTGCAAACGAAACAATCATGTTAAAATTTTCCGGGGTTTAGCCAGCGAACGACCTTAATGGTTACTTTATATCTTCCCACCGCTCTATTTGTTCTTTCGCTTCAGAAATCCATAATCCTATCATGCAATACCATTCTTCGCAATACTTCTTTTAAAATTTTCATCCACAGCCCACAACCAGCATTTTCTCGGCCAATTTCCCTACCCAACAATACCAGAAAGATAAGTGGAGGTTAACTCAGAAAAGGAAAATTCTAGTGCAGTCAATACAACTTTAATTTCAACGGGGGAAATTCAGAAAATCATGAAAATGAAAATTTAAGCCTAAGATGTAACAAATGTTACGAATTCTTAGACGACCTAAATTTCCCTTCGAGACCAAATGGTTAGCAACCGGAAATACTTTAAAAAAATTCAGTTCGATCACTAATGAAAAGTACACTCAAAATTACAGTCTGAATGAAAGCGAATACTGCCTATTTAAAAAAAAAAAGGATCCACAAAAAAACCGCATCAGAAACAGCGCTTACGATCAAACCGAGTGATCGCTCGAAACAGTTCGCCACAAAGAATAGAGAGAAAAAGACCCATTCTGAGAATGTCAACTGAAACGGTCACACAAAGCTACTGGTTTCCATTGAAAGGAAATTAATTTGGCAGATTTTACTGAAACCTTTAAGGGATATGCGCAGTGTATTATCTCTTTAAACAACGTCCTTACCATTGGGACCAGGGAGATCAAAGATATTACCTGTAATAGGTCGCAGTAGCTCCTACAAATATCTCTCCGGCCGTAGGTGATAAGCTTCACTTAAATACAAAAACTTCATCTAGCATCCTAAGTTTCATCCTTTAATAGAGAAAATTCAATTGACAATTATTGGTACGGAGTACGCACAAATTTTTTAGGAAAGAATTTGATGATTTTCAGCGACGCAAATAAGGTTGAAGGGCCACGTGCGACGAGTTGGACACCCCTGCTTTACATAATTCTCACAATCAGACCCTTATAATTAACCACAGATTACAATTTTACTTTCTCCGATCTCTGACTTTCCATCTTTCAAACTTAATTTCAACATTTACGAAAAAATCCCTCGGGTGGAATTCGCTTCAGGTGAGAAGATCTGCTTACCTACTCGGTTCAGAACTTTTAAGCGAAGAATATATTGCAGTTCTAGTGAGAAACGAGCGCAATGGCCGAGAGGCATCGACAAAGCATTGTCAGGAATTTATCGCAGAAACGGACAGTTACTTCTGGTCGCTCTTTCCAAATGGCATCAGAGAAGCTAATATGTTTTATTAGGTGAGGTGTCACAATACACCACCTGCCATAAGCCACTGGCGGCTTGCGGGGTATAAATCTATATCTAATGCAAGTCTCTCAGATCGCCACTGCATCAGAAAGCGATGAATTTAAAAGTATGTGAAGAGTTTCTTAAGAATTTAGCCGACGCCTTGAAAAAATTACCGTTTATACCTTTCTATAAGACGTAGCTATGTTTCTGGGGACTGTATTCTTGATCTATGACAATAAATACAATGAAAATACATAACTTCTAATGAGACACGCTGCTTTTAATCTACAATTTTTTTGTGAAAAAAATGCGTCTTATATGCAGGTATACATAGTAAAATAAGAAACGTAACGAAAGGAATAACTATAGGAAGTTTTGATGGAGGTAATTGGGCAGAGAAAAGGACAAGTAAATACGTACATAATTATAAGTGATAATGGCAAGATATAAAACAAAATCAGTATGACAGGATTTAGAATGTAAGAAAATCCTCAAATAAATGTTGGTTTCAGGAGAAAAAAAGGATTTTATAATTAAATTGTTAAATAAAATGTGGGAGGTGAGTAGTTTCAATATACGATAACAATAGATGGAAAAAATATGAGAAAAGAAATCATGATTTGAGAAAAGAAATGAGAAAGAACCACTGGTCCGCCAAGAAATGAGAAAATAAGGAATTTCTGAAAAAATAGGCAAGTATGAAAATGTGTTCAAATGACAAAAAAATAATTCAGAAAAAAAGATAAATCTGAAATTACTGAAAATGGAAAAAAAGGCTTTACAAGTCTTAAGTTAAAGACAGGTAGAAAGAAAACATTGAGTTACACTATGAAGCAGTTCAAAGCTCAGTAATGAAGACAAGGAATAAATATGTAACAACAGACAAATGAGAATAGAGGGAAGAGCATTTTAGAGGGTGAAATGAGAATGTACTGTAGGATATGAATAACCATATAACATGCAGAATAGATACATTTACTGTAGGAATATTGAAGGGTTTGAGAGAAAATCTAGCATATTTTTAAGCAAAAAATTATGTGCATGAGATGTGATTGGCCTGATAATTTTAGTCGAAAAATTTTCTAACTGTACCAGAAAGAGAATAATGCCTGGAAATGAGGAGATTAGATGACACCAGTTTGATATCCCATGCTGCCAAAATCATGTTGAGGATTCTGAACAGAACATTAATGAAAGCCTGGACTCTAAGATAAGAACAGCATAGGCTTAGAAGAAAAAAGGGAAAATAGAGGAACAATGAGAAGTAAAGTAGATAAGTATATTATTAAGTTTACGTTATACTTACTTGGAAAATGTTTTTGACCTAGAAAAGTTTTATATATATATATATAGCTGAAACTTTTGAACGTAATGGCAAGACAGGTAGGAAGGACAATATAGAGGTTTAATCTACATCAATATACATTGGACAATATTAAAATTGATACGTCAGAATAATACCAATATTGATACAAGTATATGACAGGGGGATAGAGGAAGGAGAGTTTTCTTTCATGTTAGCACAATGAAAAGAACAAATGTTATGTTAACCCAATGGTGATCAATGGTAGAAGAGTTATGGAAATTGTCTTGAGTTAATTACAAGAATTAATGCAAAAAAACTATGAGCATATGCACAAGAAGACCATGAGGTATACATGTTAAAATAGGGAAAGAAAAAATGTTATTAGTAAGAGACAAAATTTTACTAAAATATGGATGAAGTTAGTAAACACAGACATGAACTGTAGTTAGACAAGAAATCAAAAAAAAATCATAGTGCAAGGCTTTTGAAAAGCAATTAGAAATGAAAAAAGAACCAAAGAAAATGATGGTACATTTCTTGGTTGGAGGGGTGACATTACATGGAGCAAGGACATGGGTATTGAGAAAAGGAGAAGAAATAAAGCTGGCTTATTTGAAAAAGGATGGAAAAAAATAGTTGGGAGGAAGTAGTAGATGACAAGGTCAGTACTAAAGACATAAAATAGTAAATTGAAATATTAGGGTAAATAGAGTAAACCTAATTGGATAGAACACTAATCAAAAAGAACATACTTGTTGGAAATAAAAGGTATCAGCTGGTTGACAACATCAGGATGGAAGAAAAGTGAACACACTAATGAAATGCAAAATATAATGTTAAATATTATGCCTGAAACCATACAAAGTATGTGCTAAATGTGCGCTATGGAAAGCGTTCTGTAAACCGTGAATGGTTCCTTCGTACATTTGCTGCACCTAGATTTTAGCCGTAGTCGATTTAGAAAATGAAATTTTCAGTATTTAAAAGAATAAAACTAGACATATAACTTCTCTTCAGCTACTATACAAATGCACCGTACAAAACTTCAATCGAGACATTAATACACAAGCAATACGAATAATTAATAAGTAGCCGAATACGTTGCATACCCAAAGTGAATGCAACAACTGTCAAGAACGCATTGATACAATAGTACTGCAACAATTTAGAGAACAAGGTTTTGGATTAAAAGCATATCACATCAGTAAATCATTCGATGGCGGGTTTGATTTACTAAATATGAAGGATACTACGGACATAATTACAACGATAGAAAAAGTGTCAACAAGTGGGTGGGTCAACGACGTGTAAACATTGCGCAGAACTCGTTCAACGCAATTCAACGTTCAACGGTCCTCCAATTTTTACCGAAATCCCATAAAACAAATTGCCAGAAGGCCTATCGGCCATGGGGATTCCAATAAAAGGAGGAAATTATTTTTCGCGAAAGTTAAGAAAAATAATTGGATGATACAAAAATGAAAATGAATACGAGGGTACTGTGACATTATTCCATCCTACCTCCAAAAGTGCAAACGCGAAGTATTGAGTTATCGATTTTATCCATTTGCTGATAATCGAATAAAGAATTTAACCGCAACATTGAGGATGAAAATGTAAAAATAATATAATAACCGCTAAGCCAACATTATTAAAAATTTCGAGACTAGCTTTTTCACTAGTGGCGGGCCGAAAACATATTCACTTAATTTTAAATTAAGCAATTCTAAACAAAAATTGGTAAACTTCAACCTAAAAAAATTGATTTATATGTCAACGATTGAGTAATAAATAAACAGATTAAATGCAGAATAAGCAAAGGGCATACTGAGATTAGCAATGAATATTTTGCTGAGAGACCATATTTAAGGGGAAAATTAATCTTTATTGGATTGATTACTAAATTTATGTTCAGAATTTACATAATTACGAAAACATAACCGTATCCACCGGCAACTGTTTACCTACAGCCTAGGAAATCTAAGGCCAAGGAATCCTAGATGGATTGTCCCTTCCGGCAAATAGGTCATTTTTATCGACATTCCTACTTTGTTATTAAGATTTAACTGACAATTTGTTTCTTATCAATTGTTACCTAAGAGATACAGGCTTGGAATTCCGCACAATACGGCGCTCGTGAATAACGTACTTCTCCGGTTCAGGTTATGACTTAAAGATAAACATATGGGATACACCACACAAAAATGTTTTTGTCGAGAAAATGCTGAAAAAATTACGCTGATTATGTACAATGTCAAATTAAAAACTGAAACGTCTAAACATACTGACCAATTAAAACTAAAGGAAGCAATGCCATCCAAAATTAATAAATTCCTCCACATGATGTTCCATTTTCAACCTCAATATTAATAATAACTTATGCTGAGGACCAGGTTACTGCCGGAGTAACATATGTAAGGTATTATTTACATCTTAATGTAAGAAAAAGGAAGATGTTAGATTGAAAGGATAATATCTTAAAATTATTTTTGACAATTGCTTAAAAATTAGGTATCCTACAGATTGTTTTGGTTGATTATCTCGATTAAAGGATGCCACAAGCTATTGTATATCTCTTCCACTACCTCAAGCGAATCTTGCAAAAATTCATCATGATTTTCTTATAACAATATCTAACTGAAATAATCATTACTAATAACATAACTGAAATGATCCTTATGATGACATATATAGACTGAAAACTGTTAAAATAGACACAATAATTCAGAAGAACACTAACAGATAAAATGAACCTTCGATGAAAATTGATAAATACACAGGTAACGTATCAGGTAGATGGAAGATTTTTGTAAACAAAACAGGCGAACTGTTATCACAGGGAGAAAGGTACCCTTTCGTGACAAATACCCAGTTACATCACCGCAGAAAAGTAGCAAGAAATGCAAGTATTACTTTTTTAAATAATTAACAAGACGGTTGATATCAGATGAGAAATCAGAATAACTCCTATGATGATCGAGCAAACGGTTACAACCACCTTGAAGAATGACCAGCGAATAGAATGCTTGAAAGAATTGAGAGGGTGACAAAACGAAAGCAATACAACGGTATGATTATAAAATATGCACGTACAACCCGGACGTAAAACCGTGTCATACAGCTAATAATTCAGAACACACATCTCACTGCTTTCGTTTCAGCCCTATCTAAAAGGGTGTCTTAACGTAGAGAAAGTATAAGCACAGGACTTTATTTTGCTAAAACTTTGGATGAACATGAAATTTTTCGCTTACCTGAACTTTGTTAGTAAGATCAGAAAATTGCTGATTACTGTCGTATTCTAAGTCGAAGTAGACAAAATCAAAACTGGTCCTGTTTTGGTCGTCTGTCTTCTTCTGCAACAATCGCACTGAAAATATGCATTCAATGTCGTCTAAGTTGTCCAATACATGTTGTAGATCTTTCCGTCGTACTCGCACACGGTTTGAATAACCATCATCAGTTTGTGATGGTAAATTCATCACTTCCTTTTTAATGTCTTAAGATAGATAGGTGTCTTATGTACAGCCGTAGAGTTCAGCAGCATACCATGTTAGACTTTTCCAACGTACCAACAGTGCCGCCATCTGCTCTTTACGGATTGTACCGAAAACGGCGCGTTCTTGATTTTCATAAAATAAGCAACAAATCAAATTTTCCTATTGTCTACCCTAAAATTAATGAAGTAATCTAATGGCCAACGAAATAAAACATATTTAGTGGTTCATTTAAAGATTAATTATGATTAATAGCTGTAAGTAATGATACATAAAATTATTTCCTTACATGATACTATTGAAACTCCTTCAATAATCAACTGCTTAGTCATGTAAAGCAAGAAATAAAGCCATGTGTTCATCAGAATAGCACGGACAGCTATACCTTAATCTAAATTTTAACGTTACTAAATTAGAATATTAGGATGGAAAAATGTTTTTTGAGGGTTGTGAGTGATGAGAAATCACAAATTTTTAAGGATTAAGGAAAGGTAAATTACTAAGCATGGAAGAGCCATGCGGTTGAATTTTTTCAAAATGCACTCCAAATAAACTTTTCAATGTTCATGACAGTTTAAGATACCTATGAATGTGGGTATTTACAACACCTTAGTCTAATTTTAAATTGGATGACAATCAGCCTACTGCTACTCCTCATGAACAGTATTAATGACTCATTTTCTTTCTTATTCTTCCATTTTTTCTGTTATCAAAGCATATTCTCTAACGCACAACATGCATTATTATCAGTATTCTTAAAATTTTATAATGCTGCAATGACACTCAATTGGCATGTTTTCAGTGTGAGCTAATTGGTCATTGATTTCCAGTCTGGGTGTAGGGGGAACATGAAAATACTTGCATTTTACCAAAAAGCACTCAATCCATCATTCTTTTATATCTAATGTGCAGTAACAATTTCCTAGGATAAATTTTTCTAATTTTTTCCTCTGCCCATTGCCATCCTGTGAGTTTTGACTATTTATATAAACGAATAGCCATAACTATATAAATATAGTCACATTTCAAAGCATTCTTGAATGCTAGAACTGTACATGGAAAATTTGTTTCAACAATTAGCCATCATTGGCTCAGAAAACTATTCTACTAAAAATGTTCTGCTACTGACTTACATACAGATTCCAGGGAATAAGTTACCAAGTTTATAAAGGAANATTCCTTCTGAATAACAAAAATAGAACAGGATACTCAAAAACAAGAAATCTTCATCTCTGAGGAAGTAAGCTCACAAAAATATAAAAGAGCAAAACAAACAGTGCAAGGAAATGCAAAATAAACCATTACAGCTTTGATATTGCATAGCAATGCACTTTTATGGCTTCCTTGGCTATTTAAGGCCCTACATGGAATTAATGTGGAGTACCCACAATTGGCCACCAAGAGCATTACCAAAACACTGAAACTAACATGCAATACTCGTGAGGTGACAAAGTTAATCCCAGATGAGACCCCCCTCATAGGAGACCACACTGGTGTTAAGGGTGGATTAACCACATATATGCAGAGTTGCTACATCTAATCACTTCAAGAGATTTTATTTCGCCACCAAGAAAATATTAATGCAGGGCTTGAGTTTACAATACATCCAAAAGAACTAACCCAAAGAGCATTGATTTGTCCAACACTGCAGGCCATGGCAGTAATTATAGAATTTAAAGAGAGAACTAGTGGGTGTTTCAAACAAAGACAATAGGCATGTGAATCACAGTAGTTAAGCAGAGGAAAATTTATTTTGAAAATAAACTGCCCTTTTTGGCTTGAAACTTCAAAATAGAGATAAAATGAAGAAAAGATGAGTTCATGGGTGAGAGGTATAAAGACACTGATCAAATGAAAGGCCAAACATACAAGTATTGAAAGAAAATACAGTCCTGCGTTGATTTCCAACAGGAAAACAAACATTACATGAAACAAACTACAAAAAAGAGTAAAAGAGAGAAAATTAAAGAAGGATAAGGGGGTGAGGCGCCGAGCACAATCTGGAGAAGTCCCAGAAGCGCTAGGGGCCACCGCGGACCCTCAGCTTGGGAATTTTGAGTAAAATGCATAGGTCAGATCGTAATTCTTGAATCTGCAGTACTGTATCTCATGGCGCACCCATGGACCAAATGAAGCAATGGTCTCCAGTTCTCTTGGAGTGTCAGCAGCAATGGATGCCTGGAACCAAAATCAATTATGATGTTTAGCTATTTAACAAACTATTCATATAACATTCAAACAAAAACCTACACAGAATTCAAAATATGACAATTTAGAGTAATTAATTTAAAATAAATTTTACTTTAAATATATCACTGAGATTAAAATATGGAATTATTTGTTCATCTCAGCATTATAATAAAGAATATTTTGATTATAATCACAAGGAAATATTCCTCTCATTTTGAGTTTGTAGTCCACAAAAACTTGGATGAACATTTTCACTTAAACCAAGTAAAAAGATAAACATTCCAATATAAAATCTGAATGAAATATTCTTTGAAAAATACAAAATAGTTTTTGGATGATTACTTAAATGGACTTCCAACCACAAATGAGTTTCAACAGTAGGAGAGATACAGCAATATTTTGCAAGGATTAATCACAAAAACATATTAACACCTTAAAGAGAATACTTTATTGACCCACTTACATAGAAAACCCTTTAGCTGGAAATTTTGTAAGAGGTTCAACAATTCAAATTTAGATATTACATTTAATTTGAACTATTGAGAATACATAGTAAATTATTATTTGAAGTGAGACAAATGTAATCAGTATCACAGCTATATCAGCAACAGGTGGTAAAAACATTACAGTTCACTGATTTCACAGGTTTAAATGACTAATTACATCATAACCAATCTCACATAACTTAATAAACAGTGAAACCTCCATGCATTTTCGGCCCAATTTCATTGAAAACCTATCAATATACCACTTACACCAACAAAAATATACATAAATATAAACCCAATATACCAGGAAAACAAGAGGAAACAGACCTTTCAAGACTTCAAATTGATTCATGTAGAGTTCTATTTTATAACATATGTCTCAACTGATGGAACAGTTACAAAGGAGTAAATAATTGATGAGAAAATGAAAAATTTTTTAAATAAAGTTGAACATAATAAACACGAAAAATGACCAAATTCAGCTTGACAATGCAGAAATTACAGGGAAATATAATGGTGCTTGAGCCACTGTTATTTGCAAACCATTATCATGTTGAAGNATAATTCTCCTCAAAACAATCAAGTTGATAGATTCAGAAATTTTACCAATTCCATTAATTAAAATAATAAAGAACACCTAAGTGAAATTGTGCATTTCTTTAAATCACCAAAGGTAACTTTCCAGCACCATGATATGACAAACCTAAATTTGATATTTCAGATATCAAAACATTTCAAAAGGATAATTCTTTCCACGATGAATAAAGAATACTTTGAATGGGCTAAAGTGACTAAAGTTCTTAAATTCCAACAAAAGTCAGTCTACACAGGAAATACCATGAAAATATATTTGCATCTTGAGAAGAAAGCTAATACATGATTCCTAACTTCAAGTTAATGATGATTAGATGCCATTTTAATAGAAACCATTAATGTTATTTTTCATATAATAATCAATTCACATCTATAAACTTTTGAGGAAGCTTAAGATATACCAGCCTTTGCTCACAGCTTTACAGATATACAATTTGGCTACTTATAAAAACAATCCAAAAAATTGTTTTCTAAATAACTCTTCCGCCAAAGCAAATACTAGAGTAAAAAGTATTTCATAACATATGATGCATATGTACCTAGGTTTAGGCAAGTTTGCATTTGGTGATTCAATCCATTCTCATTAGAGGCATTATCATCTGAGAAGTATAACAGAACAGCATGATGTAAGTATGCTGATGAGGTTATTGAGGGAAATTTTCTGTTTGTGCACCTGCTAAGGGCTTCTAACATTGACACAATTTTTACAATGAAAAATTATCAATGATACTTGTGATAGAAAATACAGTGATACTGAAATAGATGACTAATATACAGACCTTACAAAAATCAGTGAACTATTTTCAATTTAGCAATTAGCATCTCATTTGCAGCCTACAAGAAATTCCTTGAAATTACTTCTATCAAAGCCATTTACCTAGAAGATTAAGCATCACAGAGGAATTCCACAAAAGACTAAAGAGAAATTGTTAACTCCTTTGGGTTAAAAGAATAGCATGTTGCATATCCAGTGGGATTAAGTGAAGCTAACAAACTTATAGCAAGCATTTATGAGGGGCAAATGAAGCTCACACACTGGAACGAGAGACAAATACTATGTTTTTAAGTTATAGTACCATCTAAAAAAATATTAGTGAAAATAAAATATGGAAAATTATGTTAAAGTATTACCTTTACTTGTATCATAAGTACTGATAAATGGAATCATTATAAGAGATTGGAGTCCACAACATCCTATGATAACATCAGTGTGTTTGTATAAGTAATATTCATGGATAATTCAACATTTCCTCATTCTCCATGATGCTTACACCAAGATCAAAATGACTTCAAATATTTAAAGAGCAAGGGAGAACTTTGTTCAACTTTGTGAAGGACAACATGATATGCTCATTTTCTCTGTAAAATTAATACTCTTAAAAACCCAATAGAAATACCTTGAAATCAACCAAATTTCCATAAATGTTACAAATTTTGTACAAATATGACAATTATACAAACAATACTGCTGAAATGGGGTGAAATCTTTCATTGCTTAAGTTGCAGGCATTTACAGTCAATCCCTCCACTTCTCCACTAAGAATATCTTTTAACTCAAACTCACTAACATCACCCTGTCTATGCACTGATTCGAACACTAAAATCAGGCTAGAAAGAGAAAATGAAACCTATTACAAATCAAATCTAAAGATTTGAATTGATCAGCAGGCCATTTCATATTATACTTTTCATTGTCCAGTACTCAAAAGATTACACTAGCTAAAAGAACTCTCCAATTCTGTACTTAAAACTCTGAATAATGATATATTAAAAAGGAAGAAGGAAATGATCTAAAATATAGCTGATATGCAATCATAAAAATCTCACCTGAGCAAGGTTCAGTGGCACACACTGAGAGGAAAGAAAACAATCCAAGGCTTGGAGTGACAGCTCAAATCTAACACAACTTTTCATATTTATCTTTTGTTTTTTCCTAGCACACACCAATTTGTGTAGTTCATTTCCTTCTCTTCCCCATGAGTAGCAATTTAGAACGATTAAAAATCTGCTGAAAATCCTCTTTGAGGATATACCAAAACGAATTTCCCAATTTCTTATTATATGATTTAATGCTGCCTTGAAGTGATATTTAGCCCCCTGAACTTGTACAGAGAGGGAATGCTAAATTTTCTAGCTTTAGTTAACCTTAACGCAGAAAAAATGGCCAAAATCGATAACAATATATGAAAATGAATTAATACTCCAATGGTATTTCTAATGAATTTGGGATATGAAGAGAAAATGATTATTATGTTAGTCAATTAAAAAAAGCAAAAAGAAAAAATTTGGATGGTTGAACAAGTGCACAAATCTTCATGAGTCTCAACTGAGTGCAACTTGCACATATTAAACTCACAGACAAGCTGGTTCAGGGAAAATAAGGGAAGGTATCAGAAAGGGAAAAGGTTTTAAGATAGGGTAGGAACAAGAGGAATTCTTCTCTTCTCCAACCACTTTCAAACAAAGTTGCCACAAGCGCTGCCGAGAGAGGGTGGGATATATCCACTGTAGCATCTCGAACCATGCTCCATTTCTGACAACATTTTTAGAGAGATTAAAAAAATAATAAAAATAATTATTTAGCCCAAGCAGTTGCCCAGTTTGCCAGTTACAGGAGCCGATACAAAAAACTGCAGGAGATACTTCACTAGCTTCCTCATAAAAAATCTTATTTTATATGAAATGCCATATTAACATTATATTCACTGAAATAATCTCTATCGACAAATAGGCAGATCACTATAAAAGCAATGATGGAGGGATGAAGTACAGCATTCCAGTTTTTCATTACCGACTTCAAAGGATGGTGTTGATTTTGACAGCTTGCTAATGCTTCAAATGTAAAAGCATCTCATAGAAACTTAAGTCACAGGTCAGAACTTTTGATGTATACTTAGAGAATTCATGTGAGTAAATTTTTTTTAGCTCAAGATGATCCTTTTAAAAGAAGCTAGACCAGATGGAACACTGCCACAAGTTTCTTCTGGTCTAAAGACCATCTCTTCGCTATCATTTCCTCATTACTCCTACCATTCTGATTTCATCCATGCTTACAAACTGGGCCCAGGCATTTCACTTGAATTTAAAATTAACTAATGCTATAACTAAGAAGAGTACAAGCCATACCTATGCTTCTATTTAGAGGAGAAGATTTTGAAGATATCACTGATAGACAAATGATACTTTATGGCAGTAATAGGTTGGCATAAAATTAAACTTGAAGTTAATAATTGTCACAGTAATTGCAACAACACTTACATGCTGTATTTCTATAAATACAGGTATTAAGGCTTCATACAATGATCACAAAATCCATTGTTGAATAGATTCTACAAGTTATGACTCCTCATTCCACTCAGTCTGATTAATATCTTTTCATTCCTGGATACTCTTCTAAGAATTTGACATGAAAAACATCTGAGTTACCATAAAATACAATGGAAATAAAAACAACAGCCCCTAAGAGGCAAAGTGGTAAAATAAATATGAAAAATGGGCCAAACATAAATGAAGGGGTATAGACTGACTGAATAATTTTTTTCAGCTTCAAGAAACCTCGTTACAATGACAGTGAATTGCAGTATGCGAGCAGAAACAACAGCAGACAGAAAAAAATAGTCTAAGTAACCTACACTACAGGTCCATGAACTTGATATGGTACAAATTTTCTTTATACCTGAGAAAATTGTCACGTTTACCTTGTACCTGATTGAAAAATTCCAAAATCTCACAACTTACACTCATCTATAGCAAAAGAACAAAGATCTCTCTTAAACAGTACATGAGGAGTGTCAGATGCTTAGGTCGTTCCCTTCATTTCATTATTTATCTAATACTATGTACAGGCTAAAACCTATGCTATAAATGATTAAGAAGCTGTTGATAAATTTATGAATAGGAAGGACCTTTGCAATCTGTAACAGAGCCCCAAATCAGACAGCAGATTTTTTTGTGGTTTATACTAAAATATACCAATACATTACATTTATTTAAGAACCAAGGATTTGATGTTTGGGTGAATATTCAAGATACTTACTGGAACAAGTTCAGAGCCATCCTGAGGACAAAAACAACACTAATGACCGATTGAGATTTGACTAAGACATCAATAGGTTAAAACTCTTCAAAATAGTTGCTTTAACAGTCAAATGATTTCCTGTAGCAATTTTTAAGGGCCAATTATTTACATATTGATATGTCACTAAAAAGTTCAAATCAAACAAAAGCAATAAAACAGTACTAAGTTTAACCACTTGATTGGTGAATAATAAGCATAACTATATCAATATTAAAAAATTACTTTATACAATCAGAAATTAATGAAATATTCTTGTCTAAATATATTATTTTAAGCATTAAAGAATGCCTTTAAATTTTTTTTTCCATTTTCTAGATTAGTATAACATTTAGAGAAAATCACAGCTGAGTGAGGTAAAATTCATACAAGAATTAAGAACTTGAAATTCAATTTCATATTTTTTTAATATCCTACACTGAATTATAAATTATAATGAAAAATGTATTAGTTTGAAAGCTGGAATCAGAAACACTATCACTACATTTTGCTCAATAAGTAAATTCTGCAATTATTTCACTCCAAATAGCAATGGGACAGTGGAATGATTTGTTTCCCACATGAAAACTGGAAAAAAATGTCCGATTCAAAACATTAAAAATATCAACAATAACATATCAAAGTTGTTGACAGAATAACTGAAGTTATAAACTCTAAGCTATGATCAAGATATAATATTCAGCATACATTCAGCATTGAGAACTAAAAACCACAAAATGCATGACCTACAACTCTATTTAAGCTCAACCTGAACTAATCTTGCAACAGAAATATCAGAGTAATAGTATATAAGCAGAGCTGAAGTCAAATGAAATATTCCCACGGCCAAGGACCAATATGAGAAATTTAACTTCCTCATTATTTTCACCATATTCTGTTTGCCTTTACCTGTTTTCTAGTTGATTAAGTATAATAATTATACATTAGATACACAAAATACAAAATATTGTGAAAATTAGAGTAAAGGATACACAGCAGAAATGAGATATAGAAAGGAAAATATACTACCTGACACTGAACTACATATATCAAGTTATATATTTGACCTATAGTATTGAAATGATGCAAATTGGAGCTACAGGCACAAAAATCTCTGAAAACAAAAATTTCTGGATGATGCAACACCACCTAGACACCTGCCCAGTGGTACCCAAGTCAAAATAACTACTTCTAGGAGAATTAAAAAAATCACCACCCAGTAAGATCACCCAAGAAAACTAGAAACCTACAGAGAAAAGGAATTTGATGAAATGATGGACTTTTCATTATAAACATACCTCAAACTAAGTGAAAATATTTTCTATATTCCGGTCTAGTCCTAAAACATTCCTAAAAGTTGAATTCTTTAACTATATCAATTTCCTCAGAATAACAGGTTTAGTGGCAAAATACATTACGTAAGGAATTTAAAAAGAGAGATGAAGTAGTTCTTTCAAAAACATGTATGCTGAATAATACATATCCCTAAAATCAGTTGAACTAATCACCAAATCTTCGGGGCATAATTAAATACTGAATCACTAAAATAAAAAAAATCATGGGATGTTAATTTTGATACAAAATTTCATGAGAAATTCATAATTCATTATTATAAGAGTGTTCGAAATATTGATGATTCACGAAATGAGTGCAAAATAGTAGAATAGCAGGATCATGCATAAAATGAAAACTATGATTAGTTGAAATAGTAACTATGAATAGATCAATGAGAACTTACATTTTTGGAAATTCCATTCATTGAGTATCCACATGGTTCAAACAAAAAATCATCAATCACCATATTTGGCATAAGTTTATCAATTCCGGATTTCTGGAAAGAGAAAAAGATTCTTTAATGAAAAATTATGCATGACTAAACAAGCACACATTCCTTAAGTTAATTAAGATGGTTGACGAGTAGGAAAAAAGATAAATGGATAACAATCACGGATGAAAATTACATGCAGTTAATTTAGTTCATACCACAACAAGCAAAATGATTATGTTAGGAAAATTAATTCTCTTTAAACAACTTTTAAATAACATCTAGTACAATTTGGACAATGGGAAATTACCATTTTGAGAGGTAGTGAAAACATAAATCCACAAAGAAGCCAGAAATGAATAATAATTTTTGGTATTTAATAGAGGTTTAAATACAGACAATATTGAGTTCTTTTACCTTTGTAGCCTCAGCTGCAGTAGTGGAGAATTCCTTTGTAAAAACATTCATGATTCGACGATCAAGATCAGACATCAAAATCTCCAAAGTCTGATCAGGTTCTCCTTTATCAATACCATTTGAGATATCACAACACAATTTGTTTTGATTATGTTCAATGGGGTTCAAAGTATATAGGTACCAGCAATCACGATTAATTGTCCCAAGACAATAAGCAGCACCATCTGCAAAAAAGTTTTCAAAACATTAAGAAGATCACAGACCCATAAACATGGATATTTACCCAGGTATATACGACATGCACCAGTGTTTCATCAATACTTCCAATATTACATTAAACATTTTTTTCATGTCAAAGTCATATTATATGCCTTAGAAATTCAGCTTCCTATTAGAATCTTAGCAGAGTTGATGCAAAAATTGTTCCTCTCCAAAGACCAAGAATTTTTTAGCTTAAAATGGTATTGTTAAGTGGTCTTTGCTTCTTCCAATATTTTTAATCAATTAGTCCTAAACCTATCTAGTAATATTCAAAAGGTTATTCTAATTTGGCATTGACTTTATAAATGAAAATATGATCATATGAAAAATTTTGATTGTATTTGTTGAGATTATCTTAAATAATACATTGTCATCATAGTGTCACTACCTTTAACCAAAACAGTGTTTATTGTATATAAAATATTTACATGTACAAATTATAATTTACAACCATACAACTAAATACAGAAACTTAGTATGTTTGAGGCCAGCACAAAATATTTTCTGATTAGAGACCAGCCCAGCCAATTCTTATGAGAAGCTTAGGTTGGTTTCAACAGAGCCCAAACTTGCTGTGAAGGCCTCCCAGAGCAACTAGATTTTTTTCAATCATCTAAATATATTGAATTTGTTTATTCAATTTATTATAATTTTTCAAAGGTTTTATCAATGAAATCTTTCCTTGGAATGATAAAACATTTTATTCAGAAATGCTCTGAATAAAAAAGAGTAAAGTTAAGAAATAGCAGATACGAGATTTTTCATAGTAATATGAATCAACTATGATATAGCATATGAAAGTCTAGTTCAACAGTAATATTGGTAAAGTAACACAGATTGAAGACAAATATGCTCTGAGCCTGAGTGAATCTATTACAAAAAATATAACACCTAAATTCTTGAAAGTCACTATTACTCAATAAACTAATACTCATTTATACTATTATTAAAATTCAACAAAAACAGCTCCAGTCATGGTTTCTCAGTCTTTCAGTTTTTTCCATGGAGCATAACTGAATTCTTAGTATACAAAACAGTTGACCATGAATTTGTTATTTTGCACACAAGTCTATTCAAAATAATAAGTGTTATGTATAACTAAAACTTTAATCATAAATGATCACAATTATCTGCCTATGTTATACAGTAATACCTTGGCTAACAAAGATAATTCATTCCAGAATCACATTCATTAGCCAAAATCTTCATTATTCAAACATGTTATCGCGAGTCTCCTTTCCTGAAGTACTGAAAAAGTACCAAATTGATCTGATGGGTATCCCCTATGTTATACAGTCACCTCATTTTTATATCACAAATACAGACAGAAAAGATAAGATACTGGATTGGCCAGACCCTTAATGTTTGCTGCTTTATGTTAACATGTGCATTCACTAAAACATTCAATAGCTGAGTCCAAAACAAGCAAAAAAGCTTCATTTGCTAACAAATTCTTTAGCCAAAGCTGTATTGAGCTGGCTAAAGTAAATATTAACATTTTTTAAACAATAGCAATTGAATATTTAGAAGTATGAAAAATAACGTAAAAAGATGATAGTATACTTGTAAAGCATCTCTTGAGAAGCTCTGAGCTAAGCTACAGAAAAAGCTTAAACAACATTTCAAAATCAAGTACCACTTTACAAGAGTAAGAGCTGCATTCCCTAAAATACACTACTCTTGTTGTTGACTTTATCAATAGTATTTAAATCAATTATATTTAAAAAATATGTACCATTGAAGAATGTGTCCAGCAAGGCCACTTCTTCTTCAAAACTGTGATGAGGAGCTAATTGCAAATCAGGCCTCTTGAAGTTCTTGCGTGAGTAGAAGACATCCTGAAAGAATTCAAAACATTCATGAAAACAAAAAATTGACAATATTTTAATTTACAAATCATCTGCTTAGATTGACAACATTAATTCAACAAATGGAAAACCCAGTAAGATTTGGCAAGCTATTAAAATTTTCCTTGAAGAAATTTTAAAATAAAATATTACAATTTGAAACTTACCTCTACTTCATCATAACCTGCATATTGTTCCACCAGATGCAGTAATGGCTTCAAGCAGAGCAAGGGAGTGGTGTTTCCACAGGTCTTCAGGATGAAACGACGGTGAGCAACAAACATGCTACTTTCACTGAAAAGGAATAAATGACAGCATCAGAATATTCCTTCATTTTATAAAGGAACAGCTTGTTTACTTCATAATCTGGTCAGCTAATAAATCAGATAAGATCGGAAACTTCAATGCCAACAGTGTAGCAGAACGACAAATATGCTGCAAGTAATTCCATTATTATCAATGATTAGAGAATAAACATCCTGATAATTCATAATTAGGCAATCAAGAAAAACAAGTATTTCATCAGTTATATGTTATTGCTTAAATTTTATAATTCATTATATATGTAACTGTGGTCAATATTCAACAATAACATGACAGGTTGAGGAATAAAAGCATCTACAAAGAGAATGCACAAGAACATTTCCAATATAATACTACTTAGATTGGCAGAATCCAATTTCTACACATTAGTAGCAATTATTTCTAATTTGTGCTACATGAAAATAGGTAGTTGCCTTAGCTCAAAAATGAGCTTGTCTTTCACCATTTAAGCATTCTAGCTAGGTGAGGGCAGCAAGGGCAAACTACCTTAGTCCTAATTTCACCTCACCCCATTCCCTCCTCAAAACTTTTGATAGCTAATCATGGAGGGAATGAGGATTCAGCAGCTTTCCAGCTGGCAACTTTACAAACATTCCTTAAAGCTATGAGCTCTGAAACATACTTGAAACTCGAGTAAACTGACCCAAGTATTTGAATAATTTTCATTGTGAAATAAAATTGCAGTAAGGCCAAAAAGATCTTACTTCTATTTAACAATGCTGAAAATTTTACTTCCATGATTAAACATTGAACAGAGTTCCTGATCTTTGATTATCAGAACAAAAACTATACAAATTGTTTAAAAAGGGAAAGTGAAGGATATTATGTTTATATACAGTGTTTGACATGTTTAACATAGAATTTGCAAGAGACTATGAATACAGAATGTCATCCATAGGTAGAAATGAGCTAACTGGAAGAGAGAAAACATTAACTTTTCTTAAAACAGGTAAAATGACAGCAGCAGCTTGAGCTATATCACAATATTGCAGCAAACTTTACCAACATTCACTGGAGTATTTACTCAAGCTTAAAATTTGTTCAGAAATCTATAATTAAACATTTACCCTTATTTTTTGACATAAAACAAGGTTTGACTAGACCTTCACTCCAGAAGATGCTCAGAATATTTGCTTGATCTTTTATTGCATGAATAAAGGGTGAGAATTTATCTTCCCTTCATTGCTTGAAGTGTGTTAATCCTGAATCACTTCACTACATAAAAATTCATGTACAACTACTATCACTGAATTGACAAACAATAAAATGATGAGATAAATGTATAACTTAAAATTTGGATATTAGCAAACACCCATTAAAGTGCCAAAATCAAACAAGAGAGGGTCTATGCCTACAACATAGCCTGCATTGTGGTAGTTAAGAAGTTCAAAATCATTGAAAAAGAATATTCAAAATATGTTATGTTGTCCAGAACATCTTGGATGATTACATGTTAAAATATATTTACACCCGGTTTTTGTCAATAATGTGTAAATTAGCAATAAATTTGAATCATTCTCATGCATGTTGTTATCAATGGTCAGTTTCAGAAGCATATGGTCTACTTTAGATGAGCTGTACATACGATGTTAAAACTCTGTAGATTGGTTAAAGCTGTAAATTTAATACACCATATTACACAGCATGTTAAAATATAGGATTACATCACAACACTGTACAACATTCAAACTATGAAACTGAAAAAATAGTAGCCATCCTAATTTTTTGCAAGTTTCTGCATCTACAAACATTAGAAAAATAACCACCAGCGTATCAAGATGCCCAGATGCAAGGGATATTGAATAGGAACACCAAAGTTAGTTTAGAGTATCATAAGTTCAGGGATAACAGTAACCAATTATTTTTATTGAAGTGAGATAGTTCTATTTACCACAATATAATCATGAAGTATTTCAGAGGATTGCAAATTAATGTGGAAGTAATGGCCTTGATTCACATAGCTCAATTTAAATAGATCACATTAGTTTCAAAGATTATATTGCAGAATACAGACGGAAGTGAATTAACGAGAATATAAAAAAATGACTATCAAAAAGATACAAATACTGAAGAACAAGCAATGGAACCATCCCAAGAAATAACAGTCGTTGAAGTACCTTTATTGACAGGTTAGGAATTCCAGTAAACAACACAGTAGTTGCATGAAATTTGATGACATCTAATCAAAAAAATTTAATTCAAAGCTATAACCTTAACACTTTCACTGTGGGTGATCTAATAATGTTCACACTCTTCCTACCATCACACAGGTTACATACTTCTGACTTTTTCCTCATTGCTTGGTACTTTTTGGAACTGAGTTTTGAGGCTTAATTTTTGACACCAAATGGAGTCAGAAAATCTAGATTAACTATTTCAAAAATCTTATTAGTTTCAAGCACAGAATTCTCACCATGATGAAGATTGTTCAACAAGCACCCAACAGCAAAGGTGTTAAAGGGATCAAAGAGAGTCATTAAACACAAATGAGGCAAAAGGACACCACCAACTATTATCAGCTGCTACATTAACAGCCACACTGAAAAGCTACATGTGGAAACAAAAATCCACAATTAAATATTCAAAAAATCCAATCCCTTCTCAAAAACACTTAACAATGCCAGAGAATAAGTCAGTCAAACATACAACATATGTTCTGAACAACCACCTAATAGTCTCCATAATTCATCCCAACAGACTATGATAAAAGAGTGCAGGATATTGAAGCCCATTCCTTCTTTTAAAAGAAAGCATAGTACTTGCTGTGTGATTCACACCACCAAACATTGACCAAGAAATCAATGCCTGATGATGGCTTTACACGTGCTGCAGGTGAGCCCTCCCTCTACACTGTCCCTATAGCCAATACGGCAGGAGGTTGGGCCTCAGCGGTCCCAGCGCCTATAGCTGTGAAAGGAAATGGTCCATCAAATGCTGACGGCTGTTTACCAACTGAAAACACAACCATGCAATAGCATGCACAATGAAGTACCGCAGTTTTTAGGACACTGCTATTTTTCACTATGTCCATGAATAGTCAGAATAATATCATCAGCCTGGAGTGACAACATTTGAGATGCAAAATGACTTCCAGGAAAAGTGTCCTTATAAATAAAATTTACAAGTTGGGAGTTCTGGAAGTTTTATCAAGAAATATGTTCACTTAATAAATACTAACTCAATTCCCTAACAAGAGTTATGAAAGAAACTGTTTTTGCTTCATAAAAATGAAAATGGACATTAAGAATTTTTTTCCAAACAAAGAACACAACTAAAATTAGTCAAGAACAAACCATGACGAAAACAAATTATGCAAACTGAAATTGTAACAAAGAAAATTTTCCCTCTACATTCAGGAAGAAATGATGGAAAGGATTCCTAATGGAATATTGAAGATCAAGGTGTTAGATTTTCATGAATATCTCACACAAAAATGACAAATACTCTCCAGTACAAGTTACTGCAACATGTAACTAATGTATAATTAAAGCATTCCTACAAAATCACAATGTTTAGAGGTCACAATAATAACATTCCCAAACAATTTAGAAACTAATTTAACAGAATTCACCTCTGAAAACCAGTGTTTAACCGAGCAGTAGATATTTCATATCAACTCTATGAAGTAACCTAGTTCATTTATCATAATTACCTTTTAAAAAATTTTCAAAAAAGTTAGTAAATCATTCATATGTGCAGGTGGCAAGAAATCAGGAAATGATCCACCACAAACACCTACAAAAAAATTCAAATACTGATAGAACTTACACTCTGCAAAAGCCACCATAATAACCTAAGATGACGGAAGGAAAGCAAATAATTCGAACAAGAAATTTTTAGTGAAGGAGATGGAAAAAGGGGTGATTATTATTGGATCCTAGTGATAGAGTGATATTTCCCTGGTTTGTTGTTTGACTAAGACTCTCTGCCGTTTACATGTAGAATGACTCTGAGAACCAACATTCAAAGACTTATCAGCTCTAGACCCTGCTGGACTGAGGTTTTACTATAAGTCACTACATTTAACATTACATAATTTCCAAACAAATTTGGACAAAGAGTATGTTACTCACATTACAGCTGCAGCAATGGTTTTGGGAAATCGTTTTTGGGGACTGTTCTTGAAGATTTGTGATAAATACCATAGAAAATCTATATCCTCACATAAGACTCATTCTGCTTTTTAATCTAATTTTTTTGGATAACATGCATTTTATACGTGGGTACATGTAGAAATAATATTACCACAGTCTTTAGATTTTTGGTGATCTGTTCCCCATCATGCATCCATTACAATTAATAATCAAGAGTTTACCATAATTCAAAAATTTAAGACAATTTCCCCAAAATTATCCTACACTATGTTTGAAGGAGAATTTCATAATGCATACATAAATTAATAGTAATATTTGAGAATGAAAGTTTTCTAGACTCTAGTTGAAAGATAAAACATTCTATAGTCTGATCGCTCAACTTTAAATTTATAACAATCAAACAATGAGAAGAAATACCTATATATACAAAACCTATGAAATAAGATTAGATTTAAGATCAGTAAGAAACAGATTTAAATCTAGTATCCCAAATAAGGCAAACTCACTTCTGATATAACTTTCAAGAAAGACAATTTAAGAGGAGTAACTAAAAAACGTTTAACATCAATGCAACATTAAAAAACAAATTAGAGATTTCAAATAAATTTTGAAGATGATAAAATGATGAAAATATAACATGCTATTTTAGGTAGTAAATATCATGAATTAAAATAAATTCCTGAAACAGAAGTGAAGAGTATCAATTCATTATACAACTATTTGGGCAGGCACTGAATTTCTTCAGCATAGAAAATGCTGTGGTATGCAGAAGTTACCTCACCTCCGTAGCCGAGTTTCATACTAAATTAAATAATGTTTCACAGGTTTGAGTATTTCCATGAATTTGAAGACCTGTTATTCATAAACATTAAGAATATATTGTCATCAAATATAATTAGCAGGTGTTCAAAAATGCAGTTACTGCTGCATTTAACTTAATTATACCCAATCGGAAATGTTTTTCACATATCTCACATGAAATTAAAATTGTAACACCCATGTATAGTATAAGATACACACAGCAAATATGTCATAAAAATCATAAGCAAAATTACAAAGATATGACCTAAAGAAAAGGAGTCCAAGAAATATTGTGCACATAGCAAGAAAATCAAGAATATTGATAATATGTCTTAATTAGTAACTGAATAAAAAATCTGATTATCTGTAACTAAAATACAGCATTAATAGTTGAAAGATTTTCCATAATCAACATTCTGAAGACAACTGCTGAGCTTCACAATTAGTTTTCCCAAAGTACTTCTAAGAATCCATCGACCACTCAATGAAATTCCACTTATTGCACAAATTAATCAGTCATAACGATTTACAGACCAGAAAAACAGAAACATGTAACAATTCATAAGAACATCAGAAAGTTTTCCATAAAAATTAAATGTATACCTTTTTCAATCTATCATGTTTCTGTTGACAAACCACATTAATTGCAAATAATTAATTCAGAAGTTTCAATTACGCTAGCAAAAGTGCATTTACATAATTATTTCAGTTAAAATGAAGTGCGAAATGTAAGTTTTTACAAATAAAGGAATATTTGTAACCAAAAACCAATAATTACTGTTAGGCGTACATGTTAGAATGTGCTGATAAAAGCGGCGAATAAAGGTTCAAAAACTGAACCACATTCAAATAACACACAAAAATTACCCCTAATTATCTGCCTTACCTGAGAACGTAAGCATCCACATGATCATTACGTACGAAGCTGATAATCTCGCATCTTACAATTTTCAGCAGGTTCTCCCATTTGGATCTAGTGAAAAAGAAAAACGTATAGATTATGAATTAAGCAACATTTTCATTACATGCATGAATACGAAAGAGACAACCAAATAAAATCTTAAGTGTTTCAAATGTGCTTAAATTTAAACATAAGATGAAAAGTAACGAGAAAAGTAGTTCGCAGCTAGGAGCGATGTATTGGTGCAATGGAATTCCAAACTTACAATTTTCAGGAAAGTTTAGAAAGATACAATAATCGCGCGAAATTTGAATACCTCTCAAACAGATATCGCTTAATGAAAGTCTCCCGAAACATAGGAAAAATTTCTACGAGAAAACTCAATTATTAAAGTAGTAGACCGTCAACGGGAAGACATGTCAATCATCTGAAATATAAGGTGATTGCGAAGAGTATGTATTATTTCAGAATTATAAAATGAAAATCCCAACTTTTCATCGCCTACTCAAAAACAGGAGCATAGTTCGGTGTCATATACTTTGTAAAGACAACCCGAGCATTTCTCATACTTATTGATTCCGATATATAATGTTCCACGTACCCATACATACGGGAAATATTTTATAAGACATTCAATATTAAAACCATCAGACCATCTCTGTCTGTTTATAAGAACGCGGCGCAATTTCTTTACATAATTTTCAATACTGTTCACTACTCTTCCAGTTCGCTCTCGTAGCAGGCGCCTTGGTAGTGCTGCCATCTACGGCTATTCATTACATGATTATTGAGTGAGATTTTAGTCGATAAATTCATTAGATAACCAAATACGAAAAGAAGAAAATACTACCGGTAATAAGGAAATTTAACTTCAAAAAGAAAAATCGAAAATGTATAGCTAATCCCGCAGAAATTTTTATAACGCAAAAATATTTGCGATCGATTTGCTGGGTTTTCTTTCGCAAGGTTAAGCAGCTGTAGAGGTGACAAAAAAGAATACCCCCTAATCAAATGAACAAATTTTAAATCATGTCAAATCCATAAAAAAAAACTCAGTCACTTATAAAAGCTGAGGAAGTACAGAGTTATTACTTCCTTAATTTAAACGTGGGATTGCGAAAAATCATCCAATACCTGCTGGATATGAACGGAAAGCAAATGTCTTCGAAATAGATGTAGTAACTAAAGAAAAGGTCCTTGAAAAAATTGTACATCATATAAACGAAATGCTGAGGACAAAGTCGCGAATGGACCAACACTCAACATACCACCACATTTTTTTCCGACATTCAGTTTAATTCCAACGATTTTATTACTACACGGGATAGAATTTTCAATCAAATTCACTCAATGTAGATGTAACACCAGAGATATTATAACGAGAAGGCTTCATTCCATTGCCGCAATTTACCGGCTCTTACATCATTTTTGCCGGTAATGAATACCATGTTTCATAATCGATGACGTACACTTCGAATGGCAACTGTTTTTCAAAATACTTTTACTGCTGTTACAGAATGCTAAAACTTGAGCAAGAAATAAGCCGGGTACAATCCTCAACTAAAAATCAGATAAGTATCTTCGGTAAATTTCACACTTTAAACATTCCTCAATTGTGATTTAACTTTCATAGATTGCCAGCTAAATGCACTATAATAAGCTATTTAAATAAATGAATCACTGCTTCATATAAAAACGTGTACTCGTAAAAATAATTCGTAACCTGATGATATAATGACTAAATTAAACCACCATGGAATCCATTTTTTGAAAGTTCAAGGCTATGTTGTCAGAGATTGTTCCAGAACATTTAGCGGAGACATAAAATCACTAAAAATACCATAAATCTAGAGCACTGGAAGATATCACTGCTAGAATACACCTCTAATCTGCCAGCTATACACATATATGAGAGACAGAATAGCTATGCCGTACCTAGGAATATTCCTCAGATCACATTTCTTCGTGTTTCCTTTGGATTTCTTGAACCACACCTCGAGTAACTTCTCTACTCCTTCAAAGTATTGAACACCGTTCTCCTTATCCGAGTCCGACATCCTGCCTCAACCACTGATATGACCAAAATGACTTAGATGGGGCCTGTGTCGCATACTGCATCAGAAAACTCAAGTTCCCACAATGCAAGTGCAGAACATCTCGTGGCGCGCTTTCAAACTGATTCGCGCTCTTCATAATTTTTTCGTCGGAAGTACGCTCCATTTTTCATAATGATAAATCAAAAAATCCCTTCGAAATAGTTAAGAGTATTTGTATAAATATTTNCTTTTTACCTATTTGCTTCATTCTGTTTATCGGAGAGTCTTGTATATACCATAATTAGTCCAACAGTGATCAATAAAAACAAGTTATTATTGAGGGTGAAAAATGATGGGATATGAAGATAAATTTGGCTTATTAATTTGAGGCATCATATTATGAAAACGCAATTAAGTAATGAAATAATGGAAAGTAATGAAATCACTGCCTTCATGTCGTGATTCAAGTAAAAAAAAATATTATCGTATGAAACCTACATCCAGTAGCCACCATTAGCTACCATAAACCCTTGGGAGGAAATGAGTCTTGTTAAGATGGGGAGTGAATTAGTTTTGAATTAGCTTTTCTCTTTGTATCATAAATCCGAGTGGGGAAAAGACCCGCATAAAAGCAGCACAATGCCCATATGCATAACACTTTTCATTACATACAATAAGGAGTGATAAAAATTAATAACATTAACAAGAATCATTCATAACTCTGTTGGGGCTCCCGGATAGACAAGTGGGCAACTCGTTCGACTTCGGTGAAAGCGGTCCCGGGTTCGATTCCCGGCGGGAGCCTGCGAAATTACATCAATTGTCGAAATACTTTTAACAATACTACTGTAATAACTCTGTTGCTATGTACTCATAGCAGTCATTTGTAGAACTGAAACAAAAGTAAGTGAAATATGCATTTTCTCTTTCCTGTTTCGGGAGACAAATGAAAATTTTTCCATACAGCAGGATATGTGGACAAAGTAAGGTAAATCAAAGTACTGCTGATTATGCAATGCTACTATCTGCATTTTATAGCTTCATCATTGTTATTTACTAAAATTTATAATATTTCTAATTCTATTCACATTATGAAAAGAATAAGAAACACTTATACACGTTACCATAGCTACCACAAAGTCGAGGTCGAAGTAGTGGATTTTGTTGTCTATTCACATTGTTCCTAATATGATAGTTCTTAAACATTCTCATATTATTTGTACACCTATTTTAACGAATGTCTCTCAAAACTTGAGCGCAGACCTCTCCAATGTACTTTGATAGCAAGCTAATTTCTCCGTTCACGGAGCAAATCGATTACGTTTTATGCTTTCCGAGAACTTTCCTCGAATTAACTCTAAAGCTGCCCTCAGAGATCAGTATTCTCCGTCGCTCGTTCAGCGTCAAATTCCGAGTAATTCGCCGTAATCTTTTACCATTTCAACGGCGTTTTCTCCTCACCCCATTAACCTTCAGAATTAAGTCTAATTCTATTCATAAACATTTCGCATCAATTAACCTCGGTCGCTCTTTCTGCATTCCTGGAGGCAGAATTATCCTCGTGAGATGCAGATGTGAAATATCTCGGCCTTCTTTTTGCCAGGGTGCAATTTTCCCGCATCCATCCATTCACCATCTGAGTCATTCATTAACGAAATATCTCTCTCCACACAGCGCAGTAACTTAAGCGGGTCGTAAAAACATTTTCAGTGTCATGGATTCTTGCATGCATGAAAGTGAGTCGTACATTCTTACTACGCAGGAATAAAACTGTCTCGAATGTTTATATTTTAGAAAATAAAGAATTATCAAGCGAATGGTGGGATAAATAAAGGAATACCGTGCATATTGGAAGTACATACTTTCGGAAAATCAAGGTTATCGTCGTAACATTTGCTAGAGATTAACGTTCATACAATAAAGATGCTTAACTTAAAAATAGATCTTTCCATGGATTTGACTGGAGTCACTTTCGCCGCGGAGTCAGAACTGAAGCAAGATTCGTTGGAAATATTCGCGCAATCAATGATAAATCAAGCCAGAGTTCCGAAGTTTTAGGATCTCATCGCTTATTGAAATATCGGATCGTGGTAAATGTAGAGAAATTACCAGAAAGGAATGTTTTATCATCTGGGGACAGCAGAAATACGTATGCTCACCACAGAAATAATCGAAATAGAGTCTATAGAGTAACTAGATTTATTCACGTATTAAAAATTCGAAAACATCTATTTTTCATTCCTGCTCAGCGAAACTTGTAAGAGTTACCGAAGAAAAATCAGCCAAAAACTTAAATGAATACTCTTAAGTCTAACGACAGAAGAAGTCTGAAAAACCAAGTACTAGCACCCGGCTCTAGGTATAAAGTCACACGGAAGGGCATCTTGCCCAACTTTCCATACAAATGGTAATGGAAATCATACACAAGGCGTTCCAACCCAGCGAGCGCCCTTACTTACCCCATCGTCTACAGCCGGCCCTCCTCCTGCCCCTCCTATACGTTACACCAGTATACCAGTCCAGCTGCTACAAAACCCCGAATAGTGAAATATAAATATAGTGGTAAATGTAGAGAAAAGCTAGATCGGAGCTTAAAAATTCAAATCCTGGTATAATAGTATTTTTGGTAGCATGAAAATGAGCGCAATTTGTGTTGCCAATTTTCTTTCGCAGCATTCCAGACAACCGTGCCGGGCTCCCGGCTAGCCAAGTGGGTAGTGCGTTCGCCTTTGACAAAAGTGGTCCCGTTTTCGATTCCCGATAGCCGCTATGTGAGAGGTGACCTCAGCTATCGAAGCACCTCTAAAAATACTACAAATACAACCATGCCACAACTCTAAAGAAAGTAATGGCTATTTTACAGCAAACTAAAAAAAACTTCTTCAATAGTAAGATAGGAGATAGTCACGACTGAAACACATGCCCAAGTTATTCTCAAGCAAAGGATTTTCACTCTCGTTCACTGTGAATCAACACAGCATCCATAACGTCTTATCAATGTTCTCTTTCAATGCCGAGTGGAATTTAACCCTCTTAATGACAAGCCTCACTACTCCTCTAACATTATAAATCGAGCTCTGAAGACTAAAAATATGGAGAACTTTAGAATGTTCACAAAAATGTATTTTCCACCATCTTATTTTCAGATTTATTCTCCTACACTTCGAGTTAAGCGTTTCCATTTTGAACTACGCAACAGTATTTTACCACACGGCTCCTTATATCCTGCATTAATGTTTGTGCGTGGCTAGAATGACTCTACTTTAGGAAAAGGCATACGACCATTATTTTCAATATCACTTCGATACTTCTTGGAAAGTTTCCGGGAAAACGTGGTTAGTTTGAGGCGTTGACAAGATAAAAAAGGAATGCCGTAAGCAGCAGAGAAAATTCGTTCCGTAGTTCATTAAAAGAGAAAATTAAGTATTATTTACAATTTGCCGGAAGGAAAGTGAAAATAGTTCACATTATGGGAGATTTTATGGTTTATAGCTTAAAAATGGAAATAAATATATGGTAGATGCAATCCAAACTTACGTTTTACCTGGTATAATATCAGTTCTATTTTATTGCTTTGAGAAATTTGCTTGTTGGTTCTTAGTACTCTCAGCTCTTTGGGGCAGCAATTAAAGTTACCTGGATCTTTCATTTGATGAGCGGTTCCAACCATCGAGCTTCAAATTACAAAAACTACTCAATGGTAGTCATTTTTGATCTATTATTGATGCGTTTCTGATATGGGAGCTCATATTTTCCCTCATATTGCCGACTTTTCGGTTCTCACATGGGGTTAGAATCCACTGATTGTACTATAATGAACATAACTGGATCATTTTCTAATACATCATGTTATATTATCTTCAATAATTTTTAGTATAAGAGAGTTCGCAGGGAACATTATTAGGTAATTTTTTTTGAGTTAGTCTGGGAGATGAAACAAAAATCGATCAAGGCGATGACACATCAACACCAATATTATTATTTTACTCGTGTTAAAATCAGGGAATTGAACCGGGGCCAAACCGGAAAAACCGTCGTTTCGGTCGGAGGGAAAACGAACCCGAACTGAAATCGAAAACAGTTACGTATTCCGTTCCGATTTTCCGATTCCGTTTCGTAACTACGACTCACAACTAACTATTAACAAGTTTTATTCTAAAATAATTCTTATCTTATAATAATATCATCTAAATGAAAAAGCTAGAGATAGTATAACAGACTATCAGAAGGATATAATATTTCAATGGTTGGAGTGAAAAAAAAAACTGTTCGAAGTTGGGGAAAAAACGAAACCGGAACTCACCCGAAATGTGTTTCTTTCGTTGAACCGGAGAGAAATCCCAGCGAAAGCTGGGATGAAAAATATTAAGATTTGATGCCAATAACTGAGGATCTAACCGAACGAGGTGGATACTTTCAGCGCAATAACGAGGACATAACGTTAGATTATTACATACTTGTGAGTAATATTTCGACTTTTTGTTTGGTTTAAGTCGCTGCATGTGGAAAATAATTGGTAAGGATGAAAAAAATATTTGGCTTTAGCAACTAGTATAATTTAAATTTCGCACACTGTTACCAGTCCTTTCGAACAGATGCATCCACTCTAATTAAGTCAGTACACATTCGTAATTATGCATACGACCTTTCCAAACTTACTTTGTGTAACACTTGAAATATAATATTATCATAATAAATATATAACATATATAATGTCATTATATACATTACAAGAATCCAAAGAATTAAAAAAAATATTTTCTACTAACTGTAAAAAACTAGTACATATATGTTATTGTACACACGAAGTATCGGTTAATAAGATTCTTCTCATTTATAAAATATTTCTCGATGTTATAGCAACAATTTAGAACAATAATCAACATTTTATGACAATATTATCCAAGAAAGAGATTTACGATAAACTTTGTCGGCAGATTTCGCAACAGCAGCACTGACACGCTGAGGAATTTCTTCCCATTTCGAACACATAAAATTCCCGCAGATATTTGTAAACACTGGTATCTCATGGACTAAGTCATGCATGGAGAAATAATAAAATCACGCGAAAGTTTTGAGCACTACCTTGCTAACAAATATTCTACCAAAACAGGGAAAACTTCTTACGACGCGAGAGACTGCTGGGCTTCTGTTTCGTTTTCTTGAAGGATTCTCACAGTTTACAAATAACACAACATCAAAAATTAATTCAAAGTAAACGAAGAGTGAACTTTGATAACAAGGCTATGGAGGAAAATATCTGAAGCACTATGACACCTTTGAAAGATTTTAAAGCTTCAGAAAGCACATAAAAGTGCAAACTTTATCGTAAATCCATTTTTAGAACAATTCTGCTATAAAATACTGAATATTCGTCAGCTACAAAAGCATAAGACAAGAACTTCAAGAGAGGTTCATGGAATCAAAAGCTTCTTCATTCCATTTGCCTTAAGATAGTAAAGTGGGTAGCGCATTTGCCTTTGGTAAAAGCGTCCTGGGTTCGATTGCTTGAGGAAATGTGCGAAATGATCTACGCCTACGAAGCGCTTTTAACATTGCTGCTGAAACTCCATTTGTCTTAGTTTCATTGAACAAACGTTTAACGTTTGGGGCTGTGCCGATCAAACTATTTGCTTCGGCGGACCGGTGAATTGGTCAAGAAGATAGCCATAGATAAGACATAAGGGTTTCGCGGACCGACATCGGTCCATGAGCCACCGCTCGAGTTTACCTGACTGAAAGTGCCTCCTGGGAATCTGTACCACACGGATTGCTCTAGGGTAGAAATTGTGTTACGAACAAAGCTACGTAAAAAATTCATTCAATTTACTTTTGACACTGGAATACGCAGCAGAACGAGAATTCAATTTCTTGGCGAAAAGATGACAGATGAAATCAGCCGAAGGTTGATAACGGAGGTAAGTGTATTTTGATGAATTGGCTCTGATATTCAATGAGAGGTACTTCAGTTTTAAGTGATTATTCGAACTCCTACTATTTGCTCGGTTATCTTGATTTTTGCCGGTGTTTGCGATAACTTTCTTCCTTCGAACTCTCAGAGCATCACTAAATATACATACTCGTATCTTCCATCTCGAATTGAAAGCTCGCAGAAAAATAGTGATATTTCCTAACGACCCAACGTAACGCTTAGATTGCTACGGTGAATTAATTTCGCGAATGTAGACCGAACGTGCTGGCTGACTAATGGAGAGATTCAAAGCTGTTTTGGCCCTAGTTTCTCAAGGCCATGAACAATCGTTGAACGAGACATGATGTAACTGAAGTCAGATTCTGCATTGGCTCAACTGTTTAATGGAAGCAAAGAGAGAAATGACGCATTTCTCCGACACCGAGCAATATTTAAATCATAAGTCTTCCCGTCGTAAATAATCGGCTCTGATACAGTTTTAAACTGTATAAAGAGTGGAAGATGAGGTAAGGACCCGGGGTTTAGACAGCAGAATTCGCCAGGATCGAAACTCTTACCTGTCTTTGTCATAAAAAAGTGCCAGCCGAGCTTGTATCCCTTTCTGTTGTATTCTATAAAAATCATCGGATAAGGGCATAGTGCCAATGCCTCGAGAACAACTCCCATCTATCCAGTTCATAAGAAATGGTTTGTCACCAAGTGACTACAAGTAAACAGGCGCGGTGCTCTTCGACCTAAGCGTTTGGCATGCTTAGTGGGACGTAAATCTGAGACTACATAATTACTGCCAGGCGTAAGCATCCGATTTTCTTAGCTTCCTTTCCAACGAATCTTTTCATTGTTTCTGCGGGATTACTACTAGTGATATGAGAAGGTTTTCAAAACTAATAATAATAACTCCGACTACCTTAACAAAATCACCATTTCACTGTAATATTGATACACATGCATTCGCATTTACAGTAGCGCATTGGGAAGATACACAAGTAATTCATACGACTTATCTGACCGTGGGATAAAATAAGTCGTAGGACAAGATTGAGCGTCTGTCCGTTTCACTTTCCGTCTTGAGAGGTCCTCCATCGGTTCAAGCAAAACTGACGGTAAAACCGAAGAATAATAAAGGGGCCCTAAGATTCAGTTTCCGTTGGTAGTCTTACAGTACGAACCAAACTTTCGATTTTTTAACAGAAAAGTAAAAGAAAGAGAAAAAATCTCATTATGAGGATACCTCATTATTAGATATGATAATAATTACATTCATTTCCTTCTTTGAATTGTTCATAACATCTCTAGCGTGGATACTGGTTAAAAATCTTGGATTAATCCTTGCGAATATCATGAAGTAACTCTAATATACGTGGGCGAGCACTTACGGAATTCGGCATTATTAAGAGAATAGTCGGTCGGAGCGAAAAAAGAGACCACGAGCGATGCAGATTTGCGTTAGGACTCACCTTGGGTATGTATATAGTGTATCGACAACTGCTGTATTCGTAAATTAGAAAAGGTTCACATTTCTATTAAAGAAGACTGCAAAAGGAACGAAATAAATACATTAATGGCCTCAAGTTTCTATAAATGATTTGACCGTGAAAAAGAGAACATGAATGCTTTGAAATTATTCGGTTATGATATATTCCCATCGTTACATACGTTATAGAGTTTCGTATATAATTTCTATTCTTCCTTCAATTCAGAATGAAGGGCATGAAGATTCGTCTGAATAATTCACGGAACTTTTCGTGAATTTAATCTCAAATATATTTCAGTATTGATATCGTAGATGGAATCCTCCGGTGGCGAAAATCTAATGAGCGATTTTTCTCTAAGGAGTCCAACTTCCATTTATGTATACGTAACAATCGTGTTCAAAGCAAATGGAAGCTGTTGGTAAAATTCTTCTGCGTGGAAACATATGATTGAGAGCATTTGTTGGTGTGGCCAAATTCCAGCTTGAATATATATGGCCTCGGGAATTAATGAAATGGATAGATGAAATTATGCAGTTACTTGGGAAAATTCCCTCAACAGACTGTCTATTGCTCCTCCAAATCCTCCCCTCTACCGAATACCGAAGGATTCCTACGGGGTATGACAAAGGGATTACTAGATATGAAAAATTTGTAATGAATAATCCTTTCTCCACTTCCTTTTCAAACATTTCCTCCGCACGGTCTAGCATCTACGCATATTCAGTCCTATTCCAGTTCCACCCATACATTCATTTAACCTTTCTAGTTTTCCTGGACCCAAAGCGCATAACTTAGAATGTACTATCCTACCACTGCCGTTCACCATTAGCTTTTATCTCAACTTACGCAATTTTCCACTCCCATTAAACAGAGTGAATTCGAGTAGACCTTTGTTAGAACAGCCTTTTCCTCTTCTTCTAGAAGTCTTTCCTTTCATCATATACTACATACAATCCGCCATTCACATCACAGGCATTTTTCTTCAAACTCATTCACTATTAAAAAATTACTATCGGATTTCGTCATCGTTCAAGTCTACAGCTCCATAACTTCTAGGATGCTAACCTTCACCTAATTATTTGTCAGAAAAAAGGTTTCCGTTTCAAATACATGCTTTCAGCGAATTATCTCTCCAAACTCAGGGGTCTGCACTATCCAGCAATTACTTCCGAATGCGAAAAATTATTCTTCTTAACGCTTCAACAGCCTTCACATCATTTGCCTCATACCTAGATTATTCTGTGTATGTGAGTAAGATTCTGTGTTATTCCGTTTAAGAAACGTAAGACATTTGGCTATCGGGAAAATATCGGAAGTACTAACCAGAAAGAATTTCTCGAAAGGAAAATAAAATTTACTCCAAAACAGCGGAAATAGAATAAAACTCTCTGGGGTATTACCTCATAGTAGATAAGGTCTGTTAAGTGTTCTGCTTGAAGTCAGGTTAAAACCTGTTTAAGGCTTAGCTGGTAGAAGAAACTTATAGCCTCATTCGGTCCAAACAAAGACAATTTATTACTTATTTATTTTATTAAACTGAGCAGGGTATTTTTGTACAAAATACAATGGAAAAATGCAAGCTTTACATGGAATAATAAATCGAAATGTACAATAAATTAGAAAACGACTGCCGTTAAAATTACCCTTTTTATGGGTGACAAGTTTAAAATATTTACATTACTCTGCTTTTTACCTATTTGCTTCATTCTGTTTATCGGAGAGTCTTGTATATACCATAATTAGTCCAACAGTGATCAATAAAAACAAGTTATTATTGAGGGTGAAAAATGATGGGATATGAAGATAAATTTGGCCTATTAATTTGAGGCATCATATTATGAAAACGCAATTAAGTAATGAAATAATGGAAAGTAATGAAATCACTGCCTTCATGTCGTGATTCAAGTAAAAAAAAATATTATCGTATGAAACCTACATCCAGTAGCCACCATTAGCTACCATAAACCCTTGGGAGGAAATGAGTCTTGTTAAGATGGGGAGTGAATTAGTTTTGAATTAGCTTTTCTCTTTGTATCATAAATCCGAGTGGGGAAAAGACCCGCATAAAAGCAGCACAATGCCCATATGCATAACACTTTTCATTACATACAATAAGGAGTGATAAAAATTAATAACATTAACAAGAATCATTCATAACTCTGTTGGGGCTCCCGGATAGACAAGTGGGCAACTCGTTCGACTTCGGTGAAAGCGGTCCCGGGTTCGATTCCCGGCGGGAGCCTGCGAAATTACATCAATTGTCGAAATACTTTTAACAATACTACTGTAATAACTCTGTTGCTATGTACTCATAGCAGTCATTTGTAGAACTGAAACAAAAGTAAGTGAAATATGCATTTTCTCTTTCCTGTTTCGGGAGACAAATGAAAATTTTTCCATACAGCAGGATATGTGGACAAAGTAAGGTAAATCAAAGTACTGCTGATTATGCAATGCTACTATCTGCATTTTATAGCTTCATCATTGTTATTTACTAAAATTTATAATATTTCTAATTCTATTCACATTATGAAAAGAATAAGAAACACTTATACACGTTACCATAGCTACCACAAAGTCGAGGTCGAAGTAGTGGATTTTGTTGTCTATTCACATTGTTCCTAATATGATAGTTCTTAAACATTCTCATATTATTTGTACACCTATTTTAACGAATGTCTCTCAAAACTTGAGCGCAGACCTCTCCAATGTACTTTGATAGCAAGCTAATTTCTCCGTTCACGGAGCAAATCGATTACGTTTTATGCTTTCCGAGAACTTTCCTCGAATTAACTCTAAAGCTGCCCTCAGAGATCAGTATTCTCCGTCGCTCGTTCAGCGTCAAATTCCGAGTAATTCGCCGTAATCTTTTACCATTTCAACGGCGTTTTCTCCTCACCCCATTAACCTTCAGAATTAAGTCTAATTCTATTCATAAACATTTCGCATCAATTAACCTCGGTCGCTCTTTCTGCATTCCTGGAGGCAGAATTATCCTCGTGAGATGCAGATGTGAAATATCTCGGCCTTCTTTTTGCCAGGGTGCAATTTTCCCGCATCCATCCATTCACCATCTGAGTCATTCATTAACGAAATATCTCTCTCCACACAGCGCAGTAACTTAAGCGGGTCGTAAAAACATTTTCAGTGTCATGGATTCTTGCATGCATGAAAGTGAGTCGTACATTCTTACTACGCAGGAATAAAACTGTCTCGAATGTTTATATTTTAGAAAATAAAGAATTATCAAGCGAATGGTGGGATAAATAAAGGAATACCGTGCATATTGGAAGTACATACTTTCGGAAAATCAAGGTTATCGTCGTAACATTTGCTAGAGATTAACGTTCATACAATAAAGATGCTTAACTTAAAAATAGATCTTTCCATGGATTTGACTGGAGTCACTTTCGCCGCGGAGTCAGAACTGAAGCAAGATTCGTTGGAAATATTCGCGCAATCAATGATAAATCAAGCCAGAGTTCCGAAGTTTTAGGATCTCATCGCTTATTGAAATATCGGATCGTGGTAAATGTAGAGAAATTACCAGAAAGGAATGTTTTATCATCTGGGGACAGCAGAAATACGTATGCTCACCACAGAAATAATCGAAATAGAGTCTATAGAGTAACTAGATTTATTCACGTATTAAAAATTCGAAAACATCTATTTTTCATTCCTGCTCAGCGAAACTTGTAAGAGTTACCGAAGAAAAATCAGCCAAAAACTTAAATGAATACTCTTAAGTCTAACGACAGAAGAAGTCTGAAAAACCAAGTACTAGCACCCGGCTCTAGGTATAAAGTCACACGGAAGGGCATCTTGCCCAACTTTCCATACAAATGGTAATGGAAATCATACACAAGGCGTTCCAACCCAGCGAGCGCCCTTACTTACCCCATCGTCTACAGCCGGCCCTCCTCCTGCCCCTCCTATACGTTACACCAGTATACCAGTCCAGCTGCTACAAAACCCCGAATAGTGAAATATAAATATAGTGGTAAATGTAGAGAAAAGCTAGATCGGAGCTTAAAAATTCAAATCCTGGTATAATAGTATTTTTGGTAGCATGAAAATGAGCGCAATTTGTGTTGCCAATTTTCTTTCGCAGCATTCCAGACAACCGTGCCGGGCTCCCGGCTAGCCAAGTGGGTAGTGCGTTCGCCTTTGACAAAAGTGGTCCCGTTTTCGATTCCCGATAGCCGCTATGTGAGAGGTGACCTCAGCTATCGAAGCACCTCTAAAAATACTACAAATACAACCATGCCACAACTCTAAAGAAAGTAATGGCTATTTTACAGCAAACTAAAAAAAACTTCTTCAATAGTAAGATAGGAGATAGTCACGACTGAAACACATGCCCAAGTTATTCTCAAGCAAAGGATTTTCACTCTCGTTCACTGTGAATCAACACAGCATCCATAACGTCTTATCAATGTTCTCTTTCAATGCCGAGTGGAATTTAACCCTCTTAATGACAAGCCTCACTACTCCTCTAACATTATAAATCGAGCTCTGAAGACTAAAAATATGGAGAACTTTAGAATGTTCACAAAAATGTATTTTCCACCATCTTATTTTCAGATTTATTCTCCTACACTTCGAGTTAAGCGTTTCCATTTTGAACTACGCAACAGTATTTTACCACACGGCTCCTTATATCCTGCATTAATGTTTGTGCGTGGCTAGAATGACTCTACTTTAGGAAAAGGCATACGACCATTATTTTCAATATCACTTCGATACTTCTTGGAAAGTTTCCGGGAAAACGTGGTTAGTTTGAGGCGTTGACAAGATAAAAAAGGAATGCCGTAAGCAGCAGAGAAAATTCGTTCCGTAGTTCATTAAAAGAGAAAATTAAGTATTATTTACAATTTGCCGGAAGGAAAGTGAAAATAGTTCACATTATGGGAGATTTTATGGTTTATAGCTATGGAGACCTATATTTCGAGGAAAATAAAAGACGAAGGGGAAATGATTTAATAAGAATCAAAGACATTGGTTCTTTAGGACAGTTAAACCATTTGTGGGTATTATTTGTGGAGTGTTTTTGGAAAGAATATATTGTTGTCGGGGATCGCTATCATAATTAATTGAAACACCTGGAATTTATGCTTCGATAGAATTTGGGGAAAAATCAACTTCCTCTGAATAATCTAAATTATTTCGGTGTTCCGAAAATATCATGACTAAGAAGGTCCCGCCTTTGTGTTCCTTTTCATTCCTTAGTGACTTCCGGGCCAAAGAATAATCACTCAAACGCAAGAAAAAAACACTCCAACAAATTATATAGCAAATTTGAGGAGTGAAGTAATTTAAAGGAGACGGCTTTGAAATAAAATAGAGTTCTTTGAAATAAAGGTCGTATGGTCATCGTACTCATAACGGAATATGACGGAATAACTGTAACGAAGTATACTTCAACAAATTAATTTATTGTATAAGCACGAAGGTTTGAAATTTAAATTAAGCGGCTCGATGCGTTGAGAAAAAACTTGAAAACAAACAATAAGGAACAGAATGGCCGAGCTACGTCGCTTCCAGGATACTAATGCGTATATTTACTTACAAAAATGTAATTGAGATATCAGTCCATCCAGTCGGGAAGTTAAATTTTTCCCACGAAAAAGAATATTTAGGAAAACGAATTATTTTTTTCCTTTATGGGGAAGGGAATTACTACTAATAAAGTCAGTGCATCTTTACCTATAAGTAAATGGTGAAAATTCACTCCTATTTTATTCCAGCACTGACATTCTGGTTCATATAAAGTGCTACTCGGTCTTTGTGACCTCTCTGCTAGAGAGAATGCGCGAGAGAAAATATAAAATTTGTTGATGTTGTCTGAGAGCATTTATTTCCCCATTTCCTCTTTAGATTTCCCACTATCGGAATATTTCAGGCAGACTCTCACCAGGAGTTGGCACTGACATATTCGGTCAATAATGAACGCTTTTTACAAGTGTGCAGATAGGTAGTGTGGAACAGGTTCTGAAATAATATCGATTTCTCCCGTTAATTGTGTGACGGCATTCTGCTGTATTCAAAGGACGACGAATGCACAGAATATCCCTGCTTTTGATAAGGACTCCCTCATAATGATAAGGCAACTACTGCACACAAGAAATGAAATAGGCGCTTTAATTCTTCATTTTATGGAGGACTTGTGGAACGAAAGGGTAAACTGGCTCAGGAGAAATGTGAATTAATCATTAACATTCGTGTTACCAAATGCACGGAAATTAAATTTAAAGAATATTCGCTGCGTGAAACTCCTCCCGCCTTCTTTACAAATACCCAAGGCCAGTTAATACCAATGATTTATCGTATGATTTTTCTTATCGGGCAGATTGGATGGCCAATAGGAAGGTGTACACAGAGGTTCAACATCTGTCTAAACCTTTAAATTGGCCATCTAATCCGTCCGATAAGAAAAATAGTGAGGTGTAGACGGGGCTTAAGATCAAAGCTTGCATGAGGAATCCGGTATAAGATAAGGAAAATCCATTACCGAATATCGTCAGTATATTGCAATCATTTACTCTGAGGTAAAAACTTGAAACCGACCATTTCATTTTCGCTATATTCTAAAATGATGGAGACAGTATAGGGTAATATAATGTAGATTTTGACATTAGCTCAAAATTTCCGTCTTCCTAACTATTATGGAATCTTGGGTTGGCAGATTATACCATTGCCAGCCCACATAGCTCGTATATATAAGTATTACTCTGGACTAGGATAGAGCTTTTTATGGCATATAAGAGCAAATGTGGATCTTTAACCATCTCCCTGCGTTATAGTAGCTCAAAAGATTTCAGAAAATTTTCTATCCAAGACTAAAGTGGAAAGGATCAATTTTCAGTATGATACCACACTACAGAGAAGAAAATGTGCTCAATTTCATTGTACATTGTATTAAAGAAATCCAACGATTGGCGATGAATTATTAATATTTAATAATATTATGCGGTAAACTTTAGGTAAGATAACTGACACTTCAGAAGTACAATTTCGGTCAAATATAATGATTTCAAAATTTTTGAATATAGAAATAGAATGATAATGAGATTATTCAAGAGCGGTGGAAATTATTTGAAGTAAAGACCTTTTCTAATAAATGGAGCTCAAAATAATTATCATTCAATTCACAGCTACAGAATAAGGATGTTGAGCTCTCCTGGTGTAAAGGCCGTATAAATGATTCTCGGGTTTTCATCCAGGTAATTTCTGGAGACATTGCTGTCGCCAACCTTCGGGTGACAAATTGCCATCTTTCCTCAGGGATGAGGAAGACGAGAGAGTTTGTCATCGAAATGTTGGCGACAGCGATGTCTCCAGAACTAACCTGGGTGGAAACTTGTGAAACTTTTTTCACAGCTACAGTATTGATTCTGATCATTTTCTATTCAAAGCTAATAATTTCTATAATTTCAATTAAATAACATTAACAGTATTTAGCATGGAATTGAATTAGTCACTGATGGTCAGTTCGTCAATTTTCGAAAATTCTATATTCCTTTGATGTTTCTTAGAGTTAATATCAATTAAGTTTGTAGTGTATCATTGAATTTTCATTGGCATTGAATTAAAACGATAGGTTCGCAAGAGTAGAACCGTATTTACAATAATGGATAGATACATGCAGCTAGAGAGCCACTATTGTGCTGTATAGAATATAATCCCTCCGGACAAAATTATTACGGTTAATTATTTTCTGTAACGAATGTATCAACTTGGAACTGATACAAGACTGCGATTTATTTTGCAGGTTCGTTAAGATAGAATGTTTCTCCAATGACGGTTTCAAAATAGCCAGAGAGTTACGATGTCACGTTAACCTACATACGATGGAGCGGGAAATAAAGAATTCCAGCGTCCCAATGTAAGTCCAAAAATTTTGGTGTCGGGCTTATGTTGACTATTATTTGTCACGGCCTTGGAACAGAGAGGAAACACACTTGAAGCTCGAGAGACAAAAATATTTTCCTATGCCGCCGCATTCCAAGAGTTTTGGTCAGAGTTTGCGTGGTTTTCAAGAGCGAAAACCTGAATTTGGGCACCAGACCAATTGCGAAGATACAATTTTCTACGCTCCGTTTCTGCGAAGGAAAATTCGATTTTCTTCATTAGGGCCACCGATGCTGAATTTGAGGTCAAGGGCATAACGCGATTTGCTTTCTATGGTCCAACGCGACGAGTGGTCTCTTCGCAGAGGAGTGGCCATCAACTTTCCCGCCTTGGGCATACCTCACTGTAGTTTTTGGCCTTGTTCAAAGTCATTTTTGTGACTCTTCGATATATTTCTCATCGCTGTTAAAGTAATTATGCTATTCGCTGGGCTTCTACTACGCCCACGGATCTTTTCTGAAAATGAATTAGGAGGCGTCCACTTTATTCGCATGCTTGTTAAAAAATGTTCCAATTTCCGGAGCTGTGAAAAATGCTGGGTAACCGACGTTCTGTTCTCAAAATTTTCTCGATATTACTCTGTTTATTTAATAGATAACTCTAACGTGACCAAGGTCTCTATAATTAGTCTCTCTGTATCAATTTCTTAGGAGTAAAAGATAAATAGTAGAAAATCTATGGAGGAGTCACTATTCTGCTGTATGGAATATAATCCCTCCGGACAAAATTATTACGGTTACTTCAGCATCACTCGTTTCAAACCTTCTCTGCTGTATTAATAAGATTTCTCACCCAATTTTCGATATTAGTCGCATTAAAAGTTTCAGGGAAGAAAAAGTGAAGTTTCTCTAAATTTCACTGATTTGAAACCGGTCAAAGAACAATACAGGTTATATTTGATAGATATAAGCATAGCTGATACGGTGCCTCATGAGTCAATTTAACTGGGGTATAGGGCATATAACGGAGATGGTGTAAGGATGCACTATAATAATAATGATAATACAACCGACCCCCTGCTACTTCGGCCGATCCGACAATGAGCGTAAAATAAGAGAAATAGATGCGAAGATGAGTCGTTCTAGGGGCTCATTCTTCCCGCGAACGATACGTGACAACAGAAAGCTAGAGGTAACTCATACACTTGATATTTATTCCCCCTGCCACACGCCATTTGAAGGCTTGCAGGATATTTAAGTAAATTTTCATGTATTTTCATAGTTAGGAATGTTTCCTGCATGCCCTGAAATTAACTCATTCAATGACTTCGATTGATCAATGCTCGAGTACAACACAAACCAATGCCAATTTACATTTTTATTTTATTGCAAAGCAGGGTCGGAATCTCAAGCTACCTAAGATAGCTTCAGCTAAATATACTTCCGTTAAAGTTACACTGCTTGTCGTTGCTATTTAGGCTGATTTGATTCAGCCTCAAATTTTTGAAGAGGAAAACGTTGAAAAAATAGGATTAATATTTTCCTGCCTTGGTCATATTGCTTAAAATTTGGAAAAATTAAGAATACGGACTTAAAACTCTGAACGAAACCTGCATTTGAGAGAATATTCTAATAATTGCCTCCACTTCCTTTAAAGTTAACATGGTATGCTTTAAAATTGTCATACGACAGCGAAACTCAGTTCGAGATTCCGTACACGTATACATTTATCTACGTAACTTCTACCGATTTGAGCTGAGCGAATTGAGCGAGAGTAAAAGTACGTAGGAGTTTAGGATACATTTCTCTGGCCTAACGCCATTAATGGAATTGAATTCGACCATGAAATTTATCGCGTAAAATTTTATGAGGCTTCGATCTTCATCCATGACAATGGCCTACAAAATCGTTCCGCCTTGAGAAACTTTGTAGAGCTGCTCTCTCTGACAACGGTAATTGAAGCAGACGGAGGATGATTTCACCCATGTTTTCTTTGTTGTTACATCACGGGTCTGAAAATAGCAGGGAGCGTTAGCGCATTCTCCCCATGTAACAGGAGAGAAGGTACCACGAGGTAGGGATTTTAGAAAATATTCTCGCGAAAATTGAATAAAATAAAAACGACCCCCTCTTGACTTAGACGTGAGGGCTGAAGTTTCGCGAGATTTCCGGAGAGGACAACAACTTTGATAGCGTTTACAAGTACGCCATTACGCTAAGAAACTCGTGCTAGGTTCCATTTCCGTGAAATATCCTCTTCCTCCATTTTCTCTTGTTATTTCAACAAACCATCTCCGGTTTTCTTTCCAGCCTCGTTGAATTGTCAATCGACTGTTAAAGAGTGTAAGAGATGGAGGGAGTGTTGTTTCCCATCTCTACAATACCTTTTGCAAAGCTTTCTTCGGTGAGTTAATTGTAAATTTCCGAATCTCCAATTCTTTCCATAGTGGTACCCGAAGATAAACTCTTTTTTCCTCGGCGGAAAGTGACCCCCAGGAGAAGGGACTATGCTGTGTAGCAGCATCTCACGCATATCCATGAGAATTTCGTCATAGGTGACTTATTGATTCCCAAGTACCAGAGGGGAAATAACATTGCGAAACAGCTAATGATAATTCGGTCAAATATTGGAAGTGGAGTTCAATCGTTAGAGTTCTACTGTAGAAGAAAAGACTCCCTTGACACCTATGTGATGAGGTAAGATATTTCTTCATGTAAAAGGAGAATATGCTTATGTTGTAGTTTTGCCATTCCTCAGCACTTTTTACCCTGTAAACGTGAAGTCTCAGCAACTATGTGGCAGATCGTAAAAATTCTTAAGCGGAGAGCTGGCCGTAAACTTTTCATCGATTTTCCAACTTTGAGGTTTTACCACCAGATGGCACTACTTTTGGGTCTCGGATATTAATAATTCTTTTCGCTGGTGTAAAAGCATTGTCAGTAAGTTGATTAGATAGGTTAAGCGTTATGTTTTTTCCGGTAAATTACAAACTACGTAATGGTTTCCCAAATTACCGTAGCGTCGAGGAATATACATAGATTGGAATTCCTGCTTATATGTGAAAAACAATGTAAAATTCGAATAATGGCGGAAGTGTCTCGGCTAATCGGATTTGCAAAACAATGATTTGTCGCAAGGGAGATCGAATGAAAATATTGGTCCCGCTAATTGAAGCTAATCATCTAAATTGGTAGTTGATAATGAAACTAATTTGCATAAAATTTCGAAATTATGTACGTTAAATGTCGTGGAGGGGAATACTTGGATTGCCCTATATTGATTTTGTCAATTATTTAAATTTAATTGCGCATGAAGTGACCTTGAAAAGTAGGGAGAATATTCCGAATACTTTTTGCAGTACGTTAAAATATCAGGTTACCTTTGTTAGAAAAAATTGGCTTTAGGAAAAAAGATTCATTAATATTTCGCGACAAAACATCAATAAAAGTTTATGAGATTAAGTTTTAAGCCATCAAAACCGAGATGTTCTACATGCACTGCTCGAAAGTGCAGGTAACGTTACTATCTGGAAGCTTAGGATATCTTTGCCTTCAATCGATGCTATGGTAGAATATTGATTAATGGGGCAGATATGCACGTTCATATGTTCCACGATGCTATCCTCTTTCGAGGCGAGTAAGCTGTAAGCATGTGTTCCTCGCAGTAATCCTCCATACTTGAATACTTCTGCCGTTTCAGAGACATCCATTTATTTTTCTCATAGAACGCATTTACGCATAATGTCCAAACGCTGATCATAGACCTAAAAGATAAATAATGTAAAATATTCCGTTTTCGGAACTACGCAAAAACCGAATGAAGAGAAAATTGCTGTAATAACACCCATAAACCACGCGAATCAAAATTGCAACAATATCTCGCAAACGTTTAAATGAGAGAGCCATGTCAAATGTGGAGTTAATTCAACATTACATCATCTCTATCATCAATTAGTTATTTATGCTGATTGAGATCAACATTACAGCTGTCGTAGACATCTTGAATAGCAATGGAAGGAGGTTAATTCCTTACACAAGAAGAAACTCAATTCTACGCACAGTGGGAATCAGCCTCGATCAGGTGCTCCTTCGAAACGTTGAACCATTCACGAATGACCCACAGTTTCGCGATAAACATCATCCGTTAGATTTATTCAAGTGGAAAACACAACACGCGAAATCGATAACACATTTTTCGCCGAAGGGTCTCCTGGAGAATTCGTAAACGTGAAATAGTTAAGCGGTGAGAGGAAAATCGAAAAACGTAATTACTCCCACTCCGGGCTCGCCCTCTTCTGGCTATGTTCTCTTTCCAGGGCTACGGCTCTCTCTCTCTTCGATCTTTTTCCCGGGCCCCTGCTTCCCCTTAAACAACTCCCTTTTCGCACGACCCTCTTCTCTTTTACGGTTCTTGTATCCTCTTCTATGTCGCCCACCCGAAGGCAGGAACTCTCAACCCTAAGGGAGCCACTCTCTTTTCTCATCTCATCTTCTTGTATCTCCCACTACTTAGCCTCCTTCCATTTGAAAAATGCGTGGGTGTATGTACGTACATAAATTAATAAAAAATACGTGTGTATACATACATACCGGAGCTGATTAAAAGGTGCGAAGCCCTAGACTATTAGATTTTGTGAGGTCCTTTGATAGTAAAAAAGCGTAGGTGGCTGACTGAAATACCATAACTGCCTTGATTATTTGAATATCTTAACAATTTGCGGACGGATCACGAGTTTACTCGTGTTTCTGCACGCCGCTCCTTGATGCCGTCCCGGATCGATGTATATAGCCCTACTTCTTTGACGTTTCTTCTGTATATTTACAGTTTTTGATTGCATTTCGGTATTATCAAGAGTCTCTTGGATACGCAGAGTCAACAAAATATTTGAGTCTTCTAATCCTTTTAAATTTACATCTCCGAATCCCCCGTATTATCTCTATTGGAGGTTTTCAAATAGGACCAGGATGAAAAATTGACTAGGACTATTCCTCCAAACCAGGGTAAATGGTAAGTCTATGAAGAAGATAGAGAAGCACGTGTTTGGCATAGCCAGATGAAATCGAGACAGGCTGTCATAAGTAAAATAGTAGTTTAGGATGCCAGGTATCATAGGGAAAGTAATGTTGTTAAAATTGTATCACAGTGGTGCTATTGTAAGGAGAAATGACACGGTGGACATCCATCTTGATAAGTGGATACCTAGGAACATCCCAGATGTGGAACCTCAAGTGAATTTCTTAGATATATTGTCATCCTTAAAAGTAATGTAAAGGAAAGTAATCAATGGACAGAGGTTTAGGAAGGTGTACTAGAAGTCTGTTAGGCTCATGAGCTTATGCCCTACTTTGTCTATGGGCCGGGTTTGGGTCGCGTAAAACTGGAATTCTATTGGGTTTGGCCCCGAGTATAACTTAAGAAGGAAGGAATTATTAGTTCTAATACAGGGTTTTAGGTCCTTGCATAGGGACGGAGGCCTCTTAACGTCTCTGCGCAGAGCTTCGACATCCACAGAGTCCCTGTTCTATAAAATTTATGTTCAAAGGCCCCTCTCATTTTCACATCTTGATGCTTCTCGAGGGCCAAGTTAGTGACTCCTGCCAGGCCCTACGGCATTTTTTAGATAACTGCTCAAAGTTATGCTGCAAAGATATCAGGCCGTTTGACATTATTGCTGAAAAATGTCAAACGTTTCGCAATATGCCAATGCTACCAATATTTTTACAATATTCTCAGCTGTTGATTAAATTGGGTGCTCTTCTTGGAAATATAGGTGTTCAAGATATTTTGGTTAATCCCTGAACAATATCCCGTGCTATAAAATGTTCATTTCTAACCCTCTGGTCAACACTAATAACATTTTATCACTGCTGATAAATACGAAACGTAATTACTCTCTTTTTCAGAGCCAATTTTAGTTATTTACTAAAATTATTTAATAAGTAAAATGTCTGAATTTCCAAATGCACCGTAACGACTAATTCCTGGGCAATTTAAGAAAATTTTGGGCTCGGGATGGGCTTGCAGGCGAAAATGTTTTTATGTTCGTACATGGTTGGGTTCGGGCTCAATTGTGAACGGGCCAGGTTTGGACCGAAAGCATGGGCCCATGTCGGCCTATAGTATGTACGCACAAGAAAATACGTATTCTTGCACACACATCGAGAAAAATACACATCACGTGAATATTCAACAAAAACGTATGTATGTCCCTTTTCCTGTGTACTACTAAAGAATACCGATTTCAAGTAATAATTTCACGCTGGTTACGACACAGGAAAGGCTATAAAACTATCCTTAGCCGTGAAATTGCTTTGAGGTAAATTCCCAAGGAGAAACGAATATTAAAAAAGTCAGACGGGATCGGTATTGGGGCTCTAACCTACTGTCGGATTTGAAGTTTGGTTTTTCTGTGACTCCTGGTCATTGTTCAACAAAAATGTGAAGATGACCGAGTCATGGATTTGCGCGAATTTAGCGTGTTTTTATTTGGTTTACGTCGACTCACATAAAGCAGGAGATCGATATTGACTCTTAATGTATATCATTTAAAAGACAAATGAATGCCCTTTCGAACGATGTATAACATGTCCCAGCATAATAGCAGATCATCAATGGGTAACGCGTCAAAGTCCAGGTCTATACTATTTTCAATCTGACAGTAGGTCATGCGTTATCTGGTCGACTGCTCTAGCCATTGAGGTATCTTGCAAAAACATCAATGCCGTTTGGAAACAAAGTCTAACGAATTGCATGGATAAATGTTCTGGCAACATAGCTCAATGGCTAGAGTAGTCGCCCGGATAGCAGAGGACCCGGGTTTGTGTTCCGATCCTATCAGACCTTTTTCATGTACGTTTATTCTCTGCAATATTCCTAGCCTCACAACTTCTCGTGCAGCATCCCTTTCCTTGAGATAAATGTGTTAGTTTTTTCTTGTGTTGAACATGTGCCGGCATGTTCCACTGGGAGATGAGGCGTTGCAAGGTCGTCTTATCATCAAATGAAGCTACTTCACGAAGACATTTTCCTTGTCCTATTTGATATTATGATCGATTATTGTTATCGATAATTGTTGTCTCTTAATTGATAACTCTTGTTATCCCTTTGCATTCGTAATGTATTATTTTTCTCATAATGTTTGGGATCTGTATTTACCTGCTAAGTAATTACCGTACAGTGTCTGGACTAAATATTAAATAAAACAATATGAATTAATAGAAAAAAATTTGCACTAAATATATAAATACATTTTAATTAATTTGATCTAAACATGAAAAAGTTATCAGTAAATCAATACTTTTACTTGTGATTTCATGACTTTAAAATGGTTCAATCTACTGTATTTACGATCTGTGAGTAATAAAATAAGTTTATGAACTGCTACAATCTTTTGATGTCAACTAATTTCCAGGTTCAGGGGATTTACTATTCGTTAAAATAAAAAAATGAGGACCTTATGTGATTCTTCGATTGAGGGAGAAAATCCATTCTAGAATCACATTATTTGGCCGGAAAGTTATCTTTTAGGCTCCATATTGGTAAATCTCTTGAGTAAACTACTACAAAATTGTACAAAAAATTGCCACATTTTTACGAGAAAAGAATGGGCAGCCCTTTTATGGTCAGTTAGAAAAGTTTTGTGCACGTGTACGCACAAGTAAAAAATAAAATAGATAGAAATATAAAGCTAGAAAATCTATAACATAGAATTGTATTCAACGAAGCATTTACGAACCGTACTCATTCGTAATCCAAGTCTGAAAAACAGCGGAACGATCACTTTGAGCGAAAAATTCATTAACAAGCTAACTCTTGTGACGAGCTATCATCGTGCATTAAGTGGTATTTATCATACACTGATGTGGTTATTGTTTTGATGTTAATCTCTGTAGCATAACACTTAAGATATTGACTCAGATTCTTAAGTTTAGGAATCTTAAGAAGATAACTATCATCGATGTGTTAATTCTAATCTGCAAGCGTCGCGTTCGTGTACCCGCAATTTATTCGAACTCACCCGCTGATATCCTTACGAAAAGTAGCGATTCGGATAAGGCAAAGAAACATATATATGAAGACTTAATTTGGTAGAGAATGAGACTAAGAAGTCTATTCCTTCCATAGATAATGCTAAGGTAGAGGTTGGATCATAAAAATAATAAACAGATATAGCATAGAAAAATAGATATAGCATAAAAGATGAGTTTCTGTAATTAAAAGTATAAGAAAACGTAAAAACGGGATCGATCCATAGTTGGAGAACTCGCTAAGAAAGGGAGGGTGAATAACCTGTACTAGTCTACAAATTATAGTACCTGAAATTGTCAAAATAAAAGCCCCTCAGCGTTACAAGGAAATACTACACACATGAAACTAGTGCTATTATAAGGAAGAAAATGAGCATGCTCTGCTATGAGCAGAAAAAGCACCTTAAAAGTAACGGCAGGAGATTTCTAAAATATAGTTATCATAAATAAAAGCCAAGCCGATGAGGTGTATTAAAGAGAGACGAAGATAGAAATAAACCACTGAAGTGGATGACTTGTGGTCAGATCATCGACTGGCACGCAACATTGGGTTTCCTACAGCGGACCCGCAACCTCTTAATTCAGAAACCAGACCCATATTCATTTCAATGTTGGTGAACACCGATTACCCCGATCCCCGACCACTAGGACCGCTTTCGAAGAAGGCGAATGCGCTACCTACTTAGCTATCGGGAGTACTTGATTTGCCGTACGAGTATATTTACCGTAATTTGACTTCGCTTCCTATGAGTTATCATCACGACATCTTTAGTCATGACTTGATGATGACCTATATGAGACAAAACAGGTTAGCAGTACAATGCATCGAGAAAACTAGTGCTTCTTAATTTTATTAGAAAAGAATAGAGCTGCGTTATTAATATACTTTACGGAGTTAAAAGGGGATTGGCTTAGATAGATAATGATGCAAATTAGAACGGTTCGTTGGCTCAAAGATCACACTCAGGATACCCAAATTCTTGAGATGATGCTGGTTGGAGATAGCTGAATCTTGATCGGTCACAGGAGATCGTCCACTCCATCTCAATTTTCACATGACCTTCCGAGGAAGCTTTCTGAAATGGTCCATTTTCTTCCTTCGTCCAGTCTTTTGGTCCTCGCGTGTTTATTTTGTGCTCAGGGACAATTTCCCGGGAGGACTGACTTCTCCCTGGTGTATTTCACTGTATGCGAGAATAAATTTTTCATAGAGATCCCACTTCCAAGCATCTTCATCTAGCGCCAAGGAATTTGGATTTTTAATTCGAAGTTGTATAAAAAATATCACCGGAATAACTGAAACTATACAAAACTCCATACCAAAGATAACTGGAAAACATTCCTCTAAAAAATTCCATGTAAAACGTCTGTCCCGTTACTACCGAATAACGAGTAAATTCAATAGCATTTTATCATTTAAATCGTACCCAGAGTGTTACTGATTCAGTGGAATGAACATATAAAAACAGAACAAGCTTAGAAGACTAATTTATTTTTAGTTTTCGAAAGTAAAATCATTTGTGCCCAACAAAATTTCATATTGTCAATTGTTCGGACCGTGTATAAAAAGTAAATACCTCCTACAAATGTAATCTCTTTCTAAAGTTTTCATTGATAGCGATTAAGAGGCCTAATAATCTGATTGATCTCTGTACATACCCGCATCTTATGTCTTTCTGTAGCTCAAGCTAATTTCCCTCGGTCATGTATAATCTGGATATTATCAATAAAATTTAAAGTAATCACCCACACCTCTGCTACTTCCTATCGAGTATCTCTATCAGTATATCAAATTTTTGGCCACCTATAATATATTTGCTGTTCTTGACCTGGTTAACAAATACGGATTCGGATAAAAAATGCTTTGGTGGGTTCCCGTGAATGGATGCGTGCCTTATTTACCGAATGAGCAAAACAAAATGGATAATTCCATTCTTTCTTGGATACAAGTGTTTAATGTAGCAGTGCTTATGTGTTAATTCAAAGATTTGGGAGCAAATGGGAATCTCTATTTCCGCTAAGAACGTGATTCCGTAACGGATCATCTTAGTTAGCCAAGATGTCATGTCTTCAAACTATGCTGTAGGTGCTTGTGAGTTAAGCAAAATGGTTAGTACATTTTATGAGCTCCCCCTGCCACACGCCGAAAAGCGGCTTGCAGGGTATTTATGTAGATGTTGATTTATGAGAAGGTTTTGATTTAACTAAGATTGCTACATAATTTATATTTCTTTGATACCATCCTAAGAACACAATTATATGTATTATAAATACTCTTCATTCCACATCAATCTTGTCTCAAGTTATCCTACACCCGGTAGATCCGGCCTAAGCTTAGCGATAATGTATACTAAATCAAAACGTTAAAAATGTATCACTAAAAATGTGATTAACTGAAGATGAGGATTTGATACTGAAACCCGGTTAATGCGTTGTATTATATGGTGCTATTTCTTTAAACAAAATTATTTCACTCTTTGATTCTGGTCATTATTACTTAATTTTATACCACACGATCTGGAATTCTGTTTGTGTAAACATATCAGGTTACCGAGTTTTATTAGAGTTATATTTACCGAGTTTTTCAGCCAGTTTCAAAACTAATTCCGATTCCCGCCGATTGAGTAATGACCGTACATCACATATTATCCGTTATTTGGCGACCACATTCAAGAATTCTAAACCTGAAATACGTACAAAAACCTAGGAGGCAAATTGGGAATTCGACTTCGTCGTAGACAGTACTTGTTGCAGTAGCAAGATTACAATTAATTTCGTCAATGTTTCAACTGTCATGAAACTGGTTTTGGCTCGACTCTCGTACAAAGGGATCTCTATTAATGCATCACAATTATTTGAGCTGCAAGCTTAAGTCGTCCAATTTATGCCGTTGGTATGTTCGTTCACTCTAATCGTGTATTACCTTCGTGTGAGTGCTTCCTCGTAATTGCTCGTCTATCTTGAAAAGTTTGTTTTCCTCAGCATGCTGCCCCTTAAAGGGGCTACATTTCTACACTTAAATCAGAAATTGTGCAAACTAAAAGTTCCTCTACTTCTGAAAATGTAATAATTTCTTTAAGTTTTTCTCTATGTGAAGAACTCCAGCTTTACGTAAACTATGAGCCCTCGTCGAGGTCGATACCAGGGTTCCGTGGTCGATAGTGCTGCTAAAATAGTGAGGTAGCATCGTCTAGCAGCTGGTGACCACTATAGGGCCGTAGCCGGAACTGAGGAATATTATAATGTTAACGTGTTAACAGCTAAAAAAATAGCAATCCCTAAAATATATGTTAGATAATTTTTTAAGTCATCATTAACGCAACATCGTCATCACACTCCCTGGCTTTCATAATTTTCTGGCACATGCCTTCTGAATGTTTGTACCTCACCTGCTAAAAATGTAAGAGGGGAGAGTTGTTGCTAGACCTCAAGTCTATATGTTGAGAACATTTTGGACAAACTGACCGTAGATTTAAACGAAGAGAATTCTGCAATTCGCTTTAGCAAGTTGTTTTATCCGAAAATTCGACTATAATTATGTCATGGCGATGGATTAAAGAGAAAGACGGAAAAAATCCTCGGACGAAACGAGGAGAAAATTTAGACAGCGGATTCAATAACGTTAAATAAATTACTCTCAGGGAAAGAGATGAGACGATGATTGTATTGGAATTATGCTTGAAGTCTACTCTTATGGACAGTTACGGTTTTGCCAGTGAACATTGAAATCCGCCCAACTTTCCAGTAACGCTGTAAAAATCGCATATCTGTCAAAAATATATCTGTGCCTTGCAAATCTGAGTAACGATTTCTTTTATTTTGTAAAATATTTTACTGAGTCGAGGTGCAAATATGTACGTCTGAAAGTGTGGATCTGAAACGAAGATCCGCGAAAAGATTTCAAACCACCAGCAGACAATTGATGTTTCCCACACGGAACCCTTATGGTAAAATCGTGATGACTCCTAATTAATTTTTATCCTATCTATTTGGTAAATTAAAATTTTTCATCTATTCTCGACTTCATTTGCTGCCTTTACAAAGCACGATCTACGTAAATTTTGAGCAAAAAATAGATAATCTATTAGATTAGTCCCGCGCTTTTCATTATATTTAACGTCCATCCCACTTACGTGGCCCTTCTTCTTAGAATTTTGAATTACTCTTGCCTATAATATTCGAGATCTACTAACTACAAAAATGTGGAAAGCTTACACTCAGCTACAGCCTTTCCCCGTGAAATCGTACGGCGCTGCGAGGGTGAAAAGATTTTGATAATCGAAATATAGAGCAGGATAGGACACTACAGTGTGCAGGAGCCGAAGAGTAACATCGTCGGCTTAAGACCAGTAGCGTTATCAAAAAAGTGAAAAAACCGTTACAAAAATTTCTAAAAATATTCGTTGAGGCCGTTAATCTCCGTTTCACGTGGCGCGCAAAACTGGAATGGACTGGACTGGGATTCGGTTATTATAAAAACGGGTTCAAGAAATCTCTCGAGAATAAAGCTGTTTCTTCTCGAAACTATTGAGAAATTCCTCTGAAGTTCCATCTTTTCAAAATAGCAGGGAATAAGTAAGAAGCTAGCTCATTTTCCGTCCTCGGCGATAAACAAAATGGGACAAATACAAACGCGATGTGCTAATAAGAAGATAAGCTTAGATTCGATTGAGGTAAGCTTTGGCGGGATATACCAACTCAAGAGTTTGATATTCAGAAAGCATAGCCTAATGTCTTCGGTTCAATGATCTCAGACGTTCTTGAACTCATCAGGCATTAAAGACATGCCACTATCTACTCGGAAAGAGAAAAAAAGATTTTAATCGTCGTGGTTTTGAGATGGTTCCTTAGACGAAAACGGTCCTCTCAGCTAAAAATTGTGCCCACATGTGTGTGTACACATGCTGGTTATCTACCATCTGATCGCTTTTGTCTAATACGAAGGAACTAATTTGGTAACCTGGAGTAATCACACCTCTGATAATAATATATTCTCGTTCTCGAGACAATTCCATCTCCAGGAAAATGCTTCTCAGGATCCCCAAATCTCCATTGATTCTGATCCAATGAATTATTTTCAATGTCTATTAAGATGAGCAGTTAATCAATAATCATTTTATAAGTACTTTTGGCTCATCATTCACTTCTTCCTACAGAAAGATGTCGAATATATATATATATAT
>KZ308554.1:451581-479488 GCA_000376725.2 Ladona fulva
GCACAGATTGTTCGAGAAATTCCTGAGTAGTGACTTACATGACGAAATACGCGACATAGTGATTCCTGCGCTTAGCGAACGCAATTTTCGAGACCATACGTCGAAAAAATTTCATGAGATTATTGCACGAACGGATAGTTATTGTTGGTCTCTTTTCCCAGATAGTATTAGACGCGTAAATAGGATGAATAATTAGGGACTTTGGTGTATGAACACCCCCTGCCATACGCCATACGGCGGTTTGCGGGGTATTTATGTAAATGTAAATGTACTAGTTAGCTAGTAGACATCGTACTCTTGCATCGCACTATTTCAGGGGATTAGATTTAAATGTATTCCCTACGATATACGAGAGAGTTTTAGCACTGCATACACCGTAGGTTCAACTGCCGTTAAATTGAAACGTCCATACGATCTACCGGGGACCGTAGGTAAGGAGTTTCAGCATACCGTCAACCAACAACAACAACCAGAAGGCAGCGCGTGTTGAAATTCTTCCCTGTTGCCTTCACCACCTCTTCTTGTACCTCCCTCCATCCATTCTAATAGGGATTAGTTCCTATAGTTTGTCCAAGCAAGATGATTTCGCCCCATTTGGAGAATCGCAACCATTCTTGCTTCGCCATATTTGACACATTCCGTCGACGTGGGAACTCCAAAATTAAACGTGCCCGTGAGACCGACCAGGACAGCGTGGAATTTTGCGCATGTGCACTGAGACATTTAGAATATATCGGTTAACCGATAAGCCCCTGCTAAAACTCTCTGTTGTCGCGTCTGGAAGATAATTATCATCTTATACACCGCAAGGCCAAGATCAAGAATCCAACTTCAACTTCGGTCTGCTTGCAAATTCTGCTTTTCTACATTCCCGTCCGTTCGATTTAGATTTGTACCCCGCAAGCCTCCAGTGGCGTATGGCAATTGGTGTATTAACACCTTACCTAATATACCCTATTAGATTCTCTGGTGCTATGCGGAAAGAACGACCACAAGTAACTATCTGTTTTAGCGATTATTTCCTTGTAACGTTTGGTCGTCGCCTCTGGAAGATCGCGCTCGTTGTTTGCCGGAATGACAATATCGCTTACTTCGCCTAAAAATTCTGGACCGATGAATTTTTCGAAAATCTTCCGTCAGTAATGAGATCTTCTCAACCCTTTCCTTTCCGAGATTTAAATACCCTCATATCTCTCTCCTGCCTAACTCGGCCGAGACCGGCCGACGACTTCTTTCCCTCTCCTTACTAACTCGGCCGAAAGCGGCCGCTCGTCTTTCCCATGGGCGCCTCGTCTCTTCGAGCTCATGTGTGCCTTCTTTGTGTTTCTCGTGTTTATGCTTCACGTAAACAATTCTCTTCTCTCGCATTCCCAGAGTTAGCTCCACTTAATAACTCAAGAACCACTTGAGAAATTAGTTTTCCCAACTGCCTTTCAGTTCTAGCCATGGCATCGTTGAGTGAGGACGCTATTGCAAAGGAAGTGAACAGAGACGATTTTTCGAATGTCTCTGATAGCTCTTCAGATTCAGAGGAGGAGTTAATTAGCGTACCCTCGAGTGATAGTGAATGTGAGGAGAAAGAAATCTCTACGAGTGATTTGGCTGGCGAAAGTGGATTGCAGGCCACATGGAGACCAAAACTACACTATGAAGAACCCCGTGACTTTGCAGGAGAAAGAGGGCCGAAACACGACTTAGATGTGGGTTCGAATGAATTTTCCTTTCTGCAATATATGTTAGGAGGTGAATCCTTTTTTAAAAATATAGTGGATAATACCAACAAATACACAGAGCATTGTCGAAATTCAGAAAACATTGATAAAGACTGGGTAGAAGTTACATACGACGAAATGGTAGCTTATTTCGGAGTTCTTCTGTATATGGGAGTGTTTGATTTACCAGAAAGCAGAGATTACTGGCAAAGTCAAGAAATAGACTGCCCAATAATTCGGAACTGCGTGACTTTCTCCAGATATTGCCAGATAACAAAGTATTTTCATATAGGTGATATTTCTCTCGAAAAAAATCCGAAGGACGAAGATTATGATGTATTACAAAAAGTCAGGCCGTTGTTAACTGTTATGGACACTTTCCACCATAAATATAATCCTGGGCGTGAACTTGTTATAGATGAAGCAATGGTAGCTTTCAAAGGACGCCACTATATAAAGCAGTATATGAAAGGAAAGCCAACAAAGTGGGGATTTAAAATTTGGATTTTGGCTAGCCCGCATGGATACGTATTGCAGGGAAATGTTTACCTAGGTAAGAAGGAAAAGAGAAATAAAGATATGCTCCTGGGAAGCCAAGTGGTAATAAACTTATTAGAAAAGCAACTTGGTTTGAACCATCATGTGTATTTCGATAGTTTTTTTTTAAGTGTCGGACTAATGAATACTCTTTACGATAATAAAACATATGCTTGTGCTACTACCAGACCAACTCGTAAAGAATGGCCCACAGAACTAAAATTTCCTAAGAAACTAAAACTTAAAAGAGGAGAAAGCAAAAGTTTGCAGAGGGGAGAAGTAACGGCTACGGTGTGGCATGACAATCGAAATATCTGTATGCTTTCAACAAATTGCGACCCCAACTCAAGTGTCTCAGTTTCTAGAAAAACGGGGATAGGAAACAAGCAAATTAAAATTCCGTGTCCACAGTCAGTTATGTTGTACACAAAATTTATGGGTGGTGTAGACAGGGCTGATCAATTTAGAAGTTACTATGGTTTTGGTAGAACGACGAAGAAGTGGTGGAAATATTTATTTGCATTCGTTGTAAACACTGCGATTGTAAATAGCTATATTTTGTTCAAAGAAACAAACTCTCCGTCTTTTTCTCGTCATGGACCCACACAGAAAGATTTTAGAGTTGCTATTTACAAACAGATGATTGGCAATTTCACATCCCGAAAGATTTCCGGCCGTAAAAGGACTTTACCATTCGCTTCATCATCAATAAAGTATAACCACCTTTTGATAAAAATAAATGGAAGAAAAAAAGCGTGTGCCTACTGCAGCCATAAGAAAAGACGAACACCTACGGGGAGATGCATTGAAACTTCATGGAAATGCAGAAGCTGTGATTTGCCTTTATGTAAAGTGGGATGTTTTCTTGCTTATCATGAAGAAAAAGGAGTGGATATCGGTTACTAATAATCCTATAAGGTAGGAAAATTTTCATTTAATAAACGAATACATGTAAAAGTATAGCCTAAAATTTCAAAAATATTAAACAAGTTTCTCCCAAGTTATTTAGAATAATGTTGACCGAAGTAAGCTTAGTAAGCTGACGACGAATTAATACCCCCGCGTCTAGGGATACGGGGTATTTAAATCTTCCTACTCAACGGAGATTTAAAACTCGGCCGGTTTCGGCCGAGATAGGAAGGAGAGGGTTAATCAGCACAGCGTGCTACAACGATTTGCTTCAAAGTAAGTTTTTGAGGGCTGACTCACATCAGTAATTTCTTTACCTAAAATATTAAGAATCAAGTCAGGCTCACATTAATGAAAAGGATAAAAAGAGATACTCTTGAGCCAAGCACGAGGGAAATATTTTCGTAGTTTACTTCTTGCATCATTGAATAGCAGTATGGTATTGTTAAAAGTGCTTCGATAGCTGAGGTCATTTCGCATGTATGCTCCCACCGAGAATCGGACCTGGGACCGCTTTCACCGCCGACATACGCGTAGCCCACTTGGCTATCCGAAAACCCCTGTATCATTGAATAACACTGGGAATTGAAGAGACAATGCGCTTTCTGTTTACATTTCCAAAAAAAGAAATTTGATTGGAAAGAATGAAAATATACGCAATAAAATGAGTAACGTTATTCATTCATATTAATAGCAATGCGACTTAAATCAACCTTAAGATGCAACAGAAAATGCGTAAATTCAACCTCATTTCCTCCGTGTAATATTTTTAGAGCGTTAAAAATCAAAAACAGGATGACATTAACAATTGAAAGTTATGGTGAACTAAAACATGTAAAACTATCGACAAGTGTTCCACAAGAAGATGTAATAACATAAATGGAGGAGTTGAAAGAAATAGTAAATAAAGAAAGACTGACATGTGCCAGGCTAGTGATGGATGGAGCGAATCTCATTTGTTATGCGAAAAACAAGATCGATTCTAGAACGAATGATATGAGAATGGTTTCCTGCTTCCAAAGGACATGAATAATGAAGGTAAAACGCCATCAATGCCACGGTAAGATTACAACCTGAAGATGATGGCCGCCTTCGTTGCCTAATTTTCGAATGTCAGCTGAAATTTTAATTCGATATGTATTCGTTAGAAACTGTAGCATTTTAAAGAAAACGTCGATACATGTTGAGGAAGTTTGTGCAAGAAAGAACAGAATGTATTAAATATTATCCAACTAAGAAGAATAAAATTTCTGTCTTAACTACGCTACGTTTCTCAAAGGACAGAACAATAACGTGGATATGACCTGCCCTATGATTTCTGAAGAGTACTTCTTGCTCAGCTATATGAATATATCTATTCCATAAAAGCTTAAACTTTGTAATCAAGAGTTCTGAATTATATTTCTAAGATGCCGTAGAAAATTGAAAATACTGCTAACAATATCGACCAATCCATCTCATTGGAGAGTATACATAACCAGCCACCCTTTTCGCTCATTCTATCCCAGTGACCAGCATCGTTTATTTCTCACACAACTCAGAAACATCAATCTCCCCTACCTCATCGATTAACTAAATTCTTTGCTTAGTATCTTCAAGGTTTCTTCATTAATTTATTTACAGCTGTTCGATCGGTTGGAAGGAAAAGTTTTCCACATCAGTCTAAAACTTCTTTGATTCAATGAACGGTACATTTAAAGAGAATTAAAGAAGGCACTTAGTAATGAAATTTTTCTAGAGGTCAAACACAGATTTGACTTTACTTAAAGTATCTTTTAAAGATTTTTGATAGGTAGGGGTTGGGTTTTTCAACAATTCAACAAAATTGTTAGCATTTATAAATTCTCAGCACTTTGAAATACACTCATCTCTGTCCAAAACAACCGTACATTTGCCTTTATCTGTTTAACCACTAACAGATTGTTATCTTTCAAAAAACTTTTCACTGAGGGAATTTTGAAATGATCAAAGGGAGTCTCATACGATGAGTACCACTTGTAAATGGCATTAGCAAAGATGCTTTTGGTAATATTACTTTCATTTTGAAGGGCCACTTCACAATCAGCTGCTAAATTTTTAATGTCATTAAGAGTCACAGATGTAGGTGGAGAAAACTGCAAACCTTGACGTAGCACATTTGAAACAGGAGGAGGGAGATCAATTTCAGAGAGTTTGACGACTCTCGGGTGGAAATTATGAGCTCTAATAGGAGATACGGGAAAAATTTCATCTGATATCCATGAATCCACAACCACCCCCGCTTGTATGGTCTTCCCAAGCTTCATAAGACGCTTATACCAATCCGCCCTGTGGTTTCCGCAATATCGGCTCCTACGCATAGACTTGCAGAAAAAACTGAATATAGTGATCCGCAATGTGACAAAATTTAAACCAAAATATGGTATAGTGAGTTCTATTGATTTTTCGAATGATAAATCATCTCTCCATTTCCCGAAAGGTGCTGTTTTAGTCTCCTTTGATGTTTCTAGCTTATTCCCCACTATTCCGGTGTGTAAAACTCTAAAATTGCTCAACTCCATGCTCAGACTAAGTGGTACTACTGATGAGACATCGGAGGAACTCATGCGTTTAGTCAATTTGTGTGTGTCCCAGAACTATTTCCAATTTAATAATCTGTTCTTCGAGCAAAAGGAAGGATTAGCCATAGGATCTCCACTGTCGCCCCTCCTGACTGAGATATTCATGGACCATTTGGAAGGAAAACTGTTTTCATCAGGGAATATATTATAATAGTGAGAAACATAATTTTTTGGAAGCGTTACGTGGATGACATCTTTTGTGTTTGGGATGGAACTGTCCGCCAAATTTCTTCTTTTGTCAACCTACTCAACTCTCTAAACCCGAGGATTCAGTTCACGTATGAATTAGAAACTGATGGTGTCCTAATTTTCTTAGACCTTTCAATCCGTCTTAACAATGGCAAAGCTTCGCTGGAAATCTTTAGGAAGTGCACCTACACTGACCATGTGATTCCTTCCTATTCCTTTCATCACCATTACCATAAACATGCTTCTTTCCATGCCTTCATCCACCGACTAGTGAATGTCCCTCTCTCCCCCCAAGCCTTTACGAAAGAGTTGAATACTATGAAAACTATAGCTCGGAACAATGGCTACTCTTGTGAATTTGTGGATAAGTTAGTGGAAAAGAAAACTAAGAAAATTGCTACCTCCTCCATCTTCCCTTCCCTTTCCTTTTCCGACGATCCCAAACCAAAATGGGTTAAACTCCCATTTCTAGGAAATATATCTTACAAATTAGCCAACCTCCTTCCCAAGAAACTTAAAGCAGGATTTTACAATCCTTCATGTTTGCGGCACTCCTTATCGCAACCTAAGGACAAAAGGGACCCNTAATCAATTAAATCATAATTATGAGCCACTGATCACGGTGACTGAGAGATTTGCATGCTAGCGCTCAAACCCCAAGGTTCCGGGTTCGCGTCCCGCCTAATTTGATTTTTCTGGTAAGGCAATGGTCATGTGTTCTCAACTATCGTAACTGTTCACGCCTTTCCAGTAATTTTCCAATGAAGGGACGTGTGTGAGGAAACCGGAAAGTAAATATATGAATAAACTATTAATGCAATTCATAGTGACTACATGTCAGGCGCAATACTCTCTGACATAAAGGGATTTCGAGCAGTTTCCCTCAACATCTTGTGCTTGTTTTTCTGTTCTCTCCCCTGATGACGGCGTTAGCCGAAACCGGTCGTTTTTAAATAAAACATTTAGTGTGGAAACTACGAAGTGCCTTCCACATTAAAATCTTCTTCGTCCCCTCTCATTCTCTTGGGACTAGGAAGTCTCAATCTCGCCCTTCAATAAAGACGTTTCATTTTTATTATTCTCCTCTGTGGAAAACTGGCGGATGATAATTACGTATCCTCTTCCCTCAGGTTATTTTTGTCATCTATGGTTCCACATAGCTGATCGCGCAAGTGAAATTTTTCTTGCACGCAGTTCTACATTAGAGCACTAATTAGATCAAAATTTTGTTGCATTAACAATAAAACCATCCATCATCCAATGACGAGCCACCTACCATTAAGAAATGAGATGAATTCCCACTTTTTCTTGAATTCGAGCTAATTTTATTCAGTATCGAGGGTATGCTTAGTCCTGTTTCATTCCTTGAATTCCGATGACGCACACCTTTATTTGCAGGACACTAGACATCCGAGAGATGCTAACCATGGTAAAATCAACGTATTTTTAGAATCGTAAACAGAATTATTCTTATTTAACCTCGCTCCTATGGATCAACGCCCGACCAAGAATTCAACGTAATCCCTTATGTTAGCGGAAGTTTTCTCAGGATAATTGAAAATGATCTTTAATCATGGACGTGGTCAGACAGAATGCTTCCAGCTTCGAAAACTCGGTGACATCATTAGCGTGAGCAGTTCCTTAATTTTACGACCACATGATTCAATCTGCATCTGGATCTCATGAGTAAAACTTTTGGCATCCAGTCTAGCCTCAATTCGTTCCAAGCCGAGGTTTACAGCACAAAACTCGATTTTCTGTTGCATTCAAAAAGGAAACTTTTCTTCGCTCAAGCGTGCTTAACAAAAAGTATCAAAGTTAATGATGCTTCGAAATAATGCATAAAAAATAGCAAAGCTGTCGTTAAAATGAAACTAGATGAAAGACGATGTTAAGAATAATGAGTTATCTACGCTGGCCACATATACTTTTTATTGCAGCTTTTCGCTATTTTTTAAATTAAACTCAAAAGTTAGAATATTACTTCAACGAACTATCTTACCTTTGACCAAACAAAGAACGTTACTACTTGAGGAAAACAGTATCAGTGTGACAGTTGAACGTGAATACATCAAAGCTGAGAAAATGACACATCCTCTCTCTAAGGTAACAAAATTATAATTAATTCTCGTTGAAATCCTATTTCATGCGGTACTGAGAGTATACTTTGTCCTGTATAAAAACCACTGATATAAGATTAATATTATTAAATTTATTAATAAATTTAATATTCGTCATAAGCCCTCAAGTTATATTTTAATGAGTGACGATGAATTTTCATACAACTTTCCAAAGGCAACATCTTCAGGACAAAATACTTATTAGCAACACTGACATGTTTCTCTCCTTGAGTAAATATCTCGATCTACAGTTCCATTCCAACAGATTAAAATAAGAATTATTCAATAACGACAGAGACGGGATATCGCAGGAGGCGGTAGCCCTAACTTCGTGGAAGGCAAACGAGCTCCATTGTAACAACCAAACCAAAGATAACAAAATTGACATCAGTTTCAGTTTTGGCAACAAATATTTTCATAGTTGAGTCCAAATAGCTAAAAATTACGGTAAATTAAAAATGTACCGGTGAAACTCTTGCCTAAATTATTCCGAGGGATTTTTCTAGATCTACCTCCAATTAAAACTTTGAAATTACGAATAATAATAATAATAAAACGGAGGTAATGAGTACAAATAAAGGTACTTCTTTCATTAAAAATTTTCGACTTAATTCCAATGATATTACAATTATTAATTCTTCTGTGATGTGTGTACCTACAATCCTTTCCTCATTTCTAGTTTCCCCGTTGTTCTCAGATGTATGCACGTGCAATGAATAGTTCAGTATGTATACCGAAAATGATCGTCAAACGCTCATATTGGTTTCTTGAAACTTCCCGAAAGAAACCTTCGATATCCGGAATAGAGACAAAATAGAATCTTCTGCAATCTTTTGACCGAGGCCACTCATTGCAGTGCTGCCACGAGAAACCGGGCCTAGCAGGGGAACGGGTTGAATCTAGAATCTCCAGTCGCCTTAATCATATGCACCACGCAGTACTTCGATCGATTTTTATGCGACGAACTGTACTTTTCTTCCCCCAGCCTCTCTTTTCGAGTCCTAGTAGAAATTTCCACTCAAGACAAAACACTTCTTCTTGTACGCTTATTGCTAGTAAACGTGAGTTTGGTCTTTAGTGACCACTAAAACCTCCAGAAACAAAGAAGATCAGGCATTTTCAGCGGGATGAACGGACCACATTGCACCATAGGTGAGACATCCAAGATTGGCAGTCAGACCAAAGGGGCAGTAACTGGTCAGAAGCATTGTCTATGCTCGACGGGGATCCAAGCTGGGTCTTAACATGGTGTGCAAGTTGTATACTGCTCACTGAGGGCAAGTGAGAGGGGCGGCAAGCGTATGCTTTGAAAGAGAATGCGAAAAAAGTTTTCTTCACTTAAGGTAAGGAAGTGTGAAGAGTATCTGTAGACGAATTTGGCTACAGATTATGTTCTGTATCTTACTGTCTCTAGGTTGCAAATGGCTGAAAAACTCCAAGGCTACCCTAGTTTCCTACTCTCCGCCGTCACTCAAGTTAAGGAAGAAAAAGGTAATACTTTTGTATTACTAATCAGTACCTTTATAGCGATGAAATTGATTTCCTATTGATTCCTTTTGGGCGCTTTCCTCGTAAATGTTATTCTTCAACAACAGTTTGGGTTTCTAAGGCGACGCTCCTCTAAAAGCGCTGAACTTTTTCAAAGCTTACGACACTTGGAAAAATCTCTCGCAGTTTCTTCTCGAAACCGAATTCGATGGTAACATTAAGCAAGTTCATTTCCAAATACACTTCTTCCGAGTTTTTACGACCATTATTTCTAATTTTGCAGAAGGAGTAAAGCCTGCAGGCCATAAACATGTTTTACATGCATTTCTTTAAGAAGTTTAAAGGATTATCTGAAGTCGAAACTGAGACTTTCGGTGTTCAAAAGGAAATTAATTTTCTCCGGAGTGTTCATTTTTTGCAATGAGCAAATAATGAAAGTTACTCTACGTCCCTCTACTGTAGAAACAGCGTTGCATAAATACGTTTAGTTTTTGGGTTGTTTTTATTTGTATTTTGGTTGTATTTATACCTATGAGTTATATCTCTTTGGTAAAACGAAATGAAAATAGCGGCAGAAATATAGACAATAATTTCATTTCTGTTACATGTAATTAGAAAGTGATATCTGATTAAGAGTGAATGTTCTCATAAGACGAAATATTCGTCCTCTGCAAAATTTAGATTACAATTCAGAAAATATTAACAATCACTGCTTTCAATGCGATGAATAGTTATTTAATTATTGTTTGCCATTATACTATTTTTCACGCCTGTTATCCCTTGGGATTTAGCCGCATGGCTCTTCCGTGCTTAGTAATCTACCTTTCCTTAATCTTCGTAATTATTTCATTTTTTCTTTTAGTTTTTACAGAACTATCCTTATCCATGAACTATCATGTAGAGATGGCAACGTGTGCTTTTCGCATACTGGCGGCCATATGGGTTTAGACGGGAATGGGCCTTGGGTTGACGCTCGAGATGGAATGCAATAAAGTAAACGCCTCGTATATCACTAAAAGGCTAGTGTGAGGCGGCGGCCCTTGAACAAGGACGCAGTCGAAAATGAACCGAAAAACTACATGCTTGAACCATAAACAGTTCCATCACGACCTCAGGCTCTTGTCAGGGTTTTTCATTTGGCGGTCTGAACCAAAGGAATATAAACAATAATAAACCGAACATGTTACCATTTCAGTTATAATGCGAATGCGAACTCGAACAGATGATTTTATATACTGTAATGCTCTCGGTTAAGGAGAAACTGGAAATGAATGCAGTGAATTATGCGAAAATTTGACAAAAATATTAGAGGTTGGAATTTAAGCAAGTGTAAACATGTGATGCTAGATTAAATTTTAGAGAATAGTAATTAATAGTTGTAGAATACAGTGGTTAATAGTAGTTTCCCAAGGACAGTAGTCTTTCATCTTCCTCATTTTACATGACTTGACTCTTGGAAATCAACAGTTTCTTTTGTGGAGATTAAACTCGAGTTTTCTTTTCCAGCAATGATTCTGGACCAGCGGATCAGACACCGAAAATAAAGTTCCAATTGTTTTACTGATGGAGCGAAACCGAACCCGAGAAACTTCGGGTTTTGTGCGAACCGGAAGGAAAACCGGAGCGAAAAACTGCTCGATATCCTGCCTCGCCCTAATCCAGAATCGACCACCGAATGTCTCATTAAAGATTCCGCTCAGTTTTCCGTTCCTGCTGTAAAAAAATGACACATACTCTCCAAAATAGTATAAAAGACAGATGGAGTACTTTCCTACTGTTCCTGCTTGATATTCGAATCTTAAATTGATCATTTGCCATTCATGTTAATAATAAAATAGAATAAGCGGAACTGATCGATCAGGGACATTTTCCTTTACTTATCAAAATATGGGACGAAGCATCGAAATTAGGAACTGCTCTGCCTAATGAGAGACGATTGGCAGCTTAACCTTAAACTATGTTTCGAAGCTTCTTCCATGATATTTTTAGGGAAGCTCTCGGCCATCGAGATATCCTTGAAATATTCCGATTAAAGAAATGGAAATTTTGTCCCCTCGTCCATTTATGATCAGCGACGAAAATACAAAAAAAGGAAATGGATGTAACACGAAGAAAAACATGCATAAACAGGGTAAACTCCCCAGTGATTCGGATGGAACTGTGTTGTATTGCGGGGTTAACTATACTCCGATTACAAATTTTCAATTATTTTTTGCTGCGAAACTAAGGTCCACTCACTCAAACCCGGTTGCACCTCTTTAGTTCTTCACTTCTTCTGCCCTCACAAAAATTTTCATCAAAATCCTCGGAAAAAAGTGAGAGTCACTCCTTAGTAAAAGGTCCAATTTTACGTGACGAACTGTATTAGAGCCCGTTTCGTCTCATTTAAGGAGTAAGAAAGCAAGCCATTGCAAACGCTATAAATTGTTAGCAGCTTTATTCCTTAAGCTTTAATTTATTCATTTAAGGAGTGGGTTAATTCCGAGTGCGACACCCACGAGGCGTGAGGCCTTTGCCCCGGAAAGCGGGCTTTCCGGGGCAAAGTACGCCTCGGTACTTGGCCTAGATTGTTTGTATATCGATAAATGTATTAGAGTGACCCCAAAGCATTGATTGAATTCCATTTTTTCTTAGAGACTGTGATAACCAAATAAATTTTCAAGCTATTGTAAAAAATCGCAATTCCTGAAAACGCATCTCTATAGTATATAAGTATTTGGAGAAATCGCCATTAAAAGCTTCCAAAACCACAAAAATCAATGGAAATTGATTATATGCAAGGTAACACAAGTCCCCTATCAGATTACCTACAGAAATCAATTCAAATCATTTGAGAGATCTCGCAACACTTTGGAAGGCTTTTAATTTAAAATTACATCGTTGCTGAAATTAACGTGAAAAATGACTGTGACTCCTAGGGCGGATAATCCGTTTCCTTTCCCTTCTTCCCCTTTTCAGTCACAGAAGTAAAGATACGGGAAGCCGGCATAATGGCTCTTAGAGTGTTTTTAAACCTTTAATATGTAACGTTACCCACAATATTTAAAGTATACGATTAAGTCATTTGATGGCGATAAAAATCTGATAAATGAATGATCTTAAAATTTCATTTCCGAGAGTGGGCTTGACAACAAAGGAGATATTTTTGATGCTCCACCATTGACCTTACTGGGGATACAATTCCTAACCCTCCGTTAGTTAGGTTATTAGTTAGATTTCTATCACATGCGTGAAACAAGTTATAACATGGGAAAACATCTTTATTTTACCATCAAACTGTATATTAATATTGTGTGAGGGGAGTACGAACAAATGTATGATATTCTACCATATTTTTATCCTCTTAACATAAGATTAAAATTATTCGTTTGATGAATATGGGTGGAATACAAAAGGAAATCATGCATACACTTGGTGATCAAACATTTGGTTACAGATAACTCAGCGAATTCTCCAATTAAGAGATTCTTTATAAAGCATCAATATTCTACGGAAATAATTCAGTCCAAATAAAAATAACCCAATCCAAAGAGATGAATACAGATTCCTGGTGCTCCTCCAGCTCGTCTCCGTTCGAGAAAAAACGCGCTTATCAAAAAGCGTTTCGCATAAAACTAAAAAAATTGCCTTACCTTTTTTAAACATGTGTCCCTATAGCTGATGAAAAGCTCGGGGAAATAAAAATAAAAAAAAGAAGATGAATCACCATAAAATTGGTCACTAACGGAAGGTTTAAAATCATCTTTATCAACTTCAGAATCTGAATACGAATACCAAGAACACTTAAAAAATAATGAAACTCCGTTGTAGCGATTCTTTCGCTGACGCGGAAGGAGCATTTCCTATTAAGTATTTTGTTCGACCAGTTTTACTCAACCTCTCCGAGCAAATCGTACGCGATGATTTCCCCATCCGTAAAAAATACTTCAATAAAAAATCTTCCCGTAATTTATTGATTAGTTGAGCAAGTGAATCAATCGCATGTAGGGGTACGAAATCATTGATTTCCGCTGCCTCATTTGCTCGGATAACGTAACCTCCTCGTCGGAGCCGTCAGCATATCAGTCACAGAGCACTTCAGAGTATGCGAAAACTGATAAGCGGTCGTCCGGAGGAAGACTTCGATCAGATGCAGCTTCACCGGGCTCAATGCGTTCTCTTGGAAGAGCAATTTCTTCGTTAGAATTTGACTAGAGAGCTTGCTCAACTTTACTTTGTTAATACTATAGCTCCATTCTCATTTGTATGACTGAATTTCTCGTGGTGGGTAAACTCCATCTACTCTCGCTCCACCACATGGTCTCAATCGGGATACTTTATTCCCCTTTGCTGAAAACAATTTACAAGTATACCACACCCAGCAAAACCAAACTAGGCCCGACTGGCCTCTGATAGAAAAAATATTGCGTAAGCTTTTACTCCTTCTTGCAAGATGCCACATCGTCACTTGCACGCTCATACCTCCCATTTTTGTGCAGTGGTTCCCGAATTCGAATGAGCCGCCTACCTTCAGACTCTCAAAGATGTCTTTGCCCTCTTGTAATTCAGTTAAGGGGATTGGATACAGTTTAAACTAGCCGTCTTTCGCGCCTTCCGAATATAGTTCGAAGACAAGCCGCTGTCGAGTCTTCCAAACTGATGGGATGAGGGAAGGGCAGAGGTATGGGAGGGTAAGCAAAATAAGTCCTAAGACGCAATAAACCCTAACCCTTTGTAAAGTTCCCATTTTTCTTATGAAGAGAAGTTCTTCGGTGGTATTGTGATGATATGTCGATAAACGTTTTGCATGGTGTAGAATCAAATTCGATCCTTATTGTTTTCCGTTCAAAAGGTTTCTCCCCACCGGTTCGAATACACCTCCTTTCATGGGTCTTCCACCGAGTGAAATGTGTGAATACGACGTAACCAAGCTCCCGACTAGAGAAGAACTCACTGCTGCCGAAATACTTTTGGTTTGGATAAACCAAATGAATGGCATGCATGGAAAACCCCAGATGCTCGTAGGAGAGGGGCCTTGAGAATGCANGTCTTCCACCGAGTGAAATGTGTGAATACGACGTAACCAAGCTCCCGACTAGAGAAGAACTCACTGCTGCCGAAATACTTTTGGTTTGGATAAACCAAATGAATGGCATGCATGGAAAACCCCAGATGCTCGTAGGAGAGGGGCCTTGAGAATGCATATATATTTAGATTTATAATTTTCCCCCGCGAGCCGCCGATTGGCGTATGGCAGGGGGTGTATCAACCCCAAATATTCGTATTTAATCTATCCTGTTAGCCTCTCTAATCCTCCGAGGAAAAAACGACCAGAAGTAGCTATCTGTTCTAGCGATTATCTCCTTATATCGCTTGGTCGACGCCTCTCGTAGATCGCGTTCGTTTTGAACTGGAATTATAATGTCTTCGACCTCGTCTGAAAATTCTGGGCTGATGAATTTATCGAACAGCTTCCGTCTGTATTCTGATCTTCTATCCTGTAGTGAACTCCATCCGAGGGAGTTTATCATGGCCGTAACGCTGCTATCGAATCTGAAATCTCCGCTAACGAAACGTGCCGCTCTACGTTGAACCATCTCTAAATCTGAGACTAGACCTACTTCATGTGGATCCCACACTGCGCTGCAGTATTCGAGATTGGGTCTGACCAAAGAAAAATAAGCAATTTCCTTGACTCTTGATTGACATCCTCTAAGAGTTCTACTTGTTAATCTTTGCATTTTATTAGCCTTTCCTATAAGATCACGAATATGTTCTTTGAATGATAAACTACTGCTAATTGTAACTCCTAGATATTTATTATGACTCACGAACTCTAAGGGATATTCTGATATTTCATATTGCAAGCTGTTAACATTCATGGAACGCGTGAAAATCATAGCAACGCACTTCTTTACATTTAAATCAAGCTGCCAGTCTTCGCACCATTTTGATATAACGTTTAGGTCGTTCTGAAGGATTATGCTATCTTCATCTGACGTAATCGCCCTGTATATGAGGGTATCATCGGCAAATAATCTAATCCTGCTCCTTACATTATCTACTATGTCATTGATGTAGATAAGAAATAAAATCGGCCCTAGAACACTACCCTGTGGAACTCCTGATGTGATGAGTACTTCATCGGATAACATTCCGTCTAATGCAACTCGCTGAGATCTATTTTCGAGAAAGGATTCGATCCATCCGACTACATTTTTGTCGATCGCGTAGGCATTTAGCTTTTGAATTAGCTTTATATGAGGTACGGTATGGAAGGCTTTCCTGAAGTCTAGAAATACTGCATCTGTTCTAACACCCTTATCTGCTGCTTTAGCTAGGTCGTTTATGAAAAGGGTTAACTGAGTCTCGCATGACCTCCCTTTGCGGAACCCGTGCTGGTTCTGACTAATTGCTCCATTCTCAGACAGAAAGCGCATTACTGAACTCGCAATGATATGCTCCATTGTTTTACAGAAGATCGAGGTGAGCGAGATAGGTCTATAATCATCGGGTTTTAAGTTGCGTCCTTTCTTAGGAACTGGAATAACGTACGCTGTTTTCCATGATATGGGAACAGTACATTTATCTAACGATTTCCGGTAGAAGACGAGGAGAAGGGGAGCAATCTCATAAGCTAAAGTTTTTTTGACTACTGCTGCTATGACTACATTGACCACCACTAGAAAACACTGCAACTTGAAATCCACCGGCGCAGTTGGTATCTGTCGCATCTATTTGACCCGACCTTCGCTGTTTTACTCCACCTCTCCTTAGAGCCTGTTAACCTTACCTTGATTCTTTCATCCTATTCACCCCTTTCAACCGCTACTCATATCTCTCTGTGTCCACGGATTGCGGGGATTTTACTTTATCACTCATTATCTCTATACAACTCCCTGACCATTTTTTTTTAACTATAAACCATTCTCTCTCTTGTCCTACGCGCGATTTCGGGTTTTTCCTCTACAAAACGGCTTCATGATAAAGTTCTTTACTAAACCACAATAAAATTACAAGCACGACCAGGTTTCGTAGCCAAGCTACATCTTCAGGACGTGCTTGTAATTTTATTGTGGTGTAGTAAAGAACTTTATCATGAAGCCGTTTTGTATTTATGAATACCACGAAGTGAAACCTGAGTCTGTTTCGTTTTTTCCCCTGCGTTCAACAAACCGCCCTTAGAGACGCCTAGTTGAGCTACCACATAGCAAAAAGGGGTACCGCACTCGCCTTTGTTGAAAACTGCCTCGGGTTCGATGCCCAACGGTGGCATATATACGCGGAAAAGCTTCACATGTCGAAGCAATTTTAGAAATGCAAATAGCAGTCTACGCTTATTTTTGGGAAAAGTATTTCATTCATCAATGCTGAAGAGAAATATATGTATGTAACACAGAAACAATAATATTGACGGATAGAGATCCTCTGTGTGCGCGTGCTACCACAGGTTGATATACGGAATTAAAACCAGTCCAAACCCTGGGAAAGAATTCTCGTATTTTCCCTCCTCAAATAAACCCATGTTACACATACGACGATAAAATTAACGAATATATGTACTATAACAATCAACGTCGTGTGCATGCAGTAAAAGTTTTTCAGAGGGCTGAGTCGCGATATAACCCAATAGTGTTTTAAGAGGGATGTAAAACTTGTTATTGCTTGCCCGTCGAAAAAGAGTAGGGAACGTTTTCATGGATCATTAATATACAAAAACGTCCCTTTAACCTTAAAATGAGAATAGATCTTCTTTAGTTTACTTAATTTCGCTACAGCTGAAGACGGGATAGTTAAAGAGCACGTGAACTATTGCTGTTTTACATCGGTGTGATTCTTGCTATGTTTGATGAATGATTGATTACTGTATTCTCGTCGTATTTTTGCAGTCATAGCTTGAATACGATCAACTTTTGGAGCAAAGACATTGCCCTCCTTTATTTGTTTATTTTCGTCATTTAAATTAAACAATGTAGCAATATTTTAGATTAACCATAATTGATCAATAACAAATCGTTAAACGAAAAAGGTTGGAATTCATCAAAATGTGCGATCTATCTACGACTGCTCATAATCCAACAAAACACTTCATTGCAACTCTGGTTAATTTGATGTTTTGTAACGCGAGTTTGCTCATAAAGGACACCGTCAAGCTACTCTTTATCTAATGTTCTTCCCTGAGAAGAGACCGATGGGGAATATCCCACTCAGTGCTAAAATTGGCCACTACATTTACATTTAGTAAAATGTACTTTCTATTCAAAATGCGAAGTACATGATTAAGCAAACGGAATTTGAAAAAATTTTATGGTTATACAGGGGTACGACGAAAGCAATTGTTGAATTCGAGTTCATGAATTTTGCCGTAAAAACACTTTTGGAAGATGTTCTCTAGCAGATATTTCACTGTTCCACTGTATAGTCATATTTTTTCTAATTATTTATGTCCCCATTTGTTTAATTTCCCTTTATTGGCATCCGATGATGTTTCTACGTTTGTTTGAATGAGCATGCAAGTAGGTATTCTGTGATGGTATAACGCAATCAATCTTTTCCAGTGTAATTATAAAAAACAGCAAATGGTATTTCGTGATCTTTAACTGGGATACAGAGGCGTGCCGGTATACGGAAGAATGAGCTGCATAACATTTGCCGATATTCCAAAGACCGCCTCTGCTTTCTTCTTCCGAAGAAGGCTCTGAGCCTCAGGAAATATCCTTTCTTCCGTTATGAAGGTCGTGTTGTGAGGAGAGGAAGAGTCGTCCTCCAAGAGTGGTGGAGGGGAGGCAGAGAGGCGACCTCGAACCTAGCGCCGAAGCTCTTTCGATCTAATTGCTGCACAATGCGCTGGACATGTTGCTCAAATTACACGATTACGGAAATTGTGTGATACTTACGTACTTGAAAAGTGCCTGGATTCGAAGATAAAGGATTAAGCTAAAATAATGTCCTAGGAGATTTTCGTATCACTTCTAATTGCCGAGTACCACTACAACAAAGGAGATAGATTTTTATGAATGTTCTCTAATTTATTTCTCCATTATGGTTTGCATGAACCAAACAAAGAATGTATTCAAGTGTAGCAACATCTTTTAAGCATAAAATGGCGAAAACAGAAATATTTTATCTATATGCATGCAATCATGGCAATGTTATTGCCAACAGCCTGCAAACGGATATTCAGGCTTTGTATTCAATGGCCTTAAGAAATATTTTTTGAAAAATATAGCGGTGTAAAGCTGAGTCTAGTGTAGGGTTACCACCTCTTCGGTGTAGACCCCTGAGATGAGTTTTGTTGGTTTGAAAGTAGCAAATTTTCATGGACTAGCATGGTCAAACAGCACTTGCCTTTCCATATACTGAAGGACAAAGAGGTCTAGGTTGAGTGGATAATCTACATATGTTCTATTTAAGAAGTCTGCCATACAATTTTTCACTCTGTTAATTACCCTAGCCCAGAAGAGGGAAGTTCTTCCAAGACTGTGTGCTAAAATCGGTCAAATCTGACAATTTTCTCGAGCAAAACTAAATTTTTAGAGAACTTTCTATTTTGTATTATGATGTACAATTTGTAGGTGATTCCACAAATCATAATAAAATCATCGATATATTATTTATACCAATTTTATTATCGATAAAGCAAATTTTGCAAGGACTTGTTTCGTGTGCCAGAAACAAGCCACTGCAGTGCCACGTTTGGCATGTGTGGAAAAGGTTGGTCCCAATGAAAAAAACCCCAGTTTCTGAATCTTCTAACCTTGGAAACCAGGGTTTTCTCCATGCTAAACATCTGTTTGGCTACGTAATACATTTTCAAGTGCTGTCATGCTAATTAGTCGAGCACTCATGATTAATTGAAAAATTTTAAAGCCTTTGGTTTTAGTTTGCACAAATGCATTAACAATTTTGTATATTATGAATTGTATGGTAGGATTATATGGCTCATTGCATCATTCGAATGAAGAGCATCAGGAAAATTGCAACTTAAAACTACCTTGGTAATAGCACCTGTAACATTCTTTTCTCCTAAAGATGGAAGAGTGATGTCAGAGAATGGCAGTCATTGAGGCCATACAAATCTGAGAAAGACGTTAACTAGCCAACCGCACCACCTTGATTAACCTATCGTGTGCCCACCAATGAGGGCAACACACTGCATCATAAATTGTACATACATACAATGGCTTAAAAACTTTATCAGAAACTATAGACAGAAATATAGTTAAGAAATTCACCTGCACCTTTTCCTCTTGAAAAATTTGGGAAACTATCTCCATATTTACTCTAACAAAATATCTTCATTTCAACCAACCTCACATGAAGCTGTATTTCAAGAGCTCACAAAGAATTTTCTTAAAAGAAATTTTTATGTCCGAAATTCACTGGACGAAGCCATCCATACATTTCCAGGTACATTGAAGCATTGGTAGGAATAAACATTTATGACATTAGATTTGGTTAAAATTCTATCGTGCTTTTTCATCAAATTAAAAAATGTGGCATATTTTTTACTTACTGAAAGATAATATCACATAAGATTCGCTTAAAAATGAAATCCTGGAACTGATTACTTAGAAGCTGGATTTCTTCGTATTTACTTCCTCGCAGTTGATCCAATGAGACATGACTTTGCCGAAGGCACAAGAAACCCACGTACATGCCTCCATTCCATTTTATAACATTGATCTCACGCCAGTCATCAATTTGTAAAAATTAGGGAGAGAGAAATCCTCGCTTTGGACTTTATCAGATGGGGAGAGTGAATTGTCCTTGAAAAACTGTTGGTGACCCAAACTTCTCATTTATATTAATTCATTGTTTCCTGACATTCCTGGACAAACATTTCATTCTAAAGCAAATCTATTTTTTTCTAAATTTTACATTCACTACCATATCATAAGGTCATGATAGTGATGGAAAATTGATAATCGCAATCTCATGAAGAGCTTCCACTACATTGAGGCCGAAATAGAAGAATTAGAACAAAGCCTCTTAGGAATTTGACTAAGTCAATATCTATCACAGCAAATAGCTGTTATTTCCTGCTTTTGGTTTTTCTGACATTTCATGCAAAAATGTATAATAAATTTTAAGTGAACAGTAAGTGTCAATCCACAGACAGTAACCAAAACTCTAAGGTATAGTAGGTTTCTAATAAAACAAATACTTTATGTTGTAAACATTAAACTCAATGAGAGGTATAGCCAAATTGGTTCTTTGTGGTACCTGCTCCACATAGGAGATTTTCCCTTTTCTAGAAGGTAGTTTCAAATTAGCAGTGGAAATTGCCCAATTTTTTTTGGATGTCCATACCCACTTTATAAAAGCATTGAGTCACTTGTCCAACTTGCTCTCTTACAATTGCTGCAACTGGCAGCAGAGTGAATAAAAAGTTTGAGTTGGTGTATGATAATCCCTCAATCGAATGAATTGCTTACGACCCAATTGAATTGTCCCAATTAATCCAGCCCCAATTCAATCAATCCATTCCAAAGGCCTTAATCTAGAATCTTATCGAAAATATTGCTTCATAATACCTTCATTTCAGACTCCCTAATATCCTCTTTGCATGGATTTGGACCTCTTGAATACTGCATTAGAAGTTCAAAAACCCTTCACACATGAGGTAGTTAATAATTTCCAGTGGGAAAATTTTAGGTGAAAATTCTTATAGTAGCATACTGGTCCATGTAACCACCTTTTCAATCAGGACAAGCTTCTTCTTTGTGTAAATGTTATTAAAAGTGGCTGTCCTGGAGAAAAACCAACATCAGAGACTTTGAATATTGGTTATAATTTCATGGTTCATGAGAGTAACAGCAGCTGCTGAGGCACATAATATGTTTAATAAATGGTTACCAACCTAGCACATAGATTCCAATCAATTAATTATCTCATGAACAGGAATAAGCTGAATATGTTAAAATTCAATGAGACAGGATAAAATGGTTTTGACAAATAAGTAATCTGTGAATTATTTCCTTCACATAGTAATATATATAACATAGTAATACCCCAACGCTTCACTAAAACTTAGTCCCTCTTTTTCCCTTCTGGAGGGTTAACTCTCTTGCCAAAACCTTCAGTGGACAAAAGGCTTTGAATAAAAAATAACAGGCTCCACATCTTGGATTAACTAATTAAAATTAAAGGATAGCTCTAAAAAAGAAAAAGAACTCCTAAGAAGTTAATCCAAGCTTGGGAAATCGGGTAATAAAAATATGTAACAGCTTAATTTCACAGGTGCAATACCACTGTTAAAAAATAAGAGTCACCAAAAAATCTGCATTTTTCAAAACATTCTAATTTATCTTAAAAGACTAACACTTTTTTATAAATAACTCAGATTCTTTTGTAAATTATAATGTAAACAATTATTTTAGAGGTATCATGTAATGAATGTATAATTGATCATAAGAAAACATTTTAAAGATCTCCAACTTTCTGAACACAATTTTACTAAATAACAGAACTTCAACATCTTTACTATAGCAAATGAGCTCAAAAATTTACTATTATTTTTATTTAAATTCTGAGAATATTTTTCCTTCACAATTAGTTTTTTTGCATTTTAACCTGACAAAAGAAAATCTGGAAAAAACGATGAATAATGTTCAGGTAAATGACTCAAAACCTACAATTGCCTTTTTAAATGACAAAAAATAACTCACCATGGAATACTGAAATGGGACATATCTGTATTTCCCTGTAAGTGAAAATACAAAAATAAAATACCTCAGTGCTAAGGTTAGTGATGGGGCAAAATTCACCAAAATGTTTGTAAAATATGATAAAATGCCTGCAATGATTAAATTTTATAATACAGTAAAACCTGTTTAAGATGCTCCTGCTTGAGACACTATTTTCTCATGGTCCCTACCACATGAATCACGTGGTAAAAATACCGCTTAAGACGCTCTGCTTCCCGCTTAAGACGAAAATTTTGCCCGTCCCCAGATGCGCTACAACCCGCTTTAGCCGAATGTCCGCCTCGTTTGATGAACCAAAGTTTTTTACTTTATCTGTATCGCCGTTATCTCTATCTCCACCATCGTCTCTCATCCGCCTTGCTCTAAGGGGGTTCCTTTTGACACTCATCTTTTCGATTAACTTATTTACTGAGAAGAAAAGAAAATATAGCGAAACAACACAATCTATCTATAGAATCAATCAACAATCAGCAGGTTATTGTTCCTCCTTGTTTCATCAAATATGTAAATTTTGCTCGCATGTAAACCTATCAATAATAAAATTCACAGTATCAGGTGAGGTGTTGCAGAAATCCATCAGGGAACAAATAAATGAACTGTTAGTATAATGAAAAAGTACCATTCTTTTCCTTTTTTCCATGATGAGATGAAATTTTAACTATGCAAGTAACTAAAAAGTTCTCTTTGTGAGACAAGTAGACCATTCTTCAAAAATATGATGTAAGGCAAATGTACAATTACAAAAAAGCATTACATAACCTGGTTATAATGTTATCTCGCTTAAGATTCGATTTTCCTTTGGTCATTCGCTTAAAAATGAAATCCTGGAACTGATTACTTAGAAGCTGGATTTCTTCGTATTTACTTCCTCGCAGTTGATCCAATGAGACATGACTTTGCCGAAGGCACAAGAAACCCACGTACATGCCTCCATTCCATTTTATAACATTGATCTCACGCCAGTCATCAATTTGTAAAAATTAGGGAGAGAGAAATCCTCGCTTTGGACTTTATCAGATGGGGAGAGTGAATTGTCCTTGAAAAACTGTTGGTGACCCAAACTTCTCATTTATATTAATTCATTGTTTCCTGACATTCCTGGACAAACATTTCATTCTAAAGCAAATCTATTTTTTTCTAAATTTTACATTCACTACCATATCATAAGGTCATGATAGTGATGGAAAATTGATAATCGCAATCTCATGAAGAGCTTCCACTACATTGAGGCCGAAATAGAAGAATTAGAACAAAGCCTCTTAGGAATTTGACTAAGTCAATATCTATCACAGCAAATAGCTGTTATTTCCTGCTTTTGGTTTTTCTGACATTTCATGCAAAAATGTATAATAAATTTTAAGTGAACAGTAAGTGTCAATCCACAGACAGTAACCAAAACTCTAAGGTATAGTAGGTTTCTAATAAAACAAATACTTTATGTTGTAAACATTAAACTCAATGAGAGGTATAGCCAAATTGGTTCTTTGTGGTACCTGCTCCACATAGGAGATTTTCCCTTTTCTAGAAGGTAGTTTCAAATTAGCAGTGGAAATTGCCCAATTTTTTTTGGATGTCCATACCCACTTTATAAAAGCATTGAGTCACTTGTCCAACTTGCTCTCTTACAATTGCTGCAACTGGCAGCAGAGTGAATAAAAAGTTTGAGTTGGTGTATGATAATCCCTCAATCGAATGAATTGCTTACGACCCAATTGAATTGTCCCAATTAATCCAGCCCCAATTCAATCAATCCATTCCAAAGGCCTTAATCTAGAATCTTATCGAAAATATTGCTTCATAATACCTTCATTTCAGACTCCCTAATATCCTCTTTGCATGGATTTGGACCTCTTGAATACTGCATTAGAAGTTCAAAAACCCTTCACACATGAGGTAGTTANCAGACAAAGCCAAAACCAATTACGTTGCAATTAATACATAAAACAAAATTTCAACAGATGAATTGATACAATTCAGAAAAATATTGCATACCATATAACCAAATTAGCAGAAGACCAAATTCAATTCCGTAGAGGAATTAAGTAAACACTCATGATTATCAAATCTTAGTGACGCTTACAGTCATCTGCAATGGTATTTGCCTTACGACTGACCTTCAGCGACCTAACATTCCACAAAAATTGATGGAGATAAAGACAAAAAAACTGAATGAAATAAACAAAATTCTTTGAAAACATTTTAAGGAATTTCATATAATAGGAATACCTGTATTTTTAATAAACTTCACAGACAACTTCCTTTTCATCAAAATCCTTTAAACTCTCTGAATTATCAATCAGAGCTTCTTCTGATAATGGTTCTATCACTGTTCCAATCAGGGTTTTTATTTTAGGAGCAATAAATTTCCTGTGTGCAGTTTCAGGAACCCACATGGAGCCCAATGGAGCACGAATGCTACTTTCAAAGCTTTCAACAGCCACATAAGGATAAGGCAGTTCATTTACCTATTTTGAGGAAAAATTTAAGTTAATACTCATTAAATGTCATCAAAACTCATTGTCTTACTCAGTGAAATAAGTTTATACACTTGGAAAAGACTGTATGCAGAGAAAATTCTCATTCCTAAGGCATAACTTTTTCTAAGTTCCATTAAAAAGAGTATGATTAACTTAGGGCAAAACTTAGGTAAAAAATATGATGTAAAGAACACAAATTAGTGAGTCCAAAAAGATGTCCTAGAATGCCTATAATGAATTGATTTCATGAAGAATGAGTTTTTCCAGGTCTTGATTGCTAAAAATATTTTATGTGAGAAGTCTACATTACGCAGTTTAATATTTTGCTGTACTGATTTCATCTTTAATGCCAATAACATTGATAAACATGCACTTTTATCTTTACTGTAACCAAAACAATTTGAGATTATGTAGTGTATTTACCCTTAACTAAGCATTTACTTACAAAAAATGTTTAATCTATAGGTATAATATATTATGCTGCCATACTTACAGACAGCTCTGCACAGATTTTACCTTCAGCAAAGAAACAAAACGATGATTTGCGATTTATGGGATGCAATTCAAGTGATTTTTATCTTGTATTTAAGATTGTAAGTAAGGAAACCAAATTATAGCTCATGAATTTTACAAAAAACCACACAGAATTTTCTGAAATACTTCCAACCTTTACATACCAAAATCATTTTAATAAGTAATATTCAATCCATTTTAATCTGGCAGTTCCAGCTGGGAAAAATATGCACAAGCTTTCCAATCAAGAGTAATTGTAGTTTAATTTTATTCTAGATCATAAGGTACCACAAAAAAGACTTAAAGCCTCTTTACCACTGTGATAATTCCCTGTCCAAATTAAAGCCATCATATGTAAAGATGTTATGTATTCTTTGGCATCTGATAGCTTCTTTGGAGTGCAGGATGTACAAAAACTTTGGAAATGTTAGGCTTCATTGTGCAACAATGTCCATCAATACATTCTCATTTATTCAACAACTGCTTCATTTTGACAATCCAAATACCAGAATCAAGAGTTTCAAGTCTAATAAAGCTGTACCCATTTCTAAACTGTGGCTCCTCCTGAATGAGAGCTTATGCTTAGATTATGTGCTATCACAGTGCCTGAAAATCGACAATCAGTTGTATCCATTTTAAGGAAGGACAAGGCTCCATTCCATCAGAACTGGGCAAACATGGAATAATAATATGAAGGATATGTGATGCAAGGAACTCATAATAGGCAAATTTACACCGAGAACCTCTGTGTTCATCATAAAAATTTTTGATGAAGCATTGCTTTTTAACTATCATCCCATTAGCCCATCCGAAGACTGTTACTGTAATGGAATCTCCAAATTGTTGGCACATTGAAGAATAATGAACTGTACACAACAAGGCAGATGCAAACTCATAATATGAGGGAACAACTGCAACTACTTTTCAGTTTCATATATAACAAGAAGAGATTGGTGCTTTAAGTTCCAAAACCAAGAATTATTGTTACGTGGATATACTCTATGTACAACTGAAAAAATGTAAGCAATTCAAAGAAGATTCCTGAGATAACTGAACAATATATTTTATTTATAATCGAATAGAATTCCAGAATAGGTGTTGACACCTTGGACAAAATTGTGTGTCAAGATAGTCACAAGCAAAAAATCAACCAATGGTTTGATACAATATATAGTAATATTATTCATACAGCCTGATTGGCAGCATACAGAATTTATACTGAAAGCAACCTGCAAATACCCAAGAAAAATGACCACAAGAGGAGATTTCTGAAGGATCTAAGGGTACAGTTGTCCATTCCTAGTTTCAAGACTTCTAAATAGTTCTAAATGTTCTTGTCAACCAAAACTTTGGTAGAAGATCTGAGATAGAGTGCATGATAGGAGGGCCAACAGGAAGTTCCAAACATCGAGAAAGTTCAAAAAAGGGAGCTCAAAAAGAGACACATCAGGTTAATTCACAGTTGTCAAAAGATGCTTCATTTGCCACTCGACAACAAGGAAACAAAGAAAGGTCTGCTTCATGGGCAGAAAGCCAATTGGTTGGATTGAGAACACAATAGAAACAGAGAAATGTTCTTCATACTCCCAATTCAAAAAATAAAACAATATGAATATGGTCAAGCATATCTTAATGGAATTCCAATATATCTTAAAAGAAAGAGAAAGATGGTGGTTTCTCAGTGTGAAAATAAAACAATTATTGATCAGATCAAAAGAAATTGGTAAATAGTGTTAATTTCTTCAGTATATTTCCAATATATCTTTTTTACATTATATTTACTTATTTCAAAATTATATTTGTTTAAATCCTAGGTCAGTTAATGTATGAATTTTCGATGATGAGTGGTATAGAAATAGGTTACTTTAAAATAGATAGGTGGTACCAGGATGCCTTGTTAGGTGAATTCATAGAAAAAATGCATTTAAATATGTCAACAATTAACTGTTTAAATTTAAGATCCTACCATTGAACAAGGGAAATCCTTGTAAGATGTTGAAGAGTCCATAAAAATTTGAAAGCAGCATACATAAAATTTCAATAATATGAAAAAGTGGTATTGTACCCTTCTAGGGTGAGGGATCAGATCAATATTGCTATAGCTCAGGATGGAGAGAGAAACTAGCAAAAATTATCTGACATTGCATACAGAAAGCCACATCTGAGTAAATTAAATGTTTTTAAAGTCTACCCTAATTCTTCTTAAAATTATTTGGTAAAAATTCAAGGTTTCTGGATATATCAAATAATGTGACTTGCAGGAGACCTGCAGTACTCTCTATACACATACCCACAGTACTATATATACTATACACATATAAAAGAACAAATATATAGTATGAATGGTGGAATAAAAGGAGATTTCCTTACTTGATACTCTCTTGCTTTAGCATCAGATGTCTCATTGATAATAACAGAGTCTTTCTTATCATCCTTCCGTGGAATATACTTTGGAGCCTTATGAATATATTTTTTCTTTTTTATCTTTGTGTCAGAAATTCCTTTACCAGCCCATTCACCCCATCCTGGTAAAGTTAGATCAACATCTTTTGGTTTATCTTTATCAGCAATCGCTTCCTTTTCTTGACTAAAGTTAGTTAGGATAAGAGAGATAAAATTAATGTCTGCTATTAAAAAAAAAAATTTAAATATATAAAAAACATTCATTACCTA
>KZ308554.1:508748-545327 GCA_000376725.2 Ladona fulva
CCTTAATTTTTCCTTCAATTCTTCTATTCAATACTCTTAGAATAACCTTTGCCGCGTGAGATATAAAACTGATTGTACGATAATCCCGACACTCAGAAGCATTATGTGTTGCGTGTTAGTAAGTATTTACCTAAATATCAAATACTACTTCGGAGATGAAAAAATGAATATTGGCAGTGAAATAAGCGTATTTCTGTCTTTAAATGTAGAATACTAACATGTATTTATCTTAGTAGTTTAATTACGATAATTCTAAAATAAAATTAATATGATCAATCTTGACTTCGTGGAATGTTGATCTAACCATCTTAAATAAAACACTTGGTAACGTAAGATATATTGGGGAGTTACCAAATGTTTTATTTAAGATGGTAGATATAGCTTCACTTTAAAAACTACCACCGAGAGCAAATAACGTACAAACGTACCTTCAGTTTCCACGTAGTACCACCATTACTCATTATTTTTTCTATATTTTCCTTTCATAGAGGAAATACAACGATAACTACTGCTCATCTATAAGAAAATCACACCTCTTTCTAATCCATTCCCAAAATCACATTACTGAAAGACATCCTCTAACCAATAACAAGATGAAAGTTTGTGGCCGCTGTCGGCGTGGAACGGAGAAGAACGTTCGTTTGGGGGAGGAAAGTAGAAGGCGAAGCTAATGTAGTGTTTTCCTCAATTTCATATCTACATACGTACATTGTAATACATTGTCACCTCTTAGCACATATGGCCACCCAAACTGTGATGGCTGCATTCCTTAAAAGTCTGTCATATGATTGTGATGGTCAGACGTATAGTGTTTCGGGTTATAATAAACTATTCACGAAACTTAATTTATGAAACACTACTGTTATGAAGTCTTACTCGTAAATTGGGTGCGAAAATACGCAAGTACATATTGTGTTACTGGATGATGGATTTGATGCTTGGGAATTCCAAAGGACCAATTGAAGAATGGTCAATTTTTTGTTAGGGAATGGTTGATTGTGTTTGTCAATGATAATAATTATTACTAAAATGGATATAATTGGGATTATATTCCTGTTTCTATTAAATCTTCAACTTTTTGCAATTATTCAGTGATAACTTATCCAGAAACACCAGAACCTCTTTTCGTCACCATTTAGGAACAACATTCATCTAGGGTGACATTTGGCATAATAAGTTATAATAGGGTACTTACAAAACAAAATGCAATTAGTGCCAAAAGGTATATATTTACAATACAATACTTATCAATGGAAGAATCTTCAAACCAAAAAAATTATATACACTGCAAGGAAAGAGGTAAAAAGAATTTTCGTATACAAACCTTTTCAGCTTCTGGGCGTTCTAACGGAGCTGGTAATGGTTTAGAAGAACTTTGCAGCTTTCTAACTTTTTGAGCTATGTGAGAATGTTTACCGACTTTTTCAAATGAACTGCCAAGGGTCTTTGTTAAGGTCTGATTAGTTTTTCTTCCATCGGAGAGCTGAAACTCGGACGATTCAAAGGATGGCTCGTTCCTGTCTGGAACTTGGACCCTAATAAATGAAAAGAAATGTTTTTCAATCCCTGCCCAGCTAGCACAGACTTGCTTGTTGACCCAAAATTTATGTAAGCATTACGTAAAATACAGGGGAACAACTGTTGTTTCTCTGTATTTTACGGTCTGTGCCAGCTGAGTGAATATAAAGGCCAACCAATTACCTAAAATTTAAGATGAAGAATGTAAATTCCTTTCAAATCAAAAAAGCTCAGAATAAATTGATAGTTTAATACGTACAATTTAGTTCTTCGTTTACGATACACTGAATTAGGCAACTCTTTTTGCACGAGCCTAATTGTCAAATAATCAGAGTTCAAAATTAAAAAAACGTGGGTACAAACCCTGAAATTCTACGCATTACATCTTTGACGACACTCTTGTTCCACAGGATTGAAATAAACTATTATTTAAGGAAAACATGAATCGCGTGCGGTAGCGTAGTCTTATTATATTTAGGTTGTTTACAGTTGATTTTAATCTTAACTCATTACATAAGACTTACCTTTCGGTAAGTCCATGTGCCCTAATATTCCCTATTCATAGCCCTTTCCTTCGCTACCTGGAAACTTACCCCACCCTTTATGTCATCTAACATTTTCTGCCTTTGCCTTCCCCTCTATCTTTTCCCTTGCATTCTACCCTCTATTACATTCTTCAGCAATCCCTCTCCTCTCAATATCTGACCCACCCATTTCTTTTGTCGGCGCTTAATTACTTCAATTAAAACCCTTTCCTCCCCAACCATTTCTAGCACCTCTATGTTTGTTTTTCTATCCACCCAGCTCACCTTCTCCATTCTACGCCACACCCACATCTCAAATGCCTCCAATCTTTTGATGTCCTCTTTTCGTAAGGTCCACGTTTCACACCCATATAGCAAAACACTCCATATCAAGGATTTTACCAATCTTTTCCTGATTCCTTTATCGAGACCCTTTGTCATTAATTCCCTTCGCTTCATAAAAGCTTCCTTGGCCAATGCTACTCTTTTTCGAACCTCATCTCCACACCTCCCATCCCAAGATAGAACACTACCCAAGTACGAGAATTTGTCCACCTGCTCTAGTTTTTCCCCATCGACCCTGATCGTTAATTTAGCCTTCTTTCCCTTAGTGAATCTCATTACCTTAGTTTTACTTACGTTAATTTTCATTCCATATTCCCTTGCCTTATCGTTTAGTGCATTTACTAGTATTTGTAAACCCCTTTCGGAATCGCACACAATAGCTTTATCGTCTGCATATCTTACTGACTTTACTACTTTCCCTCCAACTATCACTCCCTTGCTTATTTCTTCCCAAGCTTCATTCACCATTTCCTCTGCATATATATTAAAAAGCGATGGTGATAATGGGCATCCTTGTCTTACCCCTCTCCCTAACTCTGCCCATTCCGACTCTCCCTCAGTTATTCTAACTCGCGCTGTTTGATTTAAGTACAAATTTTGCACCAAACGCCTATCTTTCCAGTCCAACCCAATTTTCTTTAAAATTCCCATTAATTTTGGCCATTGAACTCTATCGAAAGCCTTTTCAAAATCGACAAAACATGCACATATATCCTTTTTAAATTCCAGGCTTCGTTCTACTAGTACCCTCATTACCCCGATTGCATCCCTCGTTCCTTTCCCTTTCTGAAATCCGAACTGGTCTTCTCCGATTTGCCCCTTAATTTTTCCTTCAATTCTTCTATTCAATGCTCTTATAATAACCTTTGCCGCGTGAGATATTAAACTGATTGTACGATAATCCCGACACTCAGAAGCATTATTCTTTTTCTGTAAAGGAATCAGGATTGTCTTAGTGAAATCCTCTGGCCACTCCCCGTCATCATAAATTTTTCTACATAGATTATAGAATTCTCTCTTACGCTTTCCCCTCAGGTTTTTAAGTAACTCAACTGGTATCTCGTCAATGCCCGTTGCATTATTTCCTTTCATATCACGCAGGGTCCTAACAATTTCACTATCTAGGTCCAACATCATCATCCTCCACTTCTTGTTCACTTTCTAGCATTATGTTTGTTGGCTTCATGTCCTTCCCATATAGTTCCTTCTTAACTCATACTACTAGTAAAAACATATCTACTTCAGATCTTACTAAAGCACTAACAGGTGATCACTGTTGCGAATAAATATTTCACTCTACTTAATATGTGAATGCCACGGAACAAGTCACATTAAATTTTTTTTAAATGGATATTTACCTTTGAAATTTCTTTCCATAGGCTGCGGCGGCATTCTTGAGTATCGTTGCATGTTTCTTGACGGAAAATTCTTCGTCCGAAGCAATCACATCTTTGGAATGAGGAAAATCATCCGCGAAATCCATATCTCAATGCGTATAATATGAAAACTTCAATGACGTGACAAAGTTTTTCCTCCAGTGATAATAGAATAACAGCTCCAACTTTCTCCAGTTCCGATGTCTAGCATACGTTACAATATCAGCCTCTTTGATCTCTATCCAAAGAGAAATGATGTTACTTTAATGAGAAATGTAGTTACAGATTTGGCATCAACCACGTGTGAACAGCTGCCTCGTACACCCCGTACCAGCCTTGGGCAACTTTCGCTCAAACCAGCCTTGTGCAAGCTCCGCTCGTACCCGGGTGCAGGTACTATACCCACCCCATACTGAGGATTGGGCTCAAATAGGTGCACTGGCCGCTAGGTGGTAGTGACGGCGCTCTCCCAGTGATCTCGGTTCCTACCCGGTACAGCTTTACGCCAAAAGTTTTATAACAATATTATGAAAAAATCAATGCCAAATCAAGTAGTACGTATTATTTACAAATATCAAACAAATGACTATCACATTAGAGGAATTATTTTAATTCGATAGCTACGGAATGGACTAAAATCGTAAAGAAAATTAAATTCGCTTAGATTTAGTAGGATAAAAAAATTCACTGGCTTTGTGGTGAAATTAGAGAATTTTATTTCTACGCAAGAGTTTTACAGATACATACATATAGGAACAATTACATGTACCATTTAAAATCATTATCATGCTCAAATATTCAAGAATAGAATCTAAACAAATAAGTAATACAATTAGTAAAATTAAACAAGATCTATACTGGCTTACTTTGACAACTCCAATACTATTTAACCAATACAATATTAAGTAAGAAAACAACTACGTAAATAATGGCACCTTCATAATCTGCATAGTATCTGAAAACAAAAAACTTGTGAGAAGTTGTAACTCTTTATCTTACTATGACAATCGTCCAAATTTTTCCTCGGAACCAAATATTTCTCAATTGTACGAATTTTTTCTAAAACACAATGGACACTAGAAAGAGGAAGAAACGAGCAAAATAAACAGCAATTGTTCTCAACTAAAATTACAAAGTTACAAATCAAATATTTTTAAGGAATCAGTCCTCCGAATTCAATGCTATGGGATTAATGCATTCTTGATGTATGTGAAAACATACATAATAAAATCATTCAAGAAATCTACATTCCAAAAACGTAATTATCCAACAGAGGCAGAACTGTCAAGCACTTTTGTTCTAATTGAAATTCAGTAAACCAAAGAAAGCTTTCACATAGATTAACTTAAATTTCTACCGAAATGCATCACCAACACACTCCATGACAACAGTGAAACACACCAGAGTGGCTGTAAACAATTTAAATAACATTACCACAAATTATCATTATTATTACCGACGAAAGAAATATTCCAGTGACGAGACAGTGCCGCTGACGCCACAAGAAAATTTTTACAATTTGAATTCATTAAAGAAATTCCCAAAGGCTCAAAATGTTCATTTCCAAACAGTTGTTTACATAAAGAATAAAGTGGATTTGTTTACATCACACGTTCATGGTCTTCCGTAATTCCCAAATTGGCCAGGGGAGTATTTTAACTTTTATTCACCACAACCTTCTCCGTAATTATAACACTTTCCTTCAAAACCGATTGACATTTTTTGAATCGCTAACACACACTGTAAACTGAACAAAGACTCAATTTCTACTACATAGTTGTAATAACCCCATTTCTCATGAAGCACAATGAAATACTTACAGGACTCGGAAGAAACTAACTCCGACTATACGCAATATCCGATGATCATCCCCTCTTTACTGTGGAAGTAAAATGTCCGCGAAAACCTCGTTTTACCTTCAATCTTTCTTGAATTATTTTCAAACTGAACGGCCATAACAGCTGAGCGGGCTGAGCACTACGTATTGCAGTGACCAATATAAAATATGTGAAAGATCACCACTACCACTCTATGGGATTCAAAACTCTGCCTCACTGCCATCTGGTACACGGCACACGTACTACGTAGTGACTGATGACGTGTTTCATTGTTTGCATTGATCCAATATTTTGATTAAACTTACAATTGATATTTCCGTACAGTTTCCACCAGTATGGACAGAAGCTTTCAATGTGCAGTTTGTCGTATGCCTTACTTTTGATATTGCTGAAACATCCTTCATGTACGACACGCTTTTCGATTTTATATGTAATATGTCTACTATTATTCAAATAAAACATGCTTTGTAATCTTCAATTTCGTTTTTTCTTTGGGCTTTAAGTAAATGTAACATTTAAGGACAAATTGAGGGGTTTAAATACCAATCCGTAACCCAGTAGCCGTATTGTTTAAATTGCCGCGCAAAACTGAGCTAGAACCATCTACCAGCATCCAACCCTAACTTGATGAGTATAGGAAATTGCTTCCTCTGTCAATGTATGGGAGTCGACACATCCTGTACGCCACAACACGTTGTTTTGCAAGCCCACAGACGTAACGAAAATAAAGTTCTCACATTGTGAAACCTAAAGAAAGATGATCATTAAAATCAATCTATTGACAAATCAAACGTCATTCTCCATTCTTAATGTACTTCTTCGGGGACGGTGAGTGTCTATGGTTGTATCACTTGACCTTTAATGAGGCATTAATGGGTCTTATCAAATCTACTGTTAGTCTTATGATCAAGAGGAGATCAGGGTTTAATTTATTTATTGAATTCAAACAAACGAACTTAGTCATTAACTTGATGTTGTCTACGTTATTAATGGAAAAATAACATAATGTGAATTATTTAGCCTTGTATCAGCGTTTCTATTACAACATGTTTAATGTTGACGAGCTTAAGGTTCGTAATGTAAGCCTTTCCAATTACAACTGGTTTGACATTGAGCTTTTAAAAATATTTTTGATTTGATAAATGAATTAAGAGGGGCAAGATTTGTTATTTAATCTAAATCTGAATGACTTCAAATAATGATTGTTGATTATTGGACCCTGAATGATAACCTGTTATTTTACGCTGCTCAATTCAGATTATTATTACCACATGGTATCTTTGGTTTAGTATTTGGTAGAACTTGTATGTTAATTCATAATATCTTTCAAACATTCATTGAAAGTGGACAATGAATTACAGTGACATGCATTTAACCTAATCAGGTCATTAATTAGTTTTAAAATATAAACTTGAAAATGTATCTTTAGATTGCAATTTAATTTATGAGATTAAAAGAAGCAATACGAAAATATTCACAATATACAATGTGACAAGGTTTTATGTGTGATACCTCACTTTTTAACAGCAATTGAGCTGATACATCATACCTGGGGAATCACTTTTATTTTGAGTTCACTTGCATGTAAAGAAAAGTAATTGAATAGGTTCAGTAGGAATATAAATATTTTAAATTAGGAATATAGTTTGTCTTATCATATTTAGATTGGAAATTACAGATTTAATCTTTTAGGAATATCCTTCACAAAGAACCCTCTGTGGGGGTCTCATATATATGACTTAAAACAATTAATTTTCAATAAAGTAACATTGTTGTAGTTATTAAGGCTTAGAATACATCAAATTTCATTATGGAGATATTAAGATGCTAGCTAGAGCTCAAAAGAAATAGTACACAAGTTAATCATCAGTTCTGGAAAGGTCCCACAAGTTGACATGATATCATCTATTTTCTAGTTCTCTAAATATATAAAGAACTGCAGCTTAATATGTCCAAGGAAAATTCAAAATAACTGTAAGTGTGGCTGAGATGCTAGAAAACCAAGGCAGAGATTTATCAGAAAAGAAGGAATTTGTATAGAATAGGAAGTCTACATTTATACTGTGGAAAGACAGCCCAAGCAAGTATCAACAATAGGTTAAATGAGCCATCATATTAAAGCTTAAACGACCATACAGATCAAATTTAACCCCTCCCTTAGAGGAATAACTTGAAAGAAAATCTGTAAGCAGATAATCGATTCTGTAATTGAAAATTTTAAGCATAGAAGAATAACTTACCTGCAAATGACCTTCAGTAATTTTCCATGTATTCTTGTCCAAAAGGCAAAATTGAGAATCTTGGTTCAAAAATCTTGAACTAAAATGATGGATGAAGAATGTATATTAGCTAGAAAAAAGTGTGAAGGGAATCTGGTAATAGTGTAACAATGTGTGTTAAATTTTAAAAGAGTTTACTGTATTATAACATCTTACTTACTTTTATTATTTGAAATTCTGAATGTTTCGGGACGATTGAGCAGTATGGCGGGATGCAAAGGTGAAGTGCCAAAAAGTTTGTTGTGAATATGTTTTGATAAATTTTTGGTTGCTGTTTTGACATTAGTCCTCTAGTTAGAGTGCCTTTAGCTCCATTTACCATCTTTACTGTAACAAACCTTAACTCAGTGACTACTGCCTAATAGAGGTTTTGCTAAGGGTTTCCCTTCCTTCTAGAGAAAATGAAAAACATGGTGTGTATATTTGATTTAAATTGTCATTCTTAATTACTTCTGTTCAGGGCCATGTGAATGGGTGAGGCAGCAAGGCAACCACTTCAGGTGCCTATTTTGTGCTTATAGAATCTTTCCTTTACTAATTATTTTTATCTAAATCAAGCAAAATGACTTGAGAATGAAAGATGGTGAATGACATCACACCTCAGGAAATAAGGCTTTTCATCCTCTTTTTACACAACTTGTGGTATTTAATCTGTTTACTAATCACTGCTCTACTTGCATTCACTCAGTTTTACCTACCCTTTTGTGGATAATCCTCAAAAGTGTAAATTATAACAGATTTAGTAACGTGATTTATGTGAAAATCTTACAAAAGTTTGCAGAGTTGCTCATATTTAATGACCTGATGGTATTTCCAAGTAGAAGGAAAACCTCAATGTTTTCCTAAGTCCACTCCCTCTGAAAGCCTGAATGTTGACTTACACTTATTGAACATGTCCAAAAGTAATTGATAGAACAAAAATTTAAAGAAGTATCAATGCAGGAAAATTTTAAAGCTTCGATTTACTTCATTAAAATGAATTACACTTCTCACAAATAAAGAAGACATAGCTATTGGCTTTCCAGGAAATAAAAGGAGGCATGCAATTAGGGAAGGATCCTACCAAAGTAAATAATAATGCAGTTTTTTTATTTATATATATTTATTTATTTATCTTATTAACAGGTTATAAGAAAACAACATATATTTTGTAAACACTAAACACCATGAGATTCCATCACCCTTCACCACAATTGATGTCTGGAAAATTGATCTGGAAAATATAAATGGGTTTACAAGAAATTTATTTCATCCACTAATTTTCATTTGAGGCATGAAGGTTAAACCCTTACATGTTTTGTTTTATGATGCTCCAGGCCTTGGTTTCAAGTTACATGTTGGATATGGAGGGGTGATGCAGGTACAATCACTATTTGAAGAATCATCTCCAAGTTTGTCTTGCAGGTACAACTTCAGACTTCCAAATTTGCAGAACAGTTCTACGTAATGTGATGAATGGTAGATGAATTTTAGAAGGAAAAATGCCCTTATGATGAATATTATTAACTTTAGTAAAAACCAACATTAAGGGATCTTCAAGGATACAAAGCCTACCCAATACAACTTACCCTTTTCTTCGGCTTCAGGTGAAGGATTCTTATGATTTGGTCCTTCGATGATAGTATCATTTGATGATGCTAGATGAGCAATGAGAAACCTTTGATTAAATCATAATTTCTTTCATTAAATCTTTAAAACATCAACCCTCAAACTAAAACATGTTAAAATGAATTTTTGCCACTTGTTGATATACCAATCCAAGTCTTTCCATCTGTTGGGCAACACTTGAGGCCTTATTAATGATAGGAATTTGAATTAGATGTTTACTGAATATTTATTACTTACTGAGAAAATGATTTTAAATAAAACCTTTGATACAAATCTTTGTTATGATTCCTATTAGGATATTTAGTTCAAGGTTCAAGCTGGCTATCAAAGTGATTTTTTTCTGGAGATTCAATACCTGAGATGCACATCCTCTCACAAAACAGGTCCGTAATTTTCATGACTTGCAACATATTTATAAAACAGTAGATAGGTGTAATATTACTTTAGCATTTTATTGTGTGTAAGGTTTTAACATTTTAAAGTCCAAATATAAATTACTTTTTTATTTGCTTGATATTATGCTGTTTTTTCTATAGGTTATGATACTTAGAAAATGTATTAAAAAGACTGATTTAATTCTGAGAGCATTTTCAACCATGCTTAGTTTTCATGGGCCTTAATTATGAATATAATGGAAAAGAATGCATTTACTTTACAAGTTTAAGTAGGAAACTAACTACAATTAATGCAATACATATTATGTAAGCACAGACTTACGACAACGCCAATCTATGGGGCAGCATCCAGATTTATAGTAGATAGGTACACAGCCATCATCGAGGTTTTTTCCGTAGATGAGTTCTACATTGCAGGGAAACTCCCTACACCATGGCTCATTTGTAGATCCTGTGATTTTCATAAAGATTTTCATCAGAGTGAAATAGTATTAATTAACAAAACACTTGATTTATAGGTTTTCTTACCATCATATCCTTCATCACAAATGCAGATTTTACATTCATTGACTGGATAAAATTTTTGGCCTTTGTAATATTGTTTTCCTCCATACGTACACTGGTGAATGTGTTGTTTCTCTCCTTCTGTTGTCTCATTGGCTGAAATGTTTTTGGGATTCAGTTTTAACGATTTTCATAAGCAATAATTTTTAAATAGTTGTGGAAAACGATTTTGCCATTCTATTTAAGCATGAGCTACAACTGAATGAATTTTGATCAAAGTCTTTGTCTTTTACTCATTTCTTCTACAGTGTATAAGTTGCAGATCTGAGTCAATAATGCAATTTCTAATTCCTTTTCATCGAAAAATATTACTCTAATATCCTGGACATGCATTGTGCTACATTATATTTTTTACTTTTGGTTATTATTTTCTTTTAAAACAATTTGTAAATCCTTAATGTATAATCTTTTTATATATATGTGTATAAGAAAAATATAAGCTTGAAATATTAAATTTAAAAAATATTCAGAACACCAACTAGGTGTGTCTAAGATGAACTTTGTTTACACAAAAAATTTTCTATTCTGTGAAGGAAGAGCATTAATTGAAGCAAATGTGTTGAAAGATGTGTTAGTTTGTTTTGAGAGAATAAATAAAGTAAATACTCTCTGTTGAGAATTGCAGATATATTAAAATATGGCATTAAGTTGTAACAAATCGAGGTATAGCTATCTTTGGTTTTGGTAGTAGCAAAATTGATATTTTTCTCCCACATTGTCACTGAAATCACATGTAGCAGTAAGAGGGGGATTTCTATGAATTGCTAGAGAAAAGGGGTGGGTTCTCCAACCAATTGATCTACCATCGCAGAGCACACTTCCAATTTAGGGGCTCTTGATGGGATATGGTGAGTTTATGGACATCAGACTTAGTCAGACATATCTCTTTTGATTTGTTCTCTATGGGTTGCAGGACGTATCTTACAAACATGAATGGTTGTATACACAGGTATCCTTGGTAATAGGACCTTCTTATTATATTAAGACCATTTTTGTTGACAATTTTCATTATATTTGGATATTCTTATATTCTTACAAATAAAAACTTATTGAATTTTTACTTTAAGTGTAAGCTATGTTTGATATGCATATGTATGTTGTAAAAATAAAACAGATTTTCCTTTAAATATTGCAGTTTCTTTGCTCAGTTTCATGCATAGCGAACTTGAATTCCTAAGCATCATCACTAATTCCTATTACAGTTATTTTGCATGCCAATTACTTTCTATGAAAGTAGTCAGCATACATGTCTTTCTAATAGTTCATACACACATATTTGTGCTTAAGGAAAGAGTTATGACTTGCTGGTAGACTAATTATGTTTGTAATGATTAAATGAAGAATTCAGATTACTTTTGCATCTTACTGCACTTTTAAGACTTATGTTTAAAATAATAGGGGCATTCCTGTTCTAATTGGAATGACTTCACCTGTCATACTGAAGAATTTATTTTAAAGGGAAAGAGGAATTTACTTTCACACAGACATTCCTAGCATTTTACAAAACTAAAGTAATAAAATCCATTCCTCTCCTAAAGAATCTTGACATTTAAAAACAGCATTGAATTATCATTTGAGTACTCACAGCAAACTGTATTAATTGAGCAGCATGAATCGTGAGAATATTGGCGGAAGCATTTAGGATCTCTCAGTGGACCATTGAATAACTCTGGACACTCTATATGAGCACAATTGAAGTATGCTCTGGAAAGAATAAAAGTTGAAAACAGTTCAATCAGGAGGTCATTTACTCACTAGAATCAGCCAATGCAAAAGAGATTTAATTATTTATACTCACTTTTCTTCTCTTAGGTAGCATCCACAGGATGCTAAGCAATTTTTAGATGTTTCATTTTGAGAAACTTTTGCATGCAATTCATATTCTTCTCCTTGAAAATGACATTTATCAATGCTGCGTAAGGAAAATTTGCCTGGAAACAAAAGGAGATTCCTTAATAGTACCACAAGCACTGTTTTTGTGGAGGCCTACCATTAAAAAAGTAAGTTAAATATAATGAGCTCACACAGGTTTAAATAATTGAAGGCTGTATTAGACATAGTTGCTTTTACATAAGCAAGTTTACTCAATGGATAAGCAATTGTGCAAATAAGAGGCAGTACTCATTATATGTGATGGCTAAAAAATGCTGTAAAATTCTAAGATAAGACTTAAGACTTTGTGAATGACTGCCACCGAAAATGTTACTGACATAACCTGGGGATTCACAAAACCCTCCCTCCATATGAGTAAAAGTTGAAAGTATATTGGTATATTCCCCACCCCTGCTTTAGACAATGTTTATCCGAACAGAATGGTACAGATCCTAAGAGTGATTGGAGTAAATTACTGTTGCGAGTTATCCATGCTTTTTCCATGTTGTTGATCAATTTAGTGAAAGTAAGAAAGAATCTAGAATAAAGAAAGGAATGAGACAGGATGCTGCTCAAAAAAGGTACAGAGAAGACAGCCTCAAAAATAAAAGCAAAACCAAAGACATTCCTAAATATTCTATTCCTTGGTATTCTCTTGATCCAATTCCTATTTCATACTTAAATATTTTGTTTTAAAATTCCATTGCGTAAAATGGAATTCTTTTGCTATTCATATAAATAAGTTGACAGCCTTATTGGTAACATGAGTTTTTATCTGGTGGTATATATTTTCATAACCTCAATACATACTTACTGCAATCATATTTAATTGGACAGCAATTATTATCATCATAAACTGGTTGACAGTTCAATTCCTTGTAAAGCTTCCCAAGATTAAATTTGCTGCAGCTGCTTCTGTCACAACCTGCCTCTGAAAATATATTATATATGAGAATATTATTAAGGAATAATGCTACCCTTTATTTTATATCATGGCAACTTTCATTGGCAGGTGATTATGATCAGCTCCTTTAAAAAAGTAAAAATCTGAGGTAACCTATAATATTACTACAGTGAAACTTGTCTATAGCAGAATTGCATGATGCCAGAATAATTTTCCATTATGGACAGGTTTCTGTAACATGCAGGTTCAAAGTACTGGATTGGGATTCTTATCCCACAGATTGGGAGCAAGAAATTTTTCTGTAATGAACAAGTTTTCGCTACAAAGAGGTTCCATTATAGAAAAGTTTTACTGTATAATAGTCTTTGTGGGCTTAAATTGCTCAATTAAGGGATTCAATTCAGTTATTTGAATTCAATTATTTTTTTAATTTAGAGAAATCACATGACCATGTTACTGTAATATTTAAAAATTTCATGGAAAAGGAAAATTTTAATTATAGTTCCGAACCGTTCGTAAGAATGAAACTTAACATTTTTCTGCCATTTTTCAATGAGTTTCCAACGTAAGCAATATTTTTCTCGATGAAAAACCAGAGCAATTACAAAAATCATTAGTTATATTTCCTAAATTAAGTTACCCTGCCAAATGATGCATTTAATTCCTTATTCCTCCAATTTTACATTAGCAATAAAGATGGAAAACTTAATAAATATTAAAATTGACTTCAGAGATAATATTGCTTTACGATGAAGAGACATTTCCAACAATTGGTATTCTTTGGTACCAGTTAAAATTTGATGAATGACTGCCAGAAAAATGTACTTCGACTATATGACATGCAATTATGAGCACAAAAGTTTGCTAGAAGTTGCAGGTGCTAAAGCAGTATTTCTCGACCTTCGAGAGGTCGTGAAGTGTCAAAAGAAATCAACTGCTTAACGCGGAGCATCTACAGAAAATAATCTCCTAAATATTCGCTCATACACACAAAATAGCTGCCTTATCTAGAGATGTGTTTTATGATTTCACTTTAAGCGATAATGTTCCCTGTTTCAACATGCAAAATCACTAATAATCAGACGGAATCTATCGCAGCGGAGAAACTGCTTTATTGTTTCATTTTATAATTAATCGGGGTTTATTTTGATTATTTTTTCGGTCCCCAAATTTCTCACTTTCCCAAGTCTTCGGCAAACGCAATTCTGTTTTGAGCCATGGTTACCGCTAAATCAAGTACATAAATAGCGTTGCAATGAATGTGTAGAACTTGTGGTAATTTGCGTTGCAAAAGTGCAGAGCAAAGTTATAAATTTTTCGTGATATTCAAACTATACTATTTGGTTTGTTTCAATTATTACTGCTAATTGTATATTAGTGACAGAATTGAAGTGAAATACTTTAAATACAGATGAATGATGGATGACCATTTCTTAGCCAGTGGATGAACTGGGGACTGGAAGAAATGAAATAAATGTTGCAAAAACTCGTTCTCAGATAAAAATGTTTCTCTTGCATGTTGGGACAAGAAATATTTTGGTTAGGAATCGTAATCCAAAATATTCGAGCTATCATTCATCACCTCTATCATTCAGGTTCATTTGCCAATCATTTCACAATCCAGACTGCTGGCTACATTGTCTACGCGCACATTCAATATCCAAAATTCCAGTACTATGCATCCATATTTTAAATTTACAAAGAGAAAATTAGAGGGCAGAAGCTGTCTCATCTGGAAGGTGTTTCAATTTATTTCGCTAACGAGGCACTTAGCGAATTTCACTGACACCGGGTATTTAAGCTTAATTAAGAGCGTCCAGAAGCTTGCGAAAAATGTCGCGGAACATTCCCTCATCCTCAAATATCATACTTTCATATAATTTCTTTAAATTCCACCATTAATGCGGTCACATTGCTAAAAAATATCGACAACGGCACGTTGGTGATTACGAACTATCACTTTTTCTCAGTAATTTAAATACATGGAAAAACAATCCGACGTTTTTTAATTTCAGCATTTACTAGCAATACTTATTTTCAACTGTACGCTTAATAAAGTTGATCTAATCTAGGATACACGAAAAATTCATCTGCCATGAAGTTTCTACATGTCTTCCGTAGCCTTGGTTAAGGTTTTTAGCTTTCTCTTTCTGATTGGAATAAGAATGAGGGGCCTACCAAGCCGGTTCCGTCGGTGCAACGAAAAATAAAACTATCAAGGACTCTTCATCGGAGTCTCTACGCAGAGCACGTACATTCATATGCATGCTTCAGCAATACGGGCATGGAAAATGAAATTTATCTTCCTCCTAAAACTAACAAGGTTGCCATTGAAGTTATTTTCCTTAAATATAACATGCAAGTAAATTATGACATTTCGCTGGTATCTAAGTTTTAGGAAAATTTGTTTCATAAAAGAGATTTACGTTGTTAAAACATAATAAACTTAAAACGTTCTTTCCTAGTAATTTGATAATTCGCCTTAAATTTTATAAACACAGTTAAATTGATAAATTGTCTCTAATAATGTAGTGGAAGGGAATCGGTAAATAAAGAGCGGAATAAACATTTAGAATAAAATCTACGAAATCACGAATTCTACAAAGCGTTTAGTTGCGTTAATGGAAAAAACGCCCTGTTTACCTGCGAATTCATATAACATTGTTTAGCATGCGTTGAGAAAGGTCTGTTTGTTTTTCCTTCGGGGAACTTTACTCGGGAGGAAGATGTTGTAGTTCGGTCGCCTATTTCAGTTATAATACGTAAATTAATTTCCTATCACATTTTTATGATTGTAAAAGGGATCCAAAATACTTTCCGCTTGTATGTAAATGTTAAACACGTTGCAAAAACGACTACAAGTAATTGCTTAACCTAACAATTTATCCAAATATTACGATATTAACGTTCGAGTTTACCTAGTGAAAATAGTGATGTATAAGGACATGCTTGGGAGGAGCATTAGAGTACGTTCTCTAATAACTGCGAGAAATCGCGTAATATTTTACGAAGATGAAGGAAAAAATCTAATATAAAACTGGTAATTTACAAGTAATATACCTGCAGAAAGAGTTGTAATCCAAACGATTTACATATTATTTGCCCTTTTTCAATTAATGTTTATTAATACGCTGAAATTTTCACTAGAAATTATTGCGCATGAAGTCATATAGCGGTTAAAATATTGAGAAGAAGTCGGTCTAAAGGAAAAGGCAATTTACCAAACACTTGAGAGACCCATTCGTTTGAAGATAAGCGGACCGCATGGGAAAAGTTGTCTTAACGGTGGAAAATGACATTCGTATTAGATACTCACCTGGAGCGCCATGGACGCCGCAGAAGAACACGACTGCGCTCAGGAAGACAAAGCAGTTGATCTTTTGCATCATGCTGGATTGGAACTTCCTCTGCATGTGATACCTCTCCCGCTGCGAGTCGAAACTCAAATCAAACGAAAACCTTGGTACCCCTAATGACTCATGCACTGAAAGGAGCTTCAACGAATCAAATTGTATGAAGCTCCAGTGCTAAGATGCTATTGGACGAGGTTGGCTCTCAGATATTGCTGTTATCTAATCCTACGCAAAGTCGTCTTCCCAACCAACAACCTGAAGACCGCGGTAAGACTTTTACGTGAGCCACTCGTCCGAGACCAGACTTTAGACAATTGGAAGATTTTCAAAAAAAAACACCGTTAGATGACAGCTTCGGACTCCAAGCTTAATCGGAATTTCATTTTAAGAGCGCGATACTGAAAATTACCGCAATTAAAATTGCAGAAATTATGATGCAACCCGCCTCGACTTCGAACGTGAACTTTTCGTTACTTATTTTTCCTCTCAATTTTTATCTAGGTCGCTGACCTATATGCAATATTTTAAATTTCGTATGTGGAATGGAGAACTCGCTTCAACGGTTCTTAAAGCATCTGAACCATCAGTCTACGCTATTTGTACTTTCTTTGACCCTCACAGTCACTATGAAAGGATCTTCAATCAATTATCATTTATGAAAGCGCTGCTTCACCAGAAATCCGGTCGGGGTTTCGATTCTCGGAAAGGCTACGGATGTTTGCGTCAGTTCCCACAACTCATCCTGTGATGATTACCTCATCGGGCAAGCAGAGATGCCAATTTACTTTTGAAAACATCGCCAGATGTAACCTGAAACGTAGCTAAACGTCGCTAGACTCGTAACATATATCGCTAAAAATTGTTAAAAATTGAAAAAGCCTGAATTCGCTACTATAAGAAGAATATTGGTCCGGGTATTGCACACATTACATGCATTTTAAGTCTTTCATTGACTAAACGGAATGCTATATTGATTTTAAAATCATTCATGTTATGTTACTAGTACGCAGGGGTGGGTTTACGTAGTGCTCCATAGTGCGCGAGACGTCGGTAAAATAGAAAAAATGTCGATAAAAGAGGAAAAATGCCGCTAGTTATAGCGTCAAAATCGCTAAATTGGCAACTATGCGGGCTGGCCTTCGCTCCCAATGCACCTCGTCAACTGGATTTGCCTATTCACACTAAACATGGGATTCATATCCTGCTTAAGGGATGCTTGAGCCCCTTCGTGTCTCTTAGGATTGCGCTTTCTGAATTGTGGGAACTTCGAATATTGAAACTGCGCGAACCATATCCCGATTCGTAGTTTCCTGGACTCGCTACTTGTTGCGAAATTTTCTTCCCTTAATCCTAAAATCCTTCATAAACAACGCATAAAACTAGGGATGACAAATTTATCACGTCTGAAAATTCTATACAATAAATTCTCTTCGGGATGCTTATATCCTCTGACACTATGAAATAGTCGTTTAGTGCTAAATTCGGGGGCGATTTTATGATGGAAAACTCTTCTGAGAAAATGGGAGAAAGCGCCTCTTCCTACCCTATCCCCGATGCTAAGTTTCGTCACGAAAGCTTTCGTTTCTTTTGCTCGTTACGCAACAAAACCTTTAACCTCCCCTTTCCTTATTGTGTGTTAAGCTCTCCAATGGTAAGAATAGTATTTGAGTGTGTGATATCATGCTGTAAAAACCTTTCAAAAATAAATGGATTCCATTATTGAAAACCTTACTTCAGATAATGCATGGCTTCCATTAAGAGAATGTGCCTGTTGAACGAGGATGGAGAACGCAGTTCCAATATTTGGATACGCACGCTATTCCCTTTAGACATGATGATGAGATAATGGAGTATATTAACGGATTTTTAGAACTATTAAATATAATTTTCAAAAGTAAGTTTTTAAGGAAATGAACTGGCAAAAAAATTAATGTGAGGGAGGGCTGACGATTTAGCAAATAGAATACAGCTTAACAAGGCGCAAGGGACTGTGGTAGCTTCATTCTCGACTTTTCAACCCCTTCTCAACTTTTTTCCTTCACGGCATACTCACTAACTCAAACTTAGTTATACATCAACCCATAAAATTGCTGGTTTCCTCTCAAATTATTAAGAAAATACGAAGCGTTTAATGAAATTTTAACGCTATTTTTCGAGCTCCTATTTAAAAATGAAGCAAGTCGCAAAATTATCGGTAAAGCAAAAACCCTCCGAGCTGCGCGCATTTATTTCGCGGCACCACGATAGGGAAACTATTTCAGTGAATAACAGCAGAGTATACTATCTTTCATGATTATGGTCTTATGTCTTAAATTTATGGTCTGCACTTTTAGATTAACAGCAATAACTTTTCGTAAATCAAGAGAGTAATTTTTACATTTAGATTTCCGTTTTAACGTCATTTGAGCAACGGGTCTGCGAAAGGCTACAAAATCCAAAACGAATTTTGACTTCGAACAGAAAATATTAACTCCCTACTTTCGGACTAGGCATCTCTGGTTTATCCGGCTCTTATGCCCTATGTTATTGATTCTGAAATTTTCTTCTATTAGCTGAATTGGGCTAAAAGACTCCAACATTTCAATATAAATGCATGTTTGGGTTCAAGAATGTGCTTGATTGATAATTTTTTATCTCATGATGTTTGGAGTCATACTGATATAATATATTGCATTATCACGTGATAAATTGAAGATTCGTTCAAAATAGTATTATTGTTTCAAACTCTTCGGGTTGCAGTCTAAAATACTCGGATCAAGAAGGCCCAATGGGCAACCCCACGAAAACATTCCGAATCTAAAAATCCAACTTGATTCGATAATATAATTTGACTGTGATAACCTTATTTCACCCAATTTATCTTACTTGATTCTTCGCGGAAAGTAAAGTTCTTCATGTACTACTATGAATGAGACTTATATATTTGTACATTAAGTACAGGAATTAGTACATGAATACATTCGCTTACCAGAAACCAGCCGAATTCGTGAGACATTGAAAGGAATTGTTTTACCTTTGAATCGCACGACAATAATTATGTATGGAAGACAAAGGGCTGCATCAAGGTAAAGTCCTTCCACCTTGACCATCTTCACGAGCTTTCGTTAAGGTTACCTCGCTATTCGTGTACAAAGTCTGATCTAAAACTCATCCCAAAAATGATCATACCATGGAAGGCCTTCAAAAAATTTTTTTTTTACCCCTCACGTATGGCTGCCCAATCTCCTCACCAATCACTTGGGTTGATAAGTTTTCGTATGTACATACTTAGTAACATCAACATTTAAACATTTCATCGGGAGAAAATCTCAAAAGTTAAACATTAAAACATGCAAATAAGCACAATAGTACGAATTTGAGTCGAAGGTGTGGGCGTCGGTTCGATTTACTGATGCTTGTTACTTAGAAAATTGGGTCGGTAACGCATAGCGACGTCGGCCGTGAGGGACTGATGCAAAAATATCTTTGTCTACGGATATTAAAGCGGCTCCTATAGTCATATCTTACCGTTCGGTAGTATTTTCCAAAGTTAATTTTCTCGGTTTAGTATTGGAACCTGGTCTAATAAAATGATAAATCGTAATGCTTTTAATTTCATAAAACATTGCTACCTTCGAGATTCCTAATTTCCTCAGCGTTTCAGACGTTTCAACCGTCTCTAACTCCTTTAGCTTTAATAGGTATTCAGCCCGACTTGAATGCGTTTAGAGTTGAGGATATTTAACGATAATCCACGGAGAAAAAATCCAATTAAGAGCGTTTCCTTCTATTCTTGGCAGCTAGGTACCCTAAGTAAATATCAAGGTAAATTTAAGGATTTATAGCTGTCAGTGGTTGATTTAATGGCTCATAGAAGAGCAAAATGAGAACATAATTATGTTTATTATGCTATTAGTAAATTCAAACTGTTTTTAACCCTCGGATTTGTAACTAGTTTTGTGAAAAAGGGAAATTGTTGGAGTGAAAATTTCAGGATGTTTGCAAATACTCCATTAATCACAGGTCCAGTCCCGCCAGTCAGATTTATTGCGCTCAAGAAACGGCTGCAGACAATGATAGACAAGGAGGACAAGGATGACAAAGATATACAACACTCGAACTGGTGGAACGACTGGAATCCGCGCATCGATAATAATGGAGGCTTTCAAGACTTCTCGTCGAGTGGAGATCAATTAAATTGAGTTATTTATTTTCCATTTTATATGAAATAAAGAATATAATTAAAATAAATTTTGCTCCGTGTCAAATCGAAAGTAATCACTCAGTCATTAACATGACATTGTTTCATTTTTTTAGAGAATTGTAACTAGTACCAGAGATACATATAGCTTCGGAAAACTGATCTTACGATAGATTTTATTCAAGATTTTCCCTGGCTTAAAGTCCTTTTTAACGAATTAAAAATAATTATATAAAAGTACCTTTTGCAAGCTTTTTCTTTCTGCTGCGAATTTTTATCCCGCATGGACTGCTTAGTAAGCTTGTAATATCCTGCATTGGTAACCTAAAACTAGTCACTCTTCACAATACGTCAAAGAAATCGACTTCGAAATAGGATAGAGCAAACGTACTTGACTATTTTCTCACGAGGGACAAATCTTGAAATATAATGGTATTTAACGACGCAGTCATCTTCCTCATTATGGAAAATTTTACTCTGGCAAAATGACTTGTCAGATTGCACGATTTCTCTGGAAAATATCTGGTTGGGGTAGGAGATTTTCAGATAGTCGTCTGAAGAGGGGCTAGCCTCAAGCGCGTCACGTCCTTTGGTCTGTCAATTGAGAAGCGCTTAATTTTTTCTAGTTTAGCATTTGATTCCTTTGCCTAGCAGCCATAGGTAAAACTACAATGTGCAGATTCTGCACAGCCGAATACTGCTAGTATTTTGTAGCCTGAAGCCCAGCCCAAGACGGAAAATTTCTAAATCGTATTCAGCCCGATGCAGGCCACAGAAGATTTTCGTGTTTGCATCATTGCACCTGTATCGATTAGTTTCATTTTTAAAATCGATCATTCTTGAAACTAACGAAGGTGCCTTTTAGAAACATTTTTCCTTTGTGGAGGACTCCGGTGTGATTACCGTTTGAACATGAATGCATGATGATGAATCGATAATTGATTCATGTAAAACTGTTTCCAAAATCTACGCCAAAATAATTTGCCATCATATTATAATAATGTTTATTTAATAATCAATTGCTGATATTTTTATTCAGTCTACCCTTTACCAGGACTGTAACTACTTTTATAATGTCCATTTCTTTCTTATTATAATCCCCTCCATTTATCTCACCTTACAACTGTTTCCTTGCTTTCTCTCATCTTATTTTCTTACCATCATTTTTCTATTACTCTGTTTAATATGCTATTTTCTCTTAATAACCGTCCCATTAATCCCATACCTTTGATTGGTCTCTTCCATCAACTACTGTCTCCAAACCTTCAATGCTCGTTTTCTAGTCTTTGTCAATTCATTGTCTAAATAAGTTCCAATATTTTAATATCTTCTTTTCTGAAGATGCAGTTTGCTGACTTTTTCAGTCAACAATTGATGCTATCTACAAAGGTGCTTCATAGATATCTAAGATAAAACTTGCTTATTTGTAGCATCATTAAAATAGGTACCTCAAGGACAGACATACTGGTTGATGAAGTGAAGTAACTGTCTCAGGCAACTCAAAGGTATCAAAATAAATGTTATGAATAAACTTGTTATTTTTTCAATTTAAAAGGATTAATTTTAATCAGCATATCCTTATCACCTCCTATTCCTTCTAATCAATAAATTTAATCAGTGCAAATGCTTTGAGATAAGATAGAAAGCCACATATAACACTTTGCCTCATGCCTTAGCTCAATCAAGTCTACAAGCCTCTTGATTTAGGAATTCAAGCATTAGCAGTTATGCTTAAGTGTTGTACTGCTTTGCAGTACAACAGAGAAAATTTGCTAATGTCAGAAATTAATTACTAAAGCACGAAGATAGAATTTATCTAAATTAAGGAGAAGTAAGGTGTGCAAATATTAATTAAATGGATAGATTACAAAGGAAAAAGGACAATGAATTTAACCATGACAATATTGACTGGAGCTGGCAGAATTATCTAAGAAGATACTTCAATTTGCCGAAGCACTCACTCAGAGAGTGAGAGATGTGTGGTTTGGTAAGTGGTCTTAATATACTCTTTCTTATGTCAATCATTTGAATATTAAAAGAGAAGAATAGAATAGATGTACATGAAGGGAAGGCATTCTACATCAGAGCCAAAATAGTTCCACACATTTAAAAATAGGAGATTTTGATTGAAGGAGTTAAACAAAGCTGCTACATTTTGCGCATTTGTACACTTTATTTAAAGGGCACAAATTAAGTTCAAAGCTTAATACTTTCTGCCACTTTACAGAATATTTTATCATTAATATTATCTTAAAATTTTATGAACAAGTTCCTATTCCTACAAAGTATGCAATAACACTTCAATCTTAAGTAGTACATACATTTTCCCCTTTTATAATAATTTAGCATTTATGAAACTTTAAGATGAAAAAAGAACTAAGTTTTTCATGATATAGTTTCACTGTTATTGTCAGCTAGATTTAGGAACGTGTTCAGTAATCCTGAAAAATTCTAAGAACAGGCTTGCATAAACTGGCTGAATCCCTCCATTGGCCATAAAGGAAGCCTATGGAGGTCTCCTGTGGGCCCTCATAAAAATGATCATAGTAATCAACTGAGTAAACATTACAGATAGTAATGGAAGGAAAAGGGTTAGGTCCAATGATTCTCATTGAAAAAAATCTTTCAAAAATATTGGAAATTGATTAAAGAAGAAGCAAGAGTAAGAAGAGAAAGTACATTTTGAAGTTATTGCAGATTAGCACTGGAACAAATTTCATTATGAAAGGAGATAACTGTGAATGGAAGTGCTAAGTATGAATCACAGCTATCTGCTGAGTTTCACAGCAAGAACTATGGTCATTTGTTGGAAAATAAAATGTGTCAGCTAGAACATTATCTAACGCACTTGGCATGTTTGTAGTTGGCCTAAGTTTGTCTGGAAAAATGGTTTAAATTTACAATAAGGAGCCAACTTTGGTATTAAAAAAGAGTAATAGTGTTGAGCACCATTCGTGAATGAACTGACAAGTATTTATGCCTATCATTACCGATCATCAAAACTGAAGCTGAAAAGGTGGACCAAGACTAACCAAAGGGTGATACAGACCAACATTTCTTACGAAGGTAAGGTGAAAAGTTCTCTGCCTAACACATTCCAATCAGTGAAATTTTATGATCCCTGCCTGGGTGCACGTGTCATTAGTTCGTAAGACAAGTTTCAACTTGGTCTCTCAAGTAGTTTGTTTACATGTATTGTTGCAGTAGACGTCTTTCGTGTTTTTTGTTAAAATGGATTCTTTGTTTTGGATGGATTATACTCTAAGGAAATTCATCCGAAGTTGACAAAAGTGTACGGGGACTCCGCTCCTTCAATGTCAACTGTTAAAAAGTGGGCAGCTGAATTTAAATGTGGTCGCACATCCCTCGAAGATGACCCACGTGAAGGATGGCCAATAACTGCAACCACACCGGAAACCATCGAAAAGGTGTACCATATCGTATTGGACGATAGGCGAGTGAAGGTGAGTGAGATAGTGGGGATATCGAAAGAAAGGGTGCAAAACATCTTGCACAAAGAATTGGGGATGCAAAAGCTCTGCACATGGTGGGTGCTGCATTTGCTGAATGCTGATCAAAAGCAAATGTGCAAGTGATTTTCGCAGCAATGTTTGGACCAATTCAAGAGGGCACCGACCGATTTTGTGTGGAGATTTGTCACCATGGATGAGACATGGGTCCACCACTACATGCCAGAAACAAAACAGCAGTCGAAGCAGTGGGTGGAAGCCGGTTCAGCACCAAAGAAAGCGAAGTCGATTGCATCTGCCGGAAAGGTCATGACCAGTGTGTTTTGGGATGCGAAAGGGATGCTGTTAATTGATTACCTTGAAAAAGGCAGAACAATTACAGGTGAATATTACTCCAACTTTCTTGACCATCTGGATGCCAAAATTTGTGAGAAGAGGTTTGCCTTGAAGAAGAAAAAAATCATCTTTCACCAGGAAAATGCACTTGCTCACAAAGGTGAGTTGGCAATGGGAAAACTATGGGATTTGGGGTACGATTTGCTTGGCCATCCAGGAATACTGATGTTGGAGAAATGCTGGACCAAGTGTGTTGAAGTCAAGGGAGATTATGTAGAAAAATAAAATAATTTTTAACTGAAAATCAGTCTTTCATTGTCAGGCCGAGAACTTTTCACCTTACATGTAAACTTCACAAACCTAGGAACCAGTTGAGTAAACTTTAACTCATCAATTATCTATAAATTCCATTCTGAGACAGCTGCTATGTGAAATGTTAAAGTTTAAGAAACACATTCATGGAACCCAAGATACTCAAGCCATTGGCATAAAAAGGTTTATTGGGACAGTTTTTCACTGACAACTTATTCACTAAGCTAAGAAGTTAAGAATTCTAGAAAATGATAAAAAATTTTGGGGTAAATAAATTGTAATTATGACCACAAAGAAATGAGGACATTAGTCATCAGCGATTGATATCCTATGATTTTCTGAATATACTTAGAATTTTGAAAAATTTTCTTTAATTAATTTAGAATCACCAGCAAAAGGCTTAATATATATAGGTTGCCCGATTACTCACACAGTGCACAAACTTGAAGGCTGAAAATTGGTAAATAAGTACAACTAGATAAATACAAAATAAGCTCCATTTTATTTTTTTTTAACAATTTTCAATTGCATGTCTGCTCAAGTAAGCTACATTTTTGGGCTTGATTTGACCCACAACACGGACACACTATTTCACACACATACACATCCTATTTCCATTGTTGATTTAATCACCATTAACAGACACCTTTGAGGCACTCATCTTTTTGAGATAACAGTTTGCCATTAAAAGCATTAAGGATGTAAAGTTCTTGCTGGGGATTATTTTCACTACCCCTAATATATAAATTAAAAATTGTCTCCTTGCACAAACAATCTGGGGAGAATACATTTGATACATAACTTTTAGCACATGCTTTAAACTCATGTTTGTAATCACAAATTTATATTCACAAATAAACTTAACTCAAGAATGGCTTCTACATCACTAAATCACTTTGACCACAAATATGATACACATACATGAAGAATTTGGCTTAACTTCAAAAGAAGTAAATAAGCAAAAAATTTATGATATAAATTACAGTGCCTGAATAAGGAAGAACCCGAACTAAGCTATGTCAGTCTCTCCTTGAAAGGGAAAGAATGTGCTTCCTGCTGCTCTTTCTTTGGTTTATACAGACTTCATATGCAAAGCAGTGCAAATGAACTATACAAGAACAACATATACTAATTCCTTATAAGATGATTCTAGAGAAGGCTATTTTACAAGAAAAGGCACTCGCGCAAGAGTGGACATAGAAAAATAATAGATGTAAAATAGACGGTGGCTAACAAATAAATTTATTACTGTATATCGAAACACCCTAATTATTTTTTCTCAAAGTTATTTACAAATGGTGAGGTTCAAAGACATGAAGCTAAGGATAGTGCTCCCCGGCAATCAAAAGTGGAGCACTAACCTGTGAGTCTGTAAAAATGGAAGACATATGCAGATGAAGTAACATTCTAATATTGGAGATGAGAAAATTAAAAATAAACAATTACACCCCAATTTATTAGCAAACACTATAAAATTAATGTTTTGCGAATATTATGCAAGGGTATATTTTGGGCTGCATTGGCATTGATATGAAATTCCGATGGAGGATTGTAATAAATCTCGCAAACTACTGAAAATAATCTTTATCCATAATTCTCAAATAAGGATATTAAGTTCAAAAAAGATTGATTTGGTTAATTATAACTTCAACATTACAAACATTTCTCTGATGAAAATGGGTACACAAAGGCTATGCTCATCTTATACGTTCACAAAATTGCCATCCATGAGCAACTTTACTCATTAGATATTGTAAATGCAGAAAGCTAATAACATTTTCGCCTATCATTAACCATCTAAGTAAATATTTAGAATATCATTCTCCAAACAACTTAGAATTCATTCATTGATTTAAATACGTTGAAAAATAATACTTAGTTTTCATAGCCGACAAATTCCATACAGTTAATATGCCTTTATAACAAAATAAGTTATGCATTTATTTCAATAATAAAATCCTGAATAACTAGGTGGTGTTCACTGCAAGGCATTCAAAATTTTATAAAATTCCATAAGAAGACTTCATTAATAAAGAAGCACATTCGGTTTTCATTTAAACATTAGTTTCAAAATTTCTAGGAGAATTTTTATAAAAATCATTTCCTTCCCTCATTTTGTGCACCTGGACTAGGGTTTAGCAAAATTGCCCTTACTACTTAGTAGAGGAATCAAACAAAATGACTCTAAGAGAACTCTTGAGTAATTTTCAAGGAAATGTTGAATNGAATAAATTTCTCCTTAAAATGTATATAAAAACTCTAGACAACTCTAGATTCAAGCTCTCAAAAATTTACAAATTCTAATCTCTCGAAAATAAATCATCCACAATTTCCATTTAATTTTTACAAAATTCCTTTTCTCAGTTCAAGGAACATCAAAATTTGTTACAAATGAAGTCTCAACGATAACAACAAGCTTGTGTATGATAAGGCACTTAAATATCTTTTTATGCACTTTAGTCAAGCCAACTTCAATGTAGAATGAAATTGACATTCTCAATCTTACCATAAGCTACATAGACAATGTTTCCTTCTTTTGCTTTATAAATCTGAGATAAATTTCACTAAGTACAAAGAACAATATATTTCCAAAAAGGTAGATATAGCTGCAGGATCAGGATTGCTAAGCAAATTCTTGTGAGCATTATTTACTCATTACCTTTCAGCAAAACTGTTAGGAAAAATCACAATGAAAAGTAAGCAGTGGAATTTGTTAAAGACTAAGCTGAAAGAAAAATCAAATAAGTCAAAACATTGATTCAAGATCACTTTCAAAAATATCTCTCATGGCATGGAAATCAAATATCGAGAGAAAAAGCACCAATTTTTTGTTAAGGCATCGTGAGAGGTAGCAATACTGGATTCAAAATCATTAATGGACCATTTCTGATACAACTACCTTCAAAATATCTGACTACCATCAACAACAACAAGATTTTGTTCCCAGTTACATGAGAGAAAGAACACTAACACAGCTCAAATAGCTGATTTCCTCCAAAAATATAGAAAACAGCTTTCATTTCATTTGTGTATATTCTGTTCCATAGAAAGTTCTGAAAATATAAATTTATTTTGTTTGAAAGGCATTTAACTGTACTTCAAGACTTTTAATTCAATTTTGATATAGATTATGAATCACAAAAGATTAGAATAATCTTTGTAGGTACCAGAGGCAAATACGAAGGTATGGAAAGTTTTCCTTTCATTATAATAGTAAAACTTGATCAATTTATCTGGTTCTCAAAGTTCTTTTGAACTTGTTAAGGCCACTGATCCTTCTTCTGCAAGAGTATGAAACTCATAAAAATTAGCACCGTCATAATTTCTGTTGAACAATGCCCTTTTTAGGGTCCAGTATTGGACTCGGCAAAGATTCTGACATATTCACTAAAATTTTCTGAGGACAGAGCTATTATATGAGTGATGCATGTTATATATCTTCATTTGGGACAAATATGATCACTTTCTGCAATCACAAGAACATGCAAACTCAGAAACTGAATTATTAAAGAAAGAATAAAAGAGCAATCACCAGTAAATATAAATTTAAAACTGCTGACTTATTAAGTCTTCTTTCAGAAACAATGAGAAAGAAGTGAAAGAAAGAGAAAATAAACACTGGTTATAAAGCAAAGACATGCTTGGTAAATAGAGTGCCACTCATTCCAAAAGTGCTCCATAATTAGCATTTTCTATAAGATGATAACAGTGAAAATACAAATGACACCAACCTATCACATGTTAGATCTTTTTCCTTTAGTGAATGAGACACTATCACATAATACCTTGCTCTAATTTGATGCAATATGAGAAAAAACTGCAAGAGTCCAAATTAATCCCCATTTTTGGCACAGGTTATCTTGTAAAAACAGCAATTGCCTGATTTTGGAGTATTATTACTGACTGAAACCCTGGCATTATATATATTCTTTCCAGCTACAATAACAGAAGGAAACAATTTTTCTAACAAAACATTTAACATCCATACATTTTAAACAAAGTAGAGCTTCAGGTTTATAAATTATGCAAGTAGGCATGGATAAAGCACCACTCATTCAGTTCATTAGGCTCATAAATATACAATAACTATTTAATCATACATAAACTGGTCCTTGATTATCATTGTCATCTAAGCTAATCTTGTTGTGATATGCTGGGCCTCCACCACCATCATCAAAGAACCTCCTAAATGTGAACTCAAAGAATCCATGAAATGGTTGTCTCCCATTATCCAGAGATTCATCTGATTTATCTGAGCCACCAGATCCACCTCCATTACGCAACTTATCGGGATCCACAGGATCAAAATTTGACGTATCTGTTGGGAAGTGGATGCGAGGGATGTGAGGCGCAGATTGCCGACGCAGGCCACGCTCAAAGTCGATGCTACCGAAAAATGCATGGGCTTTCACTTCAGCAGCATTCTTGCCAAGGCGCCTATCCGAGCCAGTGCAAAGCTTGAGAATCAGATCCATGCCTTCTGCAGAGAGGTTAGCTTGTGGAGGAATGTGCAGCGTTGTCTCCCAATTTATCACCTGCAACAGATGGTTCATCAGTCTAACTTTGTAACCATGATGGCATAAAAAAATTGGGAATTAACAGTTACAATTAGCCTACTCAGGGCAGGATCATTAGTAAAAACATGATGGGAAACTGTTTATCACGAAAGAGAATAGGCATATCTGTACTAAATTTATCGAGGGGAATTTATTACAGCTTTTAACCACAGATGGCAAATATATTTCCCATGTCCACCCATTTGAGTGATACAGTGCTACTATCAAATTTCTCAGAGTCAATTCCTTCTTGGAATTAAAAATGGCTTTGAACGTGCTTAAAAAAATGGAAAATATATTTAGAATTATTTCCTAAATGTAGAAAGCCGCATTCCACTAGCAGAAACTATGAAAAATTTAGAGCAAAGATCATTACTTATACCACAGAAAAAGTGCTAGATAATTCATGGTTGTCAAATGATATAATAAATATTTCAATTTTCCTCAAATTTAAAACTTAGCTATTCTGGTAAATTCGGGAATGCTTTTGAGAAATACCTTAAGACTAAAGTTACATCAATTTTACTTTTTACATAAGGGTGAGATTGAGACTTACAAGTCTCTTCTTACTCTAATCCTAACCTTGATAGCAAATTAATTGAACTGGATAACAAAATCCACAAAGGAAATATAAGTGTATGTGTAAAGGAAACATAAGTAGAATTGACTTAAGGAGAAAATAATTTAAGATTTTTCTGTCTGAAAGTTTGATCAACCATGACCATGTTGAAGATAAACCACCATCAAAATCAACATCATCTTAAGAATTTCACTAGAATGCTTAAACATATTTGTCCTTGCTATTCAGTAAAATCTTTATAATCTTGCCTCATGAGATATTTAGTATTTTATAATTGGTAGTACAACATCATCACATTTATGATTCTTAGTTTAACGTATTTGTAAATATAAAGCAAAATGAAAAAAAAATGCTAACTTACTTTATACTGAGTTTCAGCAGGAGTGTTTGCTAAGAATGGTGGCTGACCAACAAGCATTTCGTAAAGAATTACACCCACGCTCCACCAGTCACAGAGCTGGGTATATCCTGTCCTCAATAAAACTTCTGGTGCAATGTAATTTGGTGTTCCTACTAAAGAATGTGCAAGGCAGCGCTGGTGTTCTCTTCTCCTGCGCCTTTCCAAAGGTTTCAACTGATGACAACGGCATTCATTGCTCCAATCTTCAGCAGGGTCCATTGAGTCTTGCCGACCATGTTCTCCTAGGAAGAATTGCAGAGGCAATCCTTAGAATAGTTCATTTTGTGGTACCTCGTAACACTATTATTCCTTACACTACTAAGTTGATGACATTGAACTTCTGAGAGAGGTTTCAAAGTATGGTACTCTAGACACAATTGCACAATTCAATAAAATGGGTCACATAAAACAAACCATATTGGACAGCATATAAGATGCATTTCAGTAGGGAAATTTAAGGATATAGTTTAATCAGCACCATTCAAACTTAAGTTATAGTTCTGTTTAATTTTCCAGCATCAGTTTTCATGTTACATATTACAATGAACAAATCATTTACCAGAATATAATTTGAGTTTTTATTCCAAATTTGTCTTAGGAAAGTCCATGGTAATCTTATNGAAAAATAAAATACAGAACTAAGCTAGATAATGTTGCAGTTTTCATTAATAACAGTAGTATTTTTAAAAGTGATTTGACAACTATGGCCCTCAACCAGAATTGAACTCAGGGCCACCTTTTTATATACAAATGTGCAACCCTCTTGGCTATCCAGGAGCCCTAATATTTATATTGCTAAATAGTTTCACTCATAATCTATCATTGTCAAGTTCAGAGAAGTAAATTGTTTCCATTTGTAGGACTGAAGTAATTGGGAAATGAGAGGGAAGATGGTATACTGAGTTGGGGGAAAGAGATCTGCAAACTCACAATTATCACACCCGACCCACAGTTATTCAAAAGAAAAGTAGTAGGTTGGGCCAGTTTATTTTTTCTTGTGGGTCAGATAATTTACAATCTTCTGTGAATAATAATATGTAGTCTGTTGGTCCTCATTGTTATTATATACTTAAAATCCATGTTTTTTCTTGTTTACTTTTACTGAAACGTGAGAAAACTGTATAAACCACATATGATAGGTTTTGTTTATCCAGAAAACTTTCTTTCTAGCACTCGGTTTGAGTTAAAAATAATGACACAATGATGGCTGTGTATTGTTTATGTTAATTGTGACAAGTGCAATGGAAATGTACTGGATTTTCATTTATAAACTTAATGCCACATTTGAATAATTTTAAAATTATAAGAAAAGTTCAAGACTAATTGACAAAGAAAATTTTTGCTCGAAGAAGATAGGATTAGATAGGTTGGCTATTTTATGCAATGAAATTGTCTTCATATTTGGAGGTAAAAAATTGCACAGTGAATCAATGAAGATTCTAAGAAGAAACTGCCAGTTTCAAAGGTGTAAAATAAAACTTTGGTGTGAACTGAGTTACCCTTCATATCAGATAGGACATGCCGGTATATTTCCATATAACAGGGAATACTACAATTAACAAAAACTACAGGAAATTACAGTTATAAATTACAGTCATGATAGCTTTACTTGCTGATGGAAGAAAACTACATACTATTTTATAGAGGAATAACCTTCCAAAAGAGATGATGCAGAGTGGGATGGTATTAAAATGTAACTACATGAATGATTGAAGCTAATGAGCTAATTGTTTGATGTAAAATGGAATAGAAAACCAGGTAACTAGTTGAGGCTAAGGGGTATGCTGACAATCGATTTCTTGATGATTACAGTAAACATGATGAATGTGATTAGAATAGACTGGTAGATATGGATTTACAATCATGAAATCTATATGCAACATTGGTCTTACATGTCATACTGCTATCACATTTTCCCTAATGTGTATGCAAGGGAGTGCTAATACCAATATCCTTCAAATAAATATAATCAATTGCCTGACATGAAGTAATTAAACTTTGTGAATTAGGTATAGTAGAAATGCTCGCCAAGAAAATTTCACACTAAATTTCAAAATGTTATGATGCATAATCATAAAAGTTATGCCTGAAATATTGTAATCAAATGTTTATTTTGCACTTTTAAAAATTATCATGCAGTTTTATAATATCTTGAATTTTTATGAAAATTTGTAAAACAACTATTTTTTCCTAATCTAAAGGGATGAGAATATAGGATCTATTTATATTTGAGGCATCTTATATTTGGGTAAAAGCAATATTTGCAATTGATCTAGTCCATTTGATACTGAACTTACTTCAATGATACAGAAACAAGCACAAAAACGACGAAGGCCAAACCTTTGCATGTAAGACCCAGTGCTCATTCTTTGAGCCAAAAATTTGGAGGAAAGGTGTGTCTTTTATGCTGTCAACTATGGTATATGTATGAGGAAGGTGACAATTTTAGTCAGTATAATAAGGAATAAATGTAGTAATGTAAGAAAAAGTATTCAGAAATCATTACCATTTCTTTGATAGTATTTGGAATTGTGGGTCCAGCGAAATCCTGTGCAGAGACCAAAATCTGTGAGTTTGATATGACCATCACGGTCTATTAAAATATTGTCAGGTTTTATATCTCTGTGGATAAATCCCATCTTGTGAACACTCTCAACAGCACATGTAAGTTCAGCAATGTAGAACCTGAAAGAGTAAAATAAATCTGAACTATAATTCTATAAATGCCATGCATGCAGAAAGTGATAACTACAATAATTAGCAAAAAACATCTAAATCTGTGATAAAAAAAGAATGACTCATTAGAAATATAAAAATCCACATATTTTCTATTACCCAAGACTTAGATAAGTAACAAAATTGAACCTGGGATCAATGAAAGATTGGTCTTTATAAACATGTTATTTCCTACTGACATGTACAAAATGAAAAAGAATTACAATGATAAAATTGCACCAATATAAACTATAAATAGATATTTAAATTCATTTTAAATAAACTATCTGACAAAAGAATAATCTGTGCTGATGTATGCTGTAAGATTCCTAACCAATATGCAACCTCTAATATAGCATGATTTCTACCTCCGACTTTATTTAACAAATTGACTAAGAAATGGCAGTGCATGCAACCTATTATATTTAAACAAAACCATCAGAAAAATTGACCCAACCTATTTTTTGTGAGTTATAATTTGATTAATAAATAATATGGAGATGGGTTAAGTCAAGTAGGAGATTTTGTTTCAAAATAAAAAAACTTCAATTCAGGGAATTAAGAATGGACAAGGCTCAACTGCAAGATTGAGATTTTGGAGAAGTGTGGCAGAACCATTCATCTTCTTCAAGAACACTAGGATGAAATTTATTGGTGCATTCTAACAGATCANCACTGCAGTTTACAATAATGCAAAGTATCTTTTCTTGAATAGCTGAGTAAATACAATCACTGAATTACCACCACAGGTAAACAAGTTAGCTTGAATTCATTTATCAAACATAAATCAGTCCAACATAAATAAGTAATATTCATAATCATTTTCCCAATTGAAAATAAATTGCTTTGTCATTTCGATAAATCTATCTCTCACTGTTCTTCAATACAACACAAAAAATGCAAACAAAATTTGCTATCAAACTGGTACATCTATAAGTAAATGCATTTTCAAAGATACGGAATCTTTACCTACAATATTTTTAAGGAGAATAATTATAAAATTGTCAGAAGATAGAGAATAAGTTATGAGTATAGCAATAAACTGAATTCCCAGGAGTAATGATTAAAATTAAACATGAAATGATTAATAAAAAAGCACAGCTGGTTAAATTCAGAATAAGTCAGCAGTCAGGTATTCCATAACAATCAGATATATAGGGTGTATTTTAAACTCAATGAGTAAGATATACCCTTTCATTACAACTAAAGAAGTGTTGCTTCAACTTATCTGATGTTCCATATCTCTAATATCCCATTTAGGTATTTTTAGTAAATGAAGTAACTTGTCTAGAGCAGTAATCTTCAAAGGGGTGATGTTGCCCCCCTCGAGGGACATTATAAAAAGTAGGGGTTCTGGCATGGATGAGGGTATTAAGGTTCTTTTAAGTTAAACTGCAACATTAACAAATGAGCTAAATGTTAAAGTGAAAGTTAATGAATAAATGCAATTTAAACAAATTATTTTATTATTTAGAGGTTTCAAATTTTCTCTTATAGGGAAGGGGAACTAGTAAAGTTTGTATTATGCAAGTATAGAACAAGGGGGGACTGCACAAAAAGGTTGAAGACTCCTGGTTTAAATCAATGTTTTCTAAGCATGTGGTGCATCTTACAAGGACCTTAAGATTACAAATCCTACTTGATAGCTTGAAATTATTTGACAGAAAATAGGCGTCAAAATGTTCATGTTAACTCTTCCTTAAAACAGTACACACAAACGAAGTTTATTTTACTAATATGAAATATTCAAAATAAAAAAACTTCAATTCAGGGAATTAAGAATGGACAAGGCTCAACTGCAAGATTGAGATTTTGGAGAAGTGTGGCAGAACCATTCATCTTCTTCAAGAACACTAGGATGAAATTTATTGGTGCATTCTAACAGATCAGATGCAGACTACTTCCAATTAGCATCACAAATCATTCAGCAAGATTTTGTTGCATAAATACTAGGCACTGATACAATTCTTCAGCTTTCAGGGGTCTTGCTAAGGACTTCCATGTACCTTACTTTGCTATTTTCAAAGAGAGCCACCAGCAATTCTTTAATAAAATATTTTGTAATGTATAGTGAAAAGCCGGTGGTATGAATAATGGAGTACTAAAAAATCTGAGATAAGAATCAAGCTATATTAGAGTAATAGGAGGTAGAAATCACTACAGTAAAACCAAAATATCAGGACTGAAGCAACTGAGGAATAAGATCTTCTATAATATCTTGAATTTTTATGAAAATTTGTAAAACAACTATTTTTTCCTAATCTAAAGGGATGAGAATATAGGATCTATTTATATTTGAGGCATCTTATATTTGGGTAAAAGCAATATTTGCAATTGATCTAGTCCATTTGATACTGAACTTACTTCAATGATACAGAAACAAGCACAAAAACGACGAAGGCCAAACCTTTGCATGTAAGACCCAGTGCTCATTCTTTGAGCCAAAAATTTGGAGGAAAGGTGTGTCTTTTATGCTGTCAACTATGGTATATGTATGAGGAAGGTGACAATTTTAGTCAGTATAATAAGGAATAAATGTAGTAATGTAAGAAAAAGTATTCAGAAATCATTACCATTTCTTTGATAGTATTTGGAATTGTGGGTCCAGCGAAATCCTGTGCAGAGACCAAAATCTGTGAGTTTGATATGACCATCACGGTCTATTAAAATATTGTCAGGTTTTATATCTCTGTGGATAAATCCCATCTTGTGAACACTCTCAACAGCACATGTAAGTTCAGCAATGTAGAACCTGAAAGAGTAAAATAAATCTGAACTATAATTCTATAAATGCCATGCATGCAGAAAGTGATAACTACAATAATTAGCAAAAAACATCTAAATCTGTGATAAAAAAAGAATGACTCATTAGAAATATAAAAATCCACATATTTTCTATTACCCAAGACTTAGATAAGTAACAAAATTGAACCTGGGATCAATGAAAGATTGGTCTTTATAAACATGTTATTTCCTACTGACATGTACAAAATGAAAAAGAATTACAATGATAAAATTGCACCAATATAAACTATAAATAGATATTTAAATTCATTTTAAATAAACTATCTGACAAAAGAATAATCTGTGCTGATGTATGCTGTAAGATTCCTAACCAATATGCAACCTCTAATATAGCATGATTTCTACCTCCGACTTTATTTAACAAATTGACTAAGAAATGGCAGTGCATGCAACCTATTATATTTAAACAAAACCATCAGAAAAATTGACCCAACCTATTTTTTGTGAGTTATAATTTGATTAATAAATAATATGGAGATGGGTTAAGTCAAGTAGGAGATTTTGTTTCAAAATAAAAAAACTTCAATTCAGGGAATTAAGAATGGACAAGGCTCAACTGCAAGATTGAGATTTTGGAGAAGTGTGGCAGAACCATTCATCTTCTTCAAGAACACTAGGATGAAATTTATTGGTGCATTCTAACAGATCA
>KZ308554.1:545721-562154 GCA_000376725.2 Ladona fulva
TATTGTTATTGAGGAATCCAATATTAAAGATAGCCATGTGGAAATCTGTATCCATGCAGAACCTCATATGAATTTTACTGAAATAAAAATGATATTTTGATGTTCCAGAAATAAAAAACAGCCAAAAGTAAAGCAACAGTAAACGTAAAGAAAAAGCAGAAAAATAAAATACAGAACTAAGCTAGATAATGTTGCAGTTTTCATTAATAACAGTAGTATTTTTAAAAGTGATTTGACAACTATGGCCCTCAACCAGAATTGAACTCAGGGCCACCTTTTTATATACAAATGTGCAACCCTCTTGGCTATCCAGGAGCCCTAATATTTATATTGCTAAATAGTTTCACTCATAATCTATCATTGTCAAGTTCAGAGAAGTAAATTGTTTCCATTTGTAGGACTGAAGTAATTGGGAAATGAGAGGGAAGATGGTATACTGAGTTGGGGGAAAGAGATCTGCAAACTCACAATTATCACACCCGACCCACAGTTATTCAAAAGAAAAGTAGTAGGTTGGGCCAGTTTATTTTTTCTTGTGGGTCAGATAATTTACAATCTTCTGTGAATAATAATATGTAGTCTGTTGATATGGTTTGGGTGTGAATATGGAAAGCTGTATCTGTACCGATCTCTACTTCAAGCACAGAGGGAAATCGGAAGATATAATAATTATTGTTGTATTTGATGTGAACTATTTAAAATTTGAAGACAAAATTTTTCAACATAAATCTTTAATCTATAATATAAACCCAATTATATTCCATAAAATATAAAAACTATTTAATGGATTAAGGAAAAATTAAAGTGTTGCTATTCTGAAAATCCAAGAAATTACTAGAAATAAAGTTTGGGAAACTATTTTTCAGCTAATACACCATATATGAAGTCAACTATACTTATTGCTAATGAAAGATGCTGCATTTCCTGCATCTTTGCTATTTGTGGTTCTTTCTTCATTCTACATACAAAAAGGTTTTAATTTTCTAAACAGAGGGGCAAGATTTTAACACCTGAGAATAATAGCAACTGTTAAACTGTCAAAATGATGAAAGTAACATCTGAGCATACAGTTAACAGCTAGGTTCAACTAATTAGTTGATTTTCTTAAGGGAAATACCAGAATTAAAAAGATTTGTTCTGAAATTGTTTAACACTGCAGTTTACAATAATGCAAAGTATCTTTTCTTGAATAGCTGAGTAAATACAATCACTGAATTACCACCACAGGTAAACAAGTTAGCTTGAATTCATTTATCAAACATAAATCAGTCCAACATAAATAAGTAATATTCATAATCATTTTCCCAATTGAAAATAAATTGCTTTGTCATTTCGATAAATCTATCTCTCACTGTTCTTCAATACAACACAAAAAATGCAAACAAAATTTGCTATCAAACTGGTACATCTATAAGTAAATGCATTTTCAAAGATACGGAATCTTTACCTACAATATTTTTAAGGAGAATAATTATAAAATTGTCAGAAGATAGAGAATAAGTTATGAGTATAGCAATAAACTGAATTCCCAGGAGTAATGATTAAAATTAAACATGAAATGATTAATAAAAAAGCACAGCTGGTTAAATTCAGAATAAGTCAGCAGTCAGGTATTCCATAACAATCAGATATATAGGGTGTATTTTAAACTCAATGAGTAAGATATACCCTTTCATTACAACTAAAGAAGTGTTGCTTCAACTTATCTGATGTTCCATATCTCTAATATCCCATTTAGGTATTTTTAGTAAATGAAGTAACTTGTCTAGAGCAGTAATCTTCAAAGGGGTGATGTTGCCCCCCTCGAGGGACATTATAAAAAGTAGGGGTTCTGGCATGGATGAGGGTATTAAGGTTCTTTTAAGTTAAACTGCAACATTAACAAATGAGCTAAATGTTAAAGTGAAAGTTAATGAATAAATGCAATTTAAACAAATTATTTTATTATTTAGAGGTTTCAAATTTTCTCTTATAGGGAAGGGGAACTAGTAAAGTTTGTATTATGCAAGTATAGAACAAGGGGGGACTGCACAAAAAGGTTGAAGACTCCTGGTTTAAATCAATGTTTTCTAAGCATGTGGTGCATCTTACAAGGACCTTAAGATTACAAATCCTACTTGATAGCTTGAAATTATTTGACAGAAAATAGGCGTCAAAATGTTCATGTTAACTCTTCCTTAAAACAGTACACACAAACGAAGTTTATTTTACTAATATGAAATACACAAAAAGGATGTAAATGGCTAAGTATCTCATTATCAAGAATTTAACAAATCTCTATATTTAAAATAAATCCTCCAATAAAATAAAAACAACCATCAACATCTCCAGATACCACACTTAGTTAATTCATTTTTATTGTTATATTATGAGAGTTATATGCAGCTTAAAACTGACTTTTGGTATAATTTCCTACAAATAAATTTAGACTTCAGCAACTTGATCTTTTCTTGAAAAGTCATTCATCTTGGTTGTTCCATTTTCTAATCATTTGCTATGATACATGCTAAGCACACAAATGATAAACATTTTACTTTCACAGCAGTGAACTTTTCTCACGAGAGTGTAGCAAACAATACACAATTAAACAAAAGTTTTTTAAGAAATTCTGAATAATTGCAAGAATACCCCTTACCTGAAATGAGTAATAGAGTTTGACAACCCATTCATTGTCAGCTTCTGCTAGGATATCTCGCTCTGCTTTCACATGAGCCACCTGATTTCTCTTCAGAACATCTGCTTTACGCAATGTTTTCATTGCATAAAGATGATTTGTGTCAATCTTTCTTACAAGGGCCACCTCTCCAAATGCTCCCACACCTATTGGTTTTATTTTTGTGAACATAGACTTGTCCATCTTTGCCCTTTTCAGTCGAATGTAGTTTGATTCTTTTTGAGAAAGCATCTTCCTCATTTGACACTGGGCTTCAGCACTTAGTCCTATTTTGGCCATTTCAGTCTCTAATTGCAAGCGTCTATAGACTCGTTGCTGATGTGACTTCATCAGATTCTCTACATGCTGCTCCATATAGAACTTGAATGCTTGGGGAGAATAATTCCTAACTTTTGAATCTCTTCTTTCTTCTTCTTTCTCCTTACTCATCCTCTTCCTTTCAGGAATAGGTGACTGATGATTAATTTTGTAAGCAGGAGGATCTGAGCCATTACCACCACCATTATTGCCACAACCTCCTGCAATATTATTGTTATTGTTGTTATTATTATTATGAACATTGTTATTTTTGGTGCAGCTATGCTGGGTGGAAGAGGTTGTATTAGCTTTTGAAGATGGGGGTAGTCCATGACGGCCATTTTGAGTTGGACCACAGTCATGATTGCTAGAAGAACCTGATGAACAAGGGGAGGGTTGAGAAACTCCATCTGGTGATGGCTGTGTCCTCGGTACATTGCTTGACTGAGACACCGTCCTTCCTTCTGACTGTGGTCCACATGGACTGGGGCTCTCAGAGCGTGTAGCACCACAACTGGATTCACCTATCACAGGGGAGAACTTTCTTTGGAGGGGCTGATGATGATGATGAGGGAGTGGATGAGGGTGCATATGGGGGAGAGGCATTGGATGCTGGTGGCGACTGCTTGCACCACCTGCTGAGCATGATTGAATTGCAGGTGATGAGCGAGGGGCAAGAGAACTCTCTACTGTTGCAACCTGGGCTGTTGCCTTCTGGGTAGAGGTTTCCTCACCCGGGGGTGGAGTTGAAGGTACTGCTCTGGGCAAACCATAAGGAGGAGGAGGTGGAAGTCCACTGCTTGGACCACCTCCTCCTCCACTTGCAACAGGACCTGCAGGAGAAGCCATGTGATGGTGGTGATGTCCTGAGGGGGCTGGAGTTACTTGAGTGCCCATCCCTCGCTGTGCAGCCAATGCTTGCATGGTACTTGCATAGCTTGGTGGGTCTGTGGTAGGTATTGAAAGCACTGTTGGTCCGGCTGTGGTGACAGGGGAAGGGAACTGAGGGGGAACCACTAGCTGCTGCTGTGTTGCTGGCTGTGGAGAAGGCTGAACCTGTGACTGAGCATCTTGTTTTTGTTGTTGCTGAAGAGACATTCCATATGGAGGTGGGGCTGGTGGTGGCTGTTTCTGCTGTATGGAGGAGGCATATGAAGGTGGTGGGGGAGGGACAGATGGTCCTGTAATAGGGGCTGCGGTAGGAGGAGCAGTTGGAGCTATTGCAGTCTGCAACACTGGCTTTTGAACTTGGGTACTCTTGACAGATTGCATAATAATTGGGGGTTGAGTCTTTGCTTGCCTTGCCCAACAAGCCTGTAAAGGTGTTGGCCTGGCCACAGAAGTTGCAGTAGGGACAGTGGGAGAGGCAGGTGATGAGCAGGGAGATGATGGAGGAGCTGGTGAGGAAGATACTGGAGCAACTACACCATGAGGTACACCAGAGTAAAGCGATGGACTTTTCCTGTAATCTTGAGTAGGACTTTGCCGATTCTGTAGAGAGGCAGTATAAGAGGGAGGAGGAGTAGCCAACTTTGGGGGTGGAACTGGTGGTGCAGAGTTTGCACCTGTTGGATATGGTGGTGGCGGCTCTGGAGCAACATTGCTGCTTCCACCACTTGGATACATGCTTAGAGCTTGAATCTGCTGATTTAGCTGTTGTTGTGCCTGAGGGCCATTCTGGACTATCATAGGTTGCCTGCTTCCTGCACCACCAGACCCTCCACCATTGTTGCTGCCCAATGTGACTGGGCTCGTTCCTCTTTGAGGTGTTGGGCATGGTGGTGCAGGGGAGATTCTTTTGTGACGTTGTTGCATATTGATAGGAACCTGACTGGGCACATAGGGGAATTGTTGTGCCCTGTACTCTTGGGGTGCAAGGTGAGGAGGAGGGGGAGGAGTTGATGGTGGACCTGAAGCAGAGCCACATCTTGGCGGTGTAGGAGGTGGTGGTTCTGAGAAATTACTGGGAGAGTACTGACGGCTTAGTTGTGGATGTGTATGAGGGAGAGGGGAGACATCTGATGGTTGAGGAGCATATGCAAGACGAGGACTATCCGAGCGTGAGCTGCCTGCTCCACTGTCCAAGGCAGGACTTCCACGATGTAGGTCTCTCTCTAAACTAGGTTTCCGAATGAGTTTCGTTGAAAGAGTAGAAACCTTTGAAATACCGTTGACTGGTTCATTAGCTGGCTGCTTTATGAGCATATCAAGGGCAGCCTCAAGCCGCCCACCACAAAGCTTCAGGGCACGAAGAGATACATCCTAAAATATAAATAAAGAATGTATGAGTGACAAAAAATAATTACAACAGATATAGCAAATTGCATAACTTCAGATATACCATTGAATATTTCATCAAAAAGATTTGCAGGTTAGTTACTTTATTGCAATGAACATATTCTTATTACCAGCATCTATCCGCTATAATGTCACAACTATAATAGCCACCTAAATACAATTTCTTCCTTGCTCATGGTTATTTCACACAATTAACACATTAAATCCTACTAGCTCCAAAGTAACTATTTGCTAGACTTGTTTAATGCTTGAGCAATTTGGGAATACTCATGAAGTCATTCATGAACATGACTAAAAAATATCACCAACACTCCAGAATGATGACTGCTGTTAAGATAATGCTGTGTTTATGCAACTATTCTAGCATAAATTAAGGCATTTAACAACAAACAAGGTTTTAACTAGAAATAAATAATAAATATTAGTCGAAAATGTCACAATAATAAAATACGCTAATCCATAAAAGCATTTCAAAAGGCCATATTTATCATCAACAATAAGTTTCAAAACTATGAGTATATTTAAATTGAATTAAGAAATGTTAAACTTACACACAGAATTTTAAAACTTTTGCGACTGCTCAATTTGCAGCTTTTATAATAACCTAATAAATCATATCAAGGTTTTGTAACAAGAAATCCTTTCAGCAACACGTCAATAATTCTAATGAATTACGTTTTCTTCAGAGATGCCCAAAAATGATTCTACAAATACAAAAGCATGACAAAAGGCTGAACATCATCCATGATCATAAATGATTAGACTTATCAAATGGCAGTTATAAGTAAACAGTTATTCATGATGTTCACATAATCAATTATCTTTTAATAGAAATTGCAATAAAATCCAATAAATTTATATTTCATAAAATTTTAATACCCAGAGGAAACACCACTTATGGAATTTCCTAATCAAAGGAGGAATACATAAGATAGAATAAAGAGTCCAATATATTTTATTGATACAAATACCACTTTATGATATATTAATTGCACTAATTTGCAATAATTAACATGAGAGGAAATATCATTGATCTTTTCCAAGTCCCAGCCATTACATAGCAACTTAAGTCTTAATTTACACAGCAATGCGTGCAGCAATATACTTGAGTAGTATTTTTAACACTGCTATAAATTTATGGTTGAAAATACCAGAAAAACAAAGAATATTTCACACAACAGCTTAAATTTATTATTTGCCTCAGTATTATCCTTTATTTAATGCGGGTGAGTAGCAGGTTAGTATCAGGCTGCGGATGAATAAGTAGAACTTAAACAATACTATAAATATCAAATATTAGTTAGGGAAAAGTTGAATACTTATTTTACATGAGTGGCTACAGTGACTTCTTACATCCTTCTTTCTGCTAAAAATATCACACATTCAACCCTAGTAGAATTGCAAATATAAACCAAGAATTAAACATTAATTTCAATTAGTTTTATAAGAATGAATTCTACAGTGATCTTTAGTCCATGAAGATTTAGGCTTTCAGAAGGTGAATGAAATATAACCAAATAATGTGAGCAGTATCTACGTGATTGTCAATATTCTCTAAGTCATGAAATAACTTCTGGCTGAAAATTTCCAAGTGAACCTAATCTTAATTTACCATTTGCAAAAGAAAAGGTTTGAATTGGTAAATAAAAGATTATTTACTTAGACTGTTAGATAGTCAGACCAGGCAAATTTAACAGTGCCAATCAATTTTACCTGGATGACTACATAGTATTTCTACAACATTTCAAAGAATAGAACATCAACATGCCCACTAATGGATTTTTTAAGAGTTAAGAATGAGGAACCATAGGAAATTTTTGAAGAAAATATATATTAGTGTAAAAGAAGAAATCATAAAATATCAATTTGTTAAATATAAAGATATGGTAGGGTGGCGTATGGCATAGGATGACCACTAACTTTGAAATAGGATGGCTTATCTTCTCTGAAGACATAACTGATGATTTTGGAAAACAAGAGCTTTAATGTCTGGAAAATGGAAATCTAAACCAAGAAAAAGCAATTTAAGACTGAGGAGTAATTAAAGTAAGCCTGAGAAAAACAAATTAACAAAATCTAAGATATATTTGGTTTGTTCCACTATGATAAAACTATAATTAAGAAGAAAAAGAAAGGAAAATAAATAGGTATAAATGGAAATATGTTGATATAATTTGATTGACAAAAATATTTATTAATGATATTTAACTGAACTTTTAATTTACTGGTTTTTTTACTATTTCTTGCCTAAAACATTCCATTGTTTGCCTTCAGCTAGCTTCTTCACATTTGGAGATAATAACCCTGAACACACTTTATAGAGTAGTTAGTTAGCAATGAATAAAGTAATTGGTGCTGGTTCTATTTGTATGTGTCAAAAGAGTAAGATTCAATAAATAAGAAAAAGTGTTTGCAACAAATATAGCATTGCCTTGCTATCATAGAAAAATCACTAAAATTTCAATATGAGAGTCTGAAAGGTTAAATATTAAGACTGTCAATTTTTACCTCAGGCAGCATTGCATCTGATGCTGAAGCTGTCATTTGCTTTGTGTAAAAGAGCATTATTACCCTTCACTATGATATCATAGTTACTGAGTAAAAGATAAAAGAAGTCTTCTATGCAAAGTATGGATGAATTTTAACGAACAACCAATCTTAGAAAACAGGAATTTGATAGAAGTAATCAATGAGATAAACTCAAAAAGAGAAATAACACAAAATTGGAAACTAAGAAATAAAATGTTCAACCCATGAAGATTGAAATTAAATTCGAGATATTTGAACGACAAGAAGGCAAAGCCAAAACAGAAAGATACTGAAGAAAATCATTACTTGGTCAAAGCTAATTTTCGAAGGGATATAAACTCCAGTAGTAGTAATTTTTTAGTGCTCTGACTTGTAAGGTCATTTTGCATGTGAGCCCAAACCAGGAATCAAACTCTGGACCACTTTCACAGCAGTCAAACATGTTACCCATATGGTAATCCGGAGGCCCAATACATTATGTTTCAAAGACTAACAGTTTTTAAAATTAATATTTTATGCAACTTTCAACATGAAATATATATTTAGCAAGACAAAAATAAAGCATTGTGAAAGTTTCAATGAGCGTTAAAATACAAGAATTCCACCTGATTATGGAGCAATGAAAGTTAAAACATAAAAAATCAAAATATCTACATGACATGAAGATATAATCAACCATGAGAATAAGTAGTAATCAGCATTTACATGATTTTGCTTAATGAGTAAAGCCAACTGGAACAAATAATGTTATTTATGAGGACTTCTTAAATTAGGAAGGTCATAAAGGAAAGGAATTTAACAATGAAAATATGTTACCATAAATAAGCATGAAAAATTCTGAAGATTCTGTTAATTGGACGAAGCATCAGGAGGATTTTATGCTGTAAATATCACCATGAAAGTTATTATCTAATGCACCACCAGCTAGCATAAAAAACCTTTAACATGAAGCATAGAAAAAGAATAGCGACATAGAGAGAGAGAGAGAGAAAGCAGACATTTTTCTTTAAACACAAGAAGAAAAATAATAAAATTCTGTACAATACATACAAAGAAATTTAGAGTGGGTATACTTCTAGTATATCAGTTACAAAGAATAAAATATAAAACTATAAAATATCAGCTAAATTTCATGATCTGAAATATTAGAGTATTAAGATTTGATTTAAAAGCCATTGACACATAACTGCTTCCAAATTGACACAGTAGAATAGCTTTAAAGAAGAGTCATAGGTTGTGAAATATATACACAAAAAAGTTTGAAACAAAAACAAAAGATTAAGAACATCTTCAATACTAAAAATTATAAAGATCTTGAAAACCTATTTCAAAAGTTAACTAAGAGATCAGTTTTGAATGAAGCATCAATATAATTCAATTTGAAAAGGAATTACTTTCATTAAAATTATTTTATTACACTTCTAATCAATTTTAAATAACCACAGACAAATATAAAGAATGACAGACATTGACACATTACTACCCAAATTTCACAATTATATGAAGAAATCATAATCAAAATACAAGAAATAGATATGAAGAGAATTATTCATAAAATTGCACAATGCAAGTATATAAAAGAATATTAAGCCTTAAAAAAGGGTTGTTCAGAAAATCGCATTCTGGATGATTAATATCAGGGTTTTTACACACTATGAAACACAACAAATAAATACACAATTTCCAAATAAGTGATTTTTTCTCCCAAGCAACATGTATATTAGCATAGCATCAAAGAGCAAAATAACAATTTTCTTTGAGCCATGTAACATAAAAATGAATCAACACACACCATTTAGAAGAAAAAAACAGTGAAATCTCTGTGCAATGATTTGCAAGTTATACAGAGAATCACATTTCACTCCTACTATTCTTAATACTATATGAATCTAGATTAAAATTGAACAAGATTAACATAAGAACTTTGTCAAATTGACCACAGTGACTGACCTAGGAACACTAATGGTGGATTTAGCAAAGAGTAAATATAATCTTTTGCAAAGACAAGCTGAAGATAAATTCGTTGGGCATCAGAAATAAAAATTCCACCATAAAAAGTCCACCACCCACTACACAATCACCACTTATACTGCATAAACCAAACCCAAGTACTTGGGTATTTCAAGGCACACAATTTATTCTTAACAAGTGATACTGGATGTATGCCGTGACTGGAAATGCTGCCAATTAAGAATCTATGGTAATAGTTATGGACATGAAAAACTTACGAGCATTGTCAATGAAAAATTCTGAGTGACTAGGTAAATTATAGATTTCTTGTTACTAAAAGAAGCAAAACATGGAACAATAAACAAGTTTATACCTTCACTATTACAAAATGAACAAAAAGAGAAGTGCTAGAGGTTTTCAGCCATCTGCCTGACTACATTTTAACTAATTAATAACTATTTGGAACTTGCTTGCGATCATTTGTTTGTAGGTAAGCATCTCCTGATTGAAGTAATACAATCATATGAACTCTATCAATTTTCAAACAGAATCATACCATCAAAGTTTCAAACTTTAGAGGAGATTTGGGATAGACGGAAGCAATAAAAGTGCCCTTTTTTCAGATATTTACAAACAGCTACCAATTCATGATTACTTTCATAAATCACTTCTTATGCCCTAGGCTAAATATATTAAAACAGCCGCCATTCTTTTGCTTATGCACATAAATAATAAACAAAAGAATATTTATTTGAGTAAAGTAGGGTTTGGGCAAACCAAAATAATGAAATATGAGCTTACTGCAAAGTATATATAGCACTTTCATCTCTTAAAAACTCCAGTTAATCTTCCATGAGCTTTAAATTATTTCAGAATTTTTATCAACAAAATGTTGTTATTACATCAAATTGATCATCTGTTTTCCAATAGAAAAGCTTAAGAATTTTGTGTGAAAGAACTCAAATGCTCAAGATAAAGTAGATCAACCACTATGGCTCTTGTTCTAGAGGTGGTAAAGGTGTTAAAAATTGTAAATAAGGTTTACATAAAAACAACTGATTCTCAAATTTACTGCCATGAGACAGACTAAACAATTCTGCCAATTTTATTTGATTTGTTGTGCATTTACGTTAAATTTGGGGATGTTCTCATTACGTTAATAAGTGAGAAGTTAGTTATGAGTAGGCATTACCAGAAAGGATAACCATGTACACTAGAGCAAAAGATACATTTTTTACATAAATTTCGATCAAAAAACAGGGTGTCTTATAGAAGGATATTTTCATGGTATATTATGACATACCAAGAATACAGTCACAAAAACCTGGCTGCATCTTATATGCAGGTGAGTTTTATATGCTGATATATACAATATTCTATGATGTTCACTTTTAATTGTAGTTTTTAAATCATGAATAACAAGCATTATGATGTTTTGGGAACAGTCATAGTGTTCTGTGTAACAAATGAAAGCTTACAAATATCATTGCACTATTTGCAATCACATAAAAGTGCATCTCAGTGACATCAGAGCCCACACACATAATTACGATGACTATCTAGGTATTCAAAACTAATTAGAAACCCATTGTTTTAGAAAATCAGCTAAAAGGAATGCATCTGTATGTATAGGAAAACATCTTAAGTACTGTAAAATTTTAGCATTGCTTTTTTAACCTCCAATAAAAGGAACACATTAAATGGACAGTTACAGCACTAACCCTGACCAGTAACCAATCAAAATCTAATTTTACTTTTGTAGGACAAGAAATTTGCCATGGCTCAAAAGAATACACATTGGAAAGTCATATGTTGCTTGCACCTAAATGGAAATTATCTTGGTTATTGATTTTCAAACCACCCTAAACTTTAGTTGAAAGGAGGGCTTTCTTACAGCCATGATGTTAACAATTTGAATTATTATTTGAGCTGAACTAGGTATGAATTTGATTAGAAATGACAAAAATGTAAATTAACAGAGCTTTCACAGTATAAACAAAAATCTGAATGACACCCATGCAGCACCATTAATGATAATTATAGATTATGCTGATAGCTGTAAGGAAAGGTAAGGTAAGCTATCAGCATAATTAGCTAGAAAGCAAAGAATTCGCATAAAAAGGTGTTATAATAAAACCAAGGAACTTTTAAAGCTTATCGATGTGCTTAAAATTCTTTTTCTACACTGCCATGGTTACATTTTACACCAATTTTCAAATCGTACATGATAATTTACTGCTCCAATTTCATAAGTATCTTTATGAAGTTTATTGTATTATCTCTTTTTGAGGTTGCAAACGATGAGCTAGGTTGATTTCAATGTCAGACAAATATTGCTTCAGTGATATTTGAGTAAGCAGTGTGATATGAATCAAAGCAAATTTTCTAAAATTACAAAAATGAGAGAAAATGAATTTCTCATTTACAGAGATTATCCTGCTTCTGTAAAACATCTTTGTGATAGATAAGGATACTGAGCTTACTTCATTGACTCTAAAATGAGTAGATTGATCTGAACAGGAATTAGTTAAGATGTTATAAACACAAGATATCAATGTATTTAAATGAGTAGAATGTTTACCAACATTGCATTTGTCACAGAATTTCGAGGACAGGCACTTGAGAACAATCTAAAAATACAATTTGTTATTATATTGATAAAATCAAGTGTAAACGGACAACAAAGAAGTATGATGCATACAGGCTCCCAATACATTAGTATGTAGAAACTTTACACAACATTGAAAACTATGACAACTCAAAAGCAACCAACAGCGATTAATATAACCCTGATATTTTTGCTTAGAGCATGGAGTTGGAGATGTTGTGAAACATGTTATTACTAGCCTTTAAAGTTTATCTATTATCAGGAGATGATTTTAGGGAAATGAAAAACTCCAACACCAACAGATCTTGATGGAAGAAACTACTGTTCTTGTATACAGAGAGAGGAAAACCTGACATGATCTGTAACAATGATTGGAAAACACCTATGTTTACTAATATTTGCTCAGGGGTTGCTTTCTTTAAAGATTTACCTCAAAGAATGAAGTGACAAGCATTAAAGCACATTGAACGGCTAAAATATGAGCTAAGAACACATGCTAATTGAATCTCTGTCTACACAAGAAGGTTTAAATGGTATTTACCTCACTGTAGCCCACATTGACCATTTGCTGTAGGGCCTGTCTTAGTATCCCAATATCCTTTTCGATTCCGTTGAGGCCTGTAGATCCAGAAGCAGCACTCAAGCCGCTAAGGCCACTTGCTGAGCTGACTCCACTGGTAGTGGATAGGGTGCTGATGGTACTGGCGGCGCTAGATCCGTTCTCACCACTGTTTGCAAAAGGCAGAAGTGAGTTCCTGATCTGCGCGAGCGCCTTTTGGTGATAGCCCGACCGGGTGGATGACTTTCCCACTGCAGGGTTCATATTGGTCTGCTGGCCCATACTAGGCAGGAACGGGGTGGGGGAGGAGAGGGCGGCTCGAATGTGCTCTCCACGCGCCTCCTCTTCGCCTCACTCCCACCCTCACTCATCAAAGACACGGGGAGTGGAGAACAGAACGATAAAAAATATAACTCATATCGGTTGTCGCTGCTTCATGTGGAATCAGGCCGACGCAGCACACCGTCGGTCACTGGCCACATTGTCACCTACTCCCAGAAACTCTTCGATGTAAACATAACAGTTGGTCCGTGACACTGGTTGGATTTGCTTCAAGGATTTGACTACATTTCTAGCAAATAAATGCTATTGGAACGACACAAAACGAGGAAGGTGGGGTAATTTATTTCTTCTTCTCACTGTAAGCCACATAAATATCCCTGTTGATAACTTCTGGAAACAATAAGAGCTTGTTTATCACTACAGCATAATGTCACAGCACACTTTCACCACATTTTCTTGCTATGCCATATTGATAGTTCCCAGTAAATGTTTAAAACGTGCAGTTTTTACGAATGAAACAAGCCAGAGGCTGAAATAAAGGGAATTACGCCAGAAACCAAATGCGAAAGTTTCATTAGCAAGCGAGGTATTCTTAACTAAGCATTCTCAGTCTCACACCTGAACAGTTACTAACAACGTTACTGATAAGTCTTTTCATGAAGCGATTAACAAGTTTTCCACCACAGTCCATATTACTAAATATAAGACTGCCACATGTGTTTTAGTTATGGTGAATCAAAATCATCAACACAACCACAAGTCATGGCTCCTTTTCCATACATTCATCACATTTTTGACTGGAAACTCTTCCTTCCGATGATTTCGTGGTTTCTTGCTTCCTAGACTCTTTCCAAGGTTAATATTTTCAGAAGACAATCTTGGGAGGACGCCCATGGAGAATTACACATATCTGGACAGTACATCGAAGGCACCTGAAAAGAAGGTATTCAGTCATTCCAAATCACACGAAACACATAACATCAACACAAAGTCATTAAAGAAATTCTGTTTCAAAGTAAATTATCATATCACGTATGTGACACGACAGCTTCACTAATGTGCTAAGAATCAAGAAATACTATCCGCTAATTCATATTAATACAAGTATATTACTATTTCAAACACATGTTTCACTATCATGTTTCTACAATCTCAAACACTGCATTCCCAACACCTAGTTGTTGATAGCGTACTGTTTAGTATTGTCAGTTACTACGAAGATGATTGAGGCTTACACTGGACAGATGAAACTTATAGAAAATGTAAACATGTAATGCTATTTTGTTTGAATTATAATTTAGAAGTAATTTACATTACGATACCACATAAGAACATCCTGTAAGTAGAAAAGCTGCTTGACGTCTAAAGTATCGGGCGTCTGAACATAAATTTTTAGCATAATATAGGAAGGACAAGTAAACACCATCTTTACCAGGTAAATAATAATAATTTAATAAAGATGATTAACTCACATGTGCAATTATGGATCAACAAAAGAATACTTCCGTCAGAAAACAAAGAAATATAAATTTATTTCACTTGATTGGCAAGCCACTGGTCGCCATCTTGCAGTGCCACATTCCGAAATAACGAGCTGACGAGCCTCTGTAGTCGATATCACGATAAACCCCGCACACATTTCTACAGGATTTACTTACTTGCTCATGTCCTTACATAAAGTATCCTTAGAGCTTTTTCTCACAGCAAGTTTCGATGGCAGTAATGTTAACCTATTTAACGTGAGACAGTAACCTTTGCTAGCATTGAAAAACACTATAAAAACGGGACGTTCCTGTGGAATGTGAATTATGGGAGAATTTATAACTGATCACTATAGGAAAACAAACAATCTATTTTAGCTTAGGACTTTTTTGATACGTTGAGCGCTACGAAATAAAACTTTAGTCGGGTAATTTAATCTGATTTTGCTATTAAACAAGATTACAAAGCACAATGTTACTTTCAGGGAGTGGCTCAAGCAAAATGCTCTTTGCAGACCTTGAGAAATCTACATGGTCCGTTCCTGCCGAATTATCTTTTATCTACTTTTTTGCACAAAAACTCCGTATTTTTGCTACTTAAAAACATACATGTGCAGATTTGTTAGACAAGGAAGTTCGAGTATCACAGTAATATTTCAAAATCATTTTTCTGAAGTTCTGAATATTTTATTTTATCCTTTTATTATATGGAACTTGGAAGATCACACAAGAAATATTTACCCGTAAGGATTTTATTTAACCGAATTAAACGCTTAGAATTAAATAACAGGTAAACGTAAATTATAGTCAAGATATGTATACCTTTGGAGAATATATTTAATTTGCGATCTGCTAAATTGAAAAACAAGGCGAAGATCTTCGATACCGAAATTTCATTCTATACGTAAGAAACGGACTTACAGGAGCATACTAGCAGGTAATTATGAAGTGATTTACGAATTGCTAAAATTATAAATTTCTGCGTATTTTCGATTTGGTAAATATTCCATGTAATATTTAAAATAATCCTGATATTTGTAGATGTGTCGTGATTTGAAGATATAATAGTTCTTAAATTTCAAGATAAAGTAAACTATGCATTTTACGTGTGAATACTTTTCTGGAATAATTATTGTCACATTTTGATGAAACATTTTAACTTATGGCGTTACATCTAAATTTCTTTCATTTAATGCCTTCAATTCAATCAATTTAATGCCTTGAATTCAATCAACTACATAGTTGAATTATTTACACGACAGCGTATGTGTTGATTAAATATCGCCTTCTAGTCTAGGATCTGAAGTGCATGTTTTGAAATTATCTACAGAGGAAAACAAAATATAAATCATATCAATTTCACATTTGGGAGTAATTTTCTTGCATCAAATCACTTGTGAGGTAAAGATGTCGATTATTATTTAATCAGAGGATTTGAAGCTTCGCACCCTGATATAATTTACTCATTACTTTTGTGGCTAATTTCAGCATGTGGTGCTGAAACGCTGACATTCCGTGCGTCAGTTCTGACGGAAGCGCAGCGTTTCGTTTTCTTACGGTTTTTACACAAATGAAAATTGTAGAGTAATTTACATAGTTCAAAAGTGGGTAATTGATTGGCGCCTTTGGTTCTTTCATTCTTTATAGGAAAATGAATGACCAGTAGAAAAGTTCATGTGGTTGAAATGGTTTCGTATACATTTCTACATATTATTTATGTTTCGATAAACAATTTACTTTCAGACGAATCCTTAC
>KZ308554.1:566002-608976 GCA_000376725.2 Ladona fulva
GTTTACGGAGAGGTGACCCATGCACTAAATAGAAATTTATTTAAATACTTTTTCCATGACATGACATTATTTTCCACTGAACTCACTCTTCAAAATTCATAATAGATGTAAACACTGGTAAACACCCACCTAGCAGACTGCAATTACTCGCCAATGCGCATGCGCTTTGATGAGAATGTAGTAAAGCAAGTCAGTAGAATACGTAAACCTTGCAACACCGTTACGAAGAAGCTTATTCGTAACGATCGTAAGCGAAAGGAGATCGGGCATACACTTTGTCACGGAATTCTAAATCCGGTCGTTATGGAGAAGCTTTTTCGGAATTCTGGGATTACTCATTCCGTTCGTTACGAAAAGATAGGGCATAGTACCCCTGCTGTCCACTGTAGTGCTAACGTTAACAGCAAAATTTCCCTATTGTCTCTACTTGGTTTGATGCTCATAGATATAATTTTAGTAAATTTATTTATAGTAATATTATTTATTGACACAATTTCTATAATAAAGCCATTCAACTTTTAATCATGCTGTGACATCAAAGCCATAATCCCTTTTTATTATCTCACTACCCACCTGGAAGCATAAATCACCCACTATTGGGTGGTAGGTACCATGTTAATGACCACTGGTCTAATTGATGTAGTAAACATTTAAATGAGAGCAGTTCTTGCTTTACATATTTCATTTGGGGCACTTGAATTCAATTCATAGTCTTAGGTTTGGCATCTAATCATTAAAAAATCTATTTGTAGTCTCTTTTACTTGGTGAAATGTTTTTCTATACCTCTTATTCTCTGCCTTATCCCATTCAGGTAGGGTAGGTGTTGCCTTTCTTTATTTTCTTTTGCCATTGCTGCCTGAATAGTTTCCCATTGCTCTGTCCCTTCACCCTCAGTTCTTCTGCTTCCTTGTGTATACATCTCATCTTTTGTTTCTCTTCCCCTTCTCTTTACTGTCACCTCTAACTACTTGATTTCCCTTATACATAGTCTGAATTCCTTGAATGCACCTATCCAAACCATCTAATCTTACTTTTAGCATATTTATTACACAACATATGGCAGCAACAAAAATAGGGCCTTGGTAGAAATCCCTTCTCTCATTCTGCATGTTACATTGTCACTTGTTTGGGAAAGAATTTCCTACTTTTAGCAATGGCACCAGTAATTTAACTTCCTAGCTCATGCAAGTGTTTTGCCAGTGTTACAAACAAATTTTAAAAAATTCTCCATTTTCTATGATCTCATCACTATACTGTGCCCCAAGCCATTCTTTTGGATTTCAGTTTTATGTACATAACTCTTTGATTCTCTGTGTGTAAAAAATGCCAAAAATTAGTCAATGACAGTCTTACAACATCTAAAATTTTACACCCCACCGGTGATGCTGCTAATTTGGTAGATACTGCAAGAGTTGTGGATAGTTCTTTGTTCGAATCAATCTTCCATCAACAATCAACTCATCTGCTTATTAATAATAATATTTATTTGTCGGGAGGAAACAATACAAAAGTTTGTTTATGGGACATGTCTTGAAGTAGAAACTATTCATAAATTGCAAGAAGTCTGTGGTTACAGACATATTTTACAAGATAAAATTTTTGGTGATACTGTAAGAACATTGGGAAATGAATATTTAATAACTAGATTTTAAAAATCACAATCCTATTTATTTTTAATGGTGTCAGGTAAAAGATTTAATAGTTTTATTGTCATTGCATTAGCCCCCTTACTGTTAAGTTACTGAGAAATTCCAACTTAACACATGTAAATAATAACTTTTCCAATTATACCCATAGGATGACCAACTGTGCTGAATTTCACAGTACAGTACTCAGGGTGTCCACTAACCTGGAAAACTCAGGGAATTTTGTTCTTCTGGAAAACTCAGGGAGTTTGGTGGGTAATGTGGAAAAATCTGTTTTACATTCTTTACAAACAATCATTCCATTCAGTTTTGGGCCGAGTATTACTTCAGTAAAAATTCCCTGAGAGGAAGAAACATTACCTAGACAGTGTTGTCATGACCAATTAAAAGCTTATAAGACTTAGATATGCACTTTCTTTCTAAAAATAAAGTGTTTGCAATGTAACAAATATTCGATCTTATGAAATGTGTACGGAGTCACAGTTACCAGGGGTATCTAATTTCTGTTTCATAGTGTTAAGGAACTATTTTGTTTTTTCTCTGCCCTCTAATTTTAAGAAATGACTTCCCTGAGCTTGTGAGGTATTTTAAAACTTTCTGGTGATCAATGAGAATAGTTAGTGTTCATACAACTGAAATGATGGACATTATTAATGTTAAGTGAAACCTAACATTATTTGATCTCAAAATTTCACACTTTGGGCAACCTTCCTGCTTATGTGTGTCTAGGGCTGGCTCTGATACCTAAACAGTATCATAATGAAGCTATCAAAAGTTAGTTGCCATTTTCAGTCTCTTAAGTGTCTAATAATCACCATATCTAATATTTGGACAAAAATATACTTATTTGCAGGTGTGAAACACCCTTGAAAACTGAAAATATATCCCTGGAAAACTCAGGGAATTTCTTAATGACTGGATAGTGGAAACCCTGAGTACTGCTTTCTAGGAACTTGCTCTTCTAAAAATATTGGCAAATTTTTTTCCCTTTGTGTTATGTAATGCAAGATACAACGTCACTATACTTTAAGTAAGTATTCAGTCACCAAGTGTTACTTTCTGTATTTTAGGTCCTGCAGGAAAACATTATTAGACTTTTGTGGAAGAATTTTCCTGGTTGCAATGTGACTAAATGTAGATCAGTTACCATAGCTCATTTGTAGAAGGAAAAATTTTTATATTGATGTTTTCCCTTTTCTAACAAAAGAATCACTAAGTAGTAGTAGTATTAGTAATTTTAAAAGTGTTTTGACAGCTGAGGTCATTTAGCATATAGCCCCCCACTGGGAATCAAACCTGGGACCTCTTTCATTGAAGGCAAATGTGTTTCCCACTTAGCTATCCGAGAGCCTATAAGAATCACTAAAAATGGGATTAAAATGTGAAGCACTTGACTCATAAAGCAGAGTCCTCTGCTTTATAGAGATCTATTTTCTTCTCTACTGTAATTAAACTGAGTTTGTCATTAACCCTTTTAGTGCCAGCCTTTTAGGCCTGGTATACGTGAAAAATGCCAGGGCTTTTTGGCGAATTTGTATGTTTGTACTCAGAAATTTATATTAAGCCTATTGCTTATTTGTTTAAGCTAGTTTTTTTATATACACTTTTAATACTTACTTGAATGACAAAAAGGTTAATTTATATTGTTATGCGACGCACAAAAAAGAAAAGGCCTGAATGTAAAAACACCAGGCGGATAGATCAGCCTGTGGCATTCTTCACACATACCCCATGGGCTGATAGATCAGCCCGCTGGCACTAAAAGGGTTAATGACAAACTCAGTTTAACATGTTTTGAGTAGATGAGAACAATTCAGATTTTGTATTGGGGTAAAAAAAGACACAATATGCAGTGATGATTTATAAGAAATGGATCTATAATTCCTTGCTTATCTCACTAGATATTTGGATTTTATTTCTTTCTACTTGTACGCGACAACCCTCAATGTGTTTTGGCCTTTTCAACAGCTGTTGCCCATCTTTTTCTCTCTCTTGCCAGCTCTTTCCAGTTAACTGTATCCATTCCTTGTAGATCTTCTGTGCCAACTTTTAGACAACCTAGAGTAGATTTTATTCAAATGTAAATCCCCTCTGTTACCATACATTGTGATGTTGGAACAATGTGTAGATGACAATGTGATGATATTGTGTGTTTAGAAGGGCTCACAAAGATAGATAGTACATTTTTTAAATCTCTTAAACTCCCTCCACCCATTCATGACTTTCACCTCGGAAATCAATGTAGTCCACTCCTTAAATTTTTTAGACCTCTCTAGCAATCTCAAATATTTCGATTAATTTTTCCATATATAGGAAGCCAACATATGAAGATCATGTTATCACCACATCCTCCAACCTCCACCATTCACACAAATTAGCGTCCTTTCATTCCCTTATCCATAAGTTAATCAATATCTCCATGTCCCCAGCAACTTCCAGAACAAATAGGTAATAAGTTATCTTCTCCTTTTAATCCAACAATGATTACCCACATCCCCTTATTAATAAATTGCTTACCCACCATAAGAGGAAATAGCTTTGAATGTGATTTTCATCCCATCCCCAACTATCCCTTTGAACCCCCAAGGATGAGGAATATTAAATTTCAATAGAAGATTCTCCTACTGAAATCAAAATATATTACACTCTTTACATTTTGGCATTTCATATTACAGCTGCATCAACCTAAGATCTCTTTGTGCAACAGCAAAGATCGAATGGATACCCTGAACAAGCACAGTATTTACAGAACTCAATGTAGAGATTGCAGTAATATCTATATTGGCCAGAGTGGGAGAAATATCTTGATTAGATGTAGAGAACACAAAGATTCATTCATAAATAAGCCTCACTCCATTCCCACTCTGATAACCACCTCATTTGAAATAACCATAGTGCCGATTTTTCACCCACCATACTCGAGTCATGCCCCAAAGGACCTAAAATTGATGCACTAGAAAAATTTCAAATCCTAAACCATCTACAAGATTCCCACACGCTCAGCAACGAATATGTTTTCCAAGAATCCCTCAACCCTCCTCACATGCATATTTCCTTCCCTTCCTGTGCCCTACTTGTCACATGACTTAGTCATCCATCTCAGCCTCCAATACTCCACAATATTCCTTGCCCTTCCCTACACCCTTGCGGCCTTCACCTTCTTCCTCCTTTATGCCCTCTCCTCTTTCTTGATGAGTATTTATGCTAATGTTTTAGTTTCTTAGATACCAGATGGTGGCATGAATACATCAAAACCTGGTCATGCTAAATAAAGCCTTGTGGAATAGTACAAATTACATCACTAAATTTCTTAGGTTTGCCTAATTTTCTAAGGCTGGCCAACACTGCTTGTCTATTGACTTCTTGTCGATAAATGATGTGCCTTTTGATATTAATTTCACTGAATGCAAAGCCCAAACCCAATAACCCAAAGTTTTTTATTATCGTAGCTTAACATTAATAATCTTTCTAGCATAGCGTTCTTTAGAGATAGGTTCTTTTAAGATTTGTGGACTTTAAAGTCTAATCGCTGCGACGATTCTTCATCAAATACATTTATCGTTTAAATTTTCAATTTCCTTGGTTAGAAAATATCATTTCCTTGGCCCTTTCATTTGGAAGATAAACTATGCTACCGATTCAAGGTATTATCTAAAATATCAAAATAATATGAAAATATGTCAATTTCATGTCGAATAGTTTCAAGAACCCATTAAGTCTCTATTCTTGACAAGTTTCTTTTATTTACTCCCATCTATTACTAAAAGTGTGTTTTGTATTTGTATGTTGGCGACGTGAATGTTAGTTAGGTTGGCCTGCCTGAATAAGAAATAGAAGAAGATAGTTATTTCTTGTTTGACATATTTCCCGAAGCAACCTGAGCGCTTTCATCGTGGCATTAATGCGTTTTGGGATTGTTTTATGTGGTGGATGACGAACGTGATGAATTTGTTCGAACGATATTTAGTGTAAGATGTTATAGTCTAAAGGGAGAAAAGGTGCTTAATTTGGTTTTGAAATAGTATTACAAATGTTTAAGTTTTTGGATGATAAAACACGTCAAACCGAATATTTTCTAAATACTTAATTGCTGCTCTACCATTTTCCATCGTGACATCAATGAATTTCCCGTCAGTGGAAAATTTTTTAGTTGCTTTCATTTCTTATCGGTATTTCGAAGATAAGATTGTATTAAATTCGAAGCCTGTTTGCAACAAATTGAGTAAGGTGGATATTTCAATCTTTCAGCTTTTTAAACCAGATTTCCATGTTTAGGGAAGCCTATAGACTTTCACGCTCAAACTAATTTGTTGTTGCATACTTATTTGCAGGATGAAGCCTAGAACATTAAATCTTGGTAGTGTTAATGTCATTTTTGATGTAATTGAGAAGCAACGATGAGTTTCGTCTTTAGTGTATGTATATTGATCTCTTGTGATCATTAATAATAAAATCATTTGGTCGATGGATGCTGCCCTTAGTTCCTGCTATTTCTTAGTTTACTAATTCTTTCCTGTTTATTATTGTTCTTGTTAATGCGAGATCCAGTGTAATGCAGTTTGTGACTAATATAGTGAATGCTATCTTGTCATAGCATAAGTAATGTCTGCGTCTGGAAAGACTCCTATTCTTGAACAAGATCCACTTTTGTTATATCAAATAATTTTTATTAGTTAAAAGTGAGTCTTCTACAGCATAGACCTCATCAATAAGTGTAAGAAACATCAGTTAATACATTTAGATTNATTCCCATCACTTATGTCGCTGCTTGATGATTGGTGATGAAGAATTTAATTTTGGCACTGATTTTTATGGTCTACACTGATTTTAAATCTTACTGCCACCAACCCTTATAATAAGGAAAATTGGACACATGTACACAAACATTCCCTAACCAGAATACATCCAAGTAGCTGTGACACAAATTCAGGACCTTGGGTTTGGAGCTTTATCACTCTAACCACTCCTCCACAGTGGCCTTTATAATTCTGTATGATTCTAAACATTTAATCTATACTCTTCAGTGTTTGCTTTTGTTGCTTTCTGTAAGCATTTCGTTCTTGTTTTGTTCTTTTGATATGTTGCTGTCTGATATTCTTGATCAAACCAATATCTCCTCTGTTTTTGAATTTTAACAGTTTGGTTTGCTACTTGGACACTTAGATCTTTGATTTTTTTCTAACTCTCTTCTTGTGTGTCTTTCTCTTGTCTTCTCTATATCATATTCGTTATTCATATATATCTTGCCTTTCCTTTATCTTAACCATTTCAGTGCATCTTTTTTACTTCTCTCACCGTTTGATATCTGAGCTCAAGTTCTATATAATTGTATCACTCCTTGAACTAGATAATGATCTAAGTCATAATTTGCACATTGTAAAGTTTTGATGTTTATTACATAGGTTGTCTGTCTTTTAAATACCATCACATGGTCTATTTGATTGAATGTTTCTCTAGCAGGTAATTTCCATGTGCCTGTATTAATTCTATTGTCTTGGGAAAATGATCTGGTAATGACTACTTTTTAAGATTCTGCAAATCCACACATTATCTCAAGTTTTGCATGTTATGTCATGTAAGTTGTATTTTCCCATTACTTTTGGTACTGTTTTTCCCTTCATACCTTTCTGTAAAAATCTCTGTAAACTACTCTGCCCTTGCGTTTAATAATAATATTCTTCTTCTTCAGGTGCTACAGCCTTCTGTCGGCTTTGGCCTCCTCTACAATCTTCCTCCAGTCCTCTCTAATAATGACCTTCTCTCTCCATCCTCTTACACCCATAGCAGCCAGGTCTGCCTCCACTCCATCCCGCCATCTCAGACATGGGCGTCCTCTTCTTGCATTAAATAATCTTTCCTCCCATACTTGCTTGGCCACTCTCTCTACTGGCATTCTTATCAAGTGTCCCATCCATCTAAGCCTCTGTGATTTGATGAACCTCACAATTTCTTGGCCATCTATGAGGTTGTAAAGCTCTTAATTCCAGTGTGTTCGAAAATTCCATTTTCTTGCACAGGGCCAAACATTTTGCGTAAGATTCTTCTTTCAAAACACCTGAGCGCATGCACATCGACAGTTGATAAGGTCCAACATTCGCATCCATACGTGTTAACCAGTCTGATTAAAGTTTTATATATTTTATATTTAGCATTTCTTCTAATCAATATACTTCTTAACAGTTTAAGATTTGCAAAATACGCTCTGTTTCCTGATGCAATTNTCAAAACACCTGAGCGCATGCACATCGACAGTTGATAAGGTCCAACATTCGCATCCATACGTGTTAACCAGTCTGATTAAAGTTTTATATATTTTTAAGCTAAATTAAGTCCCGTCATGCTTCACGGGGGCGTTTACTAGTATTTTATATTTAGCATTTCTTCTAATCAATATACTTCTTAACAGTTTAAGATTTGCAAAATACGCTCTGTTTCCTGATGCAATTCTGTCTTTTATACTAGCACTATTGAATTATCTGAAGTCACCAATGCTCCAAGGTATTTAAAAGATGAGACACCCTCAAATCTATCGTCATCAACATCTAACACCTGAGGTCGTCTGCAAGTTTCGGAGGTAGACATACACATGTATTTTATTTTTCCACAGTTAACCTCCAGACCTATTCTTCCTGCTTTTTCCTTTAATAGACCAAACATTTCATTCAGCTTCCTTGCAGGTCTGGCTATTATGACAGTATCATCTGCATATGCAAGAATTTGACTGCTTCTATAAAATATTGTTCCATCAGGGTCAGTTCCCCTTACTGCCCAATACAGGGCCAAGATGAACAATGTTGCAGACAGGCAATCCCCTTGCTTTACTCCCATATTGAATGGGAAGGCACCGCCTATTTTATTACCAACTTTAACCTTTTCCACTGTTTCCTACATAGTCATTCTGATCAATCTAATTAACTTCCTAGACATGCCTAATTCGTTTTGAAGCATAATATAGTGCACTTCTCTTCACACTATCGAAGGCTTGTTTAAAGTCCACAAACAACAGGTGTAAATCTTGGTTGTCCTCGAAGTGCTTCTCCATTATTTGTCGCAATGTAAATATTTGGACTGTTGTACCCCTGTCTGGTCGAAATCCACCCTGATATTCAGTGATGATGCCTTTGCTCTTTTGCTAATTCTTCTTTGAATAACTCCTGAGAGCACTTTATATGCAACATTCAACAATGTAATTCCTCTGTAGTTGTTGCACAAGGTTTTGTCTCCTTTCTTATATATAGGACATATGATGCCAATTTTCCATCTTTCGGGCATTCTTTCCTGTCTCCAGATGTCACTAACTAATTTGTGTATGCATCTCATGAGATAATTACCACCTTTCTTAATAAGTTCAGGGACTATTTCATCTTCGCCAGGTGACCGATTGTTTTTTAAGTTCTTGACAACCACTTTGACTTCCTCCAGCGTGGGCTCTTCAATATCCTCCCCACCTGGTTCGTCTTGAAGCTTGTCCTGAGATTCATGCACCCCCCCCCTCTTCCTCATTCACTTCATGGTTCAGCAGCTCGCTAAAATGCTCTGTCCATCTCTCCACTATTTTGCCATTATCTCCAATCATCTTTCCCACTTTATCCCTATACATGCCCAATTGCACAGTGTATCCTTCCTTCGTCATTCTTTTGACAGCTTTGTAGAACTTTCTAATTTCATTTGGTTGATCATTTAGTTCTTCAATTTCTTGTAACTGCTTTTTCATTGCTTCCATTTTCTTTCTTCTGCACATCTTATTTGTTACTCTTCTTAATCTTTTATATTTTTTTTATTGCTTCTTGTATCCCTAGCAATCATTCTTCCTCAAGCTTAGTTTTTGTTCCTGATCGCATCATTGCATTCCTCATCAAACCAGTCACTATTCCTCTCCCTCCTTCGTTCAACAATTGCTTCCTTAATAATTGTTTCTAATTCATTCCATTAGTCATCAATATTTCTATTTTTATTTTCTAGGTAACCGACCAGTTGTCTCTCAATGCTCTTTTGGTACTTGTCAGATTTATCTTTGAGATTCAGTTTTTTGATGTTTCAGTTTTTCCTGGTTGATTTTGATGTCTCTTTAGTTTTTGACAATCTTTGTACTATGACAGCCCTTACTAAATAGTGGTCGCTGTCACAGTTAGGTCCTCTGTAGGCTCTAACATCAATAACTGACGAGGTATGCCTTCTTTTAGTCAGCACATGATCTATTTGATTAACAGCGTTTGTACCAGGGACTCTCTAGGTGCCTAAGTGTATTTGTTTGTGGGTAAAACATGCTTTTTATGATAAGGTTGTTTCTGGCTGCAAAATGCAACAGCAAGTTACCATTTTCACTACTTTTCTCATATATTGAGTGTCTTCCAGCTACCCCTTTCATCTCGTCTTCCCTCCCAATTTTTGCATTAAAGTCACCTAGAATTGTGACCATATCATAATTCTTACGTAGATTAAACACATTTTCCAACTCCTCATAAAACTCTTCCTTCTCCAATTCAGTTTTTTCCTCCATAGGTGCATGAACTGTAATGAAAGTCATGTTTCTAAACTTTCCTTTTATTCTTATTTTTGCAAATTCTCTCATTTATTGTTTCGAATAATAATAATAGCTTCTACCTACCTTCTTGTCTTTCTAGAAATCATGAATCCAGTACCAAATCTTCTAGTCCTATACTCCGGCCCACTGTATAACTAGGTGTATTTCTTCTTATCTATTCTTCCTTGTCCTTGCCATCTTATCTCTTGTAAACCCATTACATCAATTCTATACTTCTGCATCTCATCTACTACTTCTTTCATCCTTCCTAGCTTCAACATTGTTCTTACGTTCCAAGTTGCAATCCAAAATTCGTGTTTCCTTGATACTCGCAAAGGTCTTAAGCCATTATCTCCGCCTTTCCAAGGCTGATTTTCGTTTTCGAAAACTTAGGAATATTTACAGTGTAGGGTTGTTAGCCCTACGACCAACCCCCAACTTGGAGGACCAGGGTTTTTGCTCAAGGTTTTCCTTCCTCTAGCCTTTGGTGATCCAACACCAACCTACAAGGCAGCAGTCCTAGTTTTGATCCACCCCGGGTATTTTACTTTCTCCGTACTCACCATATCTGGTAAGCACTCCCTGATCCGCCACCTGGGGAGGTGCCTGATGTGAGACTAGCAACTCCACATGGGAGTAATAATATTAATAATAATAATTTTTCATTAGTCAAAAAAGCCATTCAAAAACTGCAATGGACCTTGGCAAAATGGATTGAAAAATAAAACACACAGTACACTGTCTTAGGTAAATCAAAAAAACTCACTTATGGAATATAAGTGAGTTATGAGAAGCCAAGATGAAAGGAATGATTTAAAAGATTGAAAATTAATCAGTTCAATTTCTAAATTGTTTGGGAATTTGTTAAACAGTTTTATTCCAGTAACCTGGTGATATTTGGCTGTTTTACTTAAATATAGGTATTATATCAATCAATATAAGATGGTGAAATGAAGGATAAAAAGTCTGCTGTAGCTGGGAATTGAACCTGGGTCTCCCACTTTCCTGGCAGGTGCTATAACCTCTAAGCTACTACGACGGAACTGTGTTAGCTCTCTTTTACCCAACTTAAATGATGTAATTTCAAGGTATCAGCCACAAATAATTTATAACTTAATATCTTGATTGACTCTCTTTAACTTTGCATATCCATATAATGTTTTCATACTTCCAGAGCTGTACCTTCATCTTATAGCAGCCTTTGCATAAACAATTGGTATGAATAATTCCTTTCTCTAGTAGTATACATGCACATTCCTCACTATTCTGTAAACTTGATATAAGTTGTTTGTATTTAAAATAATCTATCGTAGAAATTCATTAAGACACATGAATAACAGAGCATACAAAGTAATAGTAATATATAGTTCAAGTGGGTGCCATTATGCCACACAGAATTCACTTAGCCACCGTTAAACAAAATACACAGTGTCATAGTTCCAGTGTCGTGCCACAGAGCAGCAAATTACTCAAAAGGTAAATAAGGGAATAGTACACCTTTCTGTCCTCTTCTGTCTTCAGATTCATTGAAATAGTGTATATTTTTTTTGTTATTCTGCAGTCTTTCCTTATTTCTTGCAGTGCTGTGATTTCTATCTTGTATCACCTCTTGCAACTTCCTCTGTTTTTTTCTGCTATCAGCAATGTTTGAGTGTTTCATAATCTAAAGTCAATTTACAATTCCAAATTCTTATCCTTTTACTGTTGCCTTGTTGTGTTCTGATAGATCTGTCTGGCATATTCTGATAATCTGTAAAGAGTGCAATTGAGATATGGGAGAAAATAAGTATGCTTGGCTATAGTCACCTTGACTTCCAATTTAAACTATAATTTTATTTATTTATTGCTGATGCTTTGAAATGACATCATTTGATTAGTGTGAAAGAGAGCTAAATCTGAGCAATGTAGCTGTTGTTTTGTATTGGAATACTTATTTCCATGGAATTTCCAAATGGGAGTCTAGCAAATCTACAAAGAATTTGGATTTTACTAAGTTTCCTAAATATCTCATTTAATATCAATCTTGCCCTTAATAAGTGCAGGGACTATTTCATCTTCGCCAGGTGACCGATTGTTTTTTAAGTTCTTGACAACCACTTTGACTTCCTCCAGCGTGGGCTCTTCAATATCCTCCCCACCTGGTTCGTCTTGAAGCTTGTCCTGAGATTCATGCACCCCCCCCCTCTTCCTCATTCACTTCATGGTTCAGCAGCTCGCTAAAATGCTCTGTCCATCTCTCCACTATTTTGCCATTATCTCCAATCATCTTTCCCACTTTATCCCTATACATGCCCAATTGCACAGTGTATCCTTCCTTCGTCATTATTTTGACAGCTTTGTAGAACTTTNATATGTGATTATCAAGATGTCAATTCATATAAATGTTATTTGGAGAATAAATGGGCTAGCTTGATGTAGAAGAGAATTTCTTTTTTGAATTAATTGTTAGAATTGAGACTTTCCCGGTGAATGGTCTGCTGAAGCAAGTCCCCTTGGAATACTAATGGGGTGGTTTTGTTGTATATTACCAACATTTCGGCTGCCAACTCAGCAGCTATCCTCAGGGTGAGTGCCAGACTGATACTCCAGCCAGCAGGAACTATGGCTGGAGATGTTCTCCTACACGAGGATGGAGGTAGGGAAGTTTGGGAAAGTTACTGGGTGATTTTTTTGGAATTCAAAATTTTTAGTGTCCTATTGAGGATTTTTTCCGCCAACTTGGGTCTACATCAGTAATTTTTGGCTATTTACTTTATGGCGAAAACCTTTTTTTGAAAGTTGGAGGAGGAGAGAGGGATGTGGGTGACTCTATAAATCATTCTGTGGAATGCTGTTAACTTGTGGAATTAGAGGTGGGAAGAGGGGGAAGGAATGGTGAGTTATGTGTAGGTTGGTTTTCTATATATATGCCTAATTTGGATTTTCCAGTGGTGAAGGATATTATAAGTTCAAGTTCACTGAACTTTGGACTGCATCCCTGCTATGTATATAGCAAGCATAGGCCTCAATCACAATGGCACTGAGATAGAAATCATTTTCTGAGCAAAATTTATAGCTCTCATTATCCTTTGCTTCTTATTCCTCTCATATTTCTGCTATAGCTGGTACCACAAACAGCCATAGAGACTATGGGCTGATACATCATCAGCCTGTGGCCTCATACTACATGCTCAGATGTCTGTGAATCAGTTGCCTTTTGGAATATATATCCATTATCTTCATTTCAAATTCAAATTCACCTAAGAACATGACATAATAATCACCTTATATGTATATTTTTCTAGTTTTTAGTCCAGTAGTTTATTTTCTTTTCTCTGGAAAGAAACATGGTACCTTTACTGAATTAAAAGTTTAATTATAAAAGCTCAATTCAGTTTAATTCTATTTTATTTCTTGCAATGGTCATACAAAATGATAAAGGATATGTCAAAGTTTAAAGAAAATTGTGTAGTGAATTATTTTAAATCAATTTGACAGTAATTCCTTTACAGAATGGAACAGATTATTCATTAAATATCCATCACTTTTTTTACGAAAAGATTGAATTGAGCAGGTTTCTTTGATATTGATATTAATTTTGTTTTGTAAAATGAGCCCTATAGACTTGGGACATAAAGCTTTAGTCTTTGTTATAACATAAGGTCTAAAAAGATTCTTGTTGTGACATGTCCCATATTTGTGTACAATTTATTTTGGAAAAATTGATTTGTTCATCATGGTATACTTTACCATAGTTAATACATAAATACATGACACTGTTAGGAGGTTTATTTTATGAAACTGTGGATGGTAAGGAGCATTATGTCTTATATTAAAAATCAACCTTGTAGCTCTTTTTGTATGTTAAAATTGACATGTGCATTGAGAGAAGAACCACAAAAATAGATGCTAAACGTAACATAAGAGTAGATATCACCAAAATATAAGGATAATAGTAATTCAAGAAAGACAGTATACCTAATATTCCTAATAAGATAGCAGGTAGAAGCTTACTTCTTAATTTGTTAATATTTTCATACCCTGACTACTGGCAATCTATTAATGTATCTAAAAATTTTGTTTAATAGACTTGTGGATTTTCAATTTCAGTAGTAGAATTATGAAATTTATTTTTGTAGGCACATTATATTAGTTGTGACTATCACATTCAAATATATCCTATGTTCTGAGCGCCACTTATTAACTGTATCTGCTACCTCTGTGGCATTAGATTCAGCTGTCTCAATATTATTAGCTGATAGAACAATATAAGTGTCATCTACCTACATGATTAGGCAAGTTTATTTGATTGATTGATGATGATAATATTTTAAGGGTTAAATTTTACAACATACTAGAAAAGACCTTAAAATAATGTAAATGTAAAATGATTATTGTAGTAAAGCATGCTGCTAAATAGAGATTGGAAGAAAGATGTTAGATGTTAAATGCTGGCCATTGGTCGTACAGCCATTGAGCTTTCTGTTTATTTTGACTCGTTTACATCATAATCCTTAACAGAATGGTGGCAGTTTAAACATAATTAGTATAATTCTACAAATTTTCTATTACTTAAAGTTTTTTCCCTTATAAAATTACAAGTTAATCAATAACTTGATGCAGCATTGATAAAAGGAACGAAGGAGTACTCTGTTTCTACACAAAGCTTGTATATTTTTACACAATTAAATAGTGATAAAATATTGAGCTAAGATATATAAACTAAAAGTGCAAAGAGTAACATTCACAAGAATATATACACATTTTATATTTTACATACAAGAGAAATGATTAAAGAGAGAAAAAAACTTGAAGTATTTACAGATTCAGTTTTTCTCTCTTCCTTCTCTCCCTCTGAGGGTATTACCTGTTAATGGGTTAAATGGAAGAGGAGACTTTAAAGTCTCAATTTTGCCCAAAATAAAGATGTTATTTATTTATTTATCTACCTGATGTCAGTCTTTGGACTGTTATGATATTCTTTTCAACTTTACATGAATCATGCCTACTCACTGTTTCACTCACAATTAAAACCCTAGAATTATCACCAGTTTAACTTCTATTTACTTAATTGTCAACTGCACTTGTAAATGGTATTCAGTGATGGGTAAAGTACTGAAAAAATGTAATCGGGCTCAAATACAATTACACTGTCAAATTTGAAATTAATTACAATTANCCCCGATGAGGCAATGAACTGTGGCAGTGTGAGGAGGGATATGTATATATTATTTACTGTGATGGGAAAAGTACTGAAAAAATGTAACCAGGCTCAATTACTGTCAAATTTGTAATTAATTACAATTACAAAATACTCTTTGAAAAAGTAATCAGTAGGATTACAATTACAATTACTTTTTATTTTGCTCCTGTAAATGACGCAATTGCAGTCAATATTTTCTCAAACAGGGAGTACTAACATGCAAACCAACATTTGAGTTATTCTTTAATGCTATAGCATTAAAGAATAGTTAAAATGTTGGATTTAGGTACTTTAAGCATAAATATTTAGGCACTATACTATTATTACGGTAATTATAGTGCCTAAATATTTATGTTCTACCAAAATTTATACCTGTGGATGAGGATGTATTCTAAAATCAACATCATGCAAATAAATACTAAGCACAATATAATGAATATATTTAAGGGAAAAACATAAATTTTTAAATATTTGAATTTACTTTGTAAAATATTTGAATTTACTTTGTACGGTGTCCATGGCTGATGTCTTGATATGATTCTTCTCTTCCTACACACTTATAGTGATTGCTTCCTCTCTTCACCACGTCCGCCGATGTCATGATAATGTTTACGTACAAGCCAGTTGTATTTGTATTGCCAAACTTATATCGCATAACCCACGCAATGTAGCTACATTGTAGCATTTATATTTTCACCCAAATTCATGTATCGTTTGACCCTTATCAAGTTCTCAAAAGCAACTCCTGGCGTGAAGTCACCCCTCCCTTCCGTGAAATAGGGAACCGAAACTCTACTCAGCAAGCCGAGGACGCAGAAACAGAATTGCATAACCCATGCCATGTAGCTACACTGCAGCATTTACATTTTTACCCGTATTCATGTATCATCTGGCCCTTTTCAGGTTCTCAGAAGCAACTCCGCTCCTAGGCAGGGAGTTACCCCTCCTCTCCCAGGAGAAGAGAAATTCGGCTCCAGGGTGAACAATGTAGTAAGAACAGCCTCTCGATGAGTTCAGCGCACCAGGAATTCAAATTTTCACTTTCAATTACTCAAATGTAATGATTACTCAAATGTAACGATTATTAAAATGTAACGATTACTCGCACAAGCTTTGAAGTAGATTACCAGTAAAAATTACTTTAAAAAAATGTATCGATTACAAGTAAAAAATTACCAAAATATAATCGTTACAAGTAATTCGATTACTTTTACTTTGTTACATCACATCACTGATGGTATTATTAATTCAAAGGGCGGAAGAGTAAAATGGAGTGCAACTAAAGGTGTGCTACCTTCCATGCTTTATAAACTATGATACCTATCTTACACTAATGAGCCAGCAATATGTTCTGCATTGAGAAAATCAATCCTGAATACCATAATTTGATGTAAATGCCTATGGCAAGTGAAATTCAAGTGAAAGTTGATGGTCTTTAGTGAGTAGGAGAGGCTTCAATTGGAGTTGAGGGAAAACTACTGCAAACGCTTCCCCAGGCAGCCAATGTGTCTTGGAATTATAATTTCGGTAAAAAAACCTTATACCTTACAGAAAAATATGAATATATGTCTTGAATAGGATCCTATCCAAGTCTGCAGCTCTTTATCTGTAGTGACTGTCCAATATTTTGTCCTTTCATCTATCATTTTTCCATTCTTTCTTTTCAGTTCTGAGGCTTATAAATTTCGGCATAGACTCTGGTTGCACTTTGTGGTATTCGTAAATGCAAGATGGCTTCATTATGATAAACGTTTACTAGACCACAAAATATTTTGTGATGTAGTAAAAGTTTATCATAATGAAGCCGTTTTGCTTATAAATTTGTTTCCTCAACAGTTCTTTCTTGAAAACCATTGGTAAATATTAGATGAAAATATCATTCTCATTCATTCCATTTGTTATTTCTACTTTCAGCAATTGATCTCTGTGTACTTTGCCAGATAGTATACCAAAATAACTTACACCACCTGACCAACCTTCCTCCCGACCACTTTATTTACAGCTTCATCTGAGATAGAATCAATTTCCATTCACACAGGTCTCTCGTTGTGTTCAAATTTGTGTTGAGGTGGTCTCAGTTCTCTACTTTTTCACCAATGGCTTCTAATGCATTCGATTACTCTTTAGAATCTTCATCCACATCAGTGTCTGAATGAGTAGTAATACCATCTGATACAATTAAAATGCAATTAATCACATTGAAAAATACAATGCAAACAGTAAAATTTAATAAAATATGAAATCTCTTGCATATAATTTTTTACTTTATGTCCTGATGTTCATTTACTGAATAAAATGGGGCTCCCGGTAGCCAAGTGGGCAACGCGTTTGACTTTAGTGAAAGTGGTCCCAGGTTCGATTCCTGGTGGGGGCCTACGTGTGAAATGACCTAAGCTGTTGAAGCACTTTTAACAATACTATTACTACTACTGAATAAAAAGGTTTGTCCAATAGCCAGCCATAAATTATAGTTGTTAAATTTTTATCTAGTACTTCCCTTATTTTTTCAGGAAATTTGTTAAATAATTTGATATCAGAACACAATAGGCCTTGGGTAGTTTAACTAAGTCTATGTTGTGGTAAGTCAATGAATTTGGAGAAGTGTGTATTTTGTGAATGAATATCAGGCCATAGAGTGAGCTGTGGAAGTTACATTTAAAGTAGAGAAGTGAGCCAAATAGAAGAATATATTGTTATGATTCCATGCCTTCTAAAAAGAGGCACCAGAGATTATTCTTATGGCCTTTTTCTGTAAGAGAAATATACTCTTTACATTAGTTGCCTGTCCCAGATCCTAATAACATTAAATGCAAAGGAGACCATTCTGATATATTCAGGGGAGACAGCTGTTTTAAGTATCTGTAACATGTACGATTCTTGATAACTTGCAAAAGATGGAATTAATGTTATCTTTCCATAATAGTTTTGGATCAATAGTGAAACCAAATAGTCTCACAGAATCAATATTGCCCGGCATATGACCCAAGAAAATGTTTAGTGTTTTGTTTTCATTCAAGAGAGGTCCATTGGCTCAAAACCAATCGCTGGCAGCTCACAATAAATACACTTGAGTTTGAACTCAAGTTAGTGAGTTCTATTGTAAGAATTTATCAAAATTGCATATAGTATTGCACGGCATTAAGCTACCAAAAACATTGACAGGTTGTATTATCCTGATGGAAATCAAGAAAAATTGGATATTTTAACAAAAGATTTATTTAATGATTATTGGAATCGTATTGTTCAAAATAGATTAATGATCAAACTTAAGAAGGTTTAGGTTATAGTGGAGGAATATTAATTTCTCTGCTGCAAGATTACTCCTGCAGTCATTGTACTGCAGAATTGTAACTCTAAAAAGCTTCTTGCTTACCACCAAGGTTTGTGGTGGGGCTAGATATTTCTGCTAGTGCAGGGTAGTTTAGGTCACCATTTGTAGGGCATTCTTCTTCATGGTTTCCACCATTTATAGGGCATTCTTTCCTCTCAAGGATCCCCCGCATAGCCAAGTGGGCAATGCACTTGACTTTGGCAGAAGTGGTCCTGCGTTTGATTCTTGGTTGGGGCTCATTTGCAAAATGACTTTAGCTGTTGAAGCAGTTATAATAATACTACTACTCTTTCCTCTCTAATAATGGTTGGACATGAAACATGTACTAACACTAAAATTTTGTGAAAAAAGTGTCAGAACTTTGTGGGTCCTTGAACCTTAGAAAGATAAAATTAGGTTACAGGAAAAGTGATATTTGTAAATTAAATTCAGAAAATTGTACATAGTTGGACAGATCAATGGAATTTCACTATAAGTGTTAAGAAATATAAAGAAAGAGCTATCCTGAGGTGGTCCAACTGCACAGAGCCCTGGGACCATGGATAATCTATATATTTGATACAATTATAAAATGTAATTTATATAAAATGAATATTATTTCTCATTCTTGTAATCTTATTGTACAAATTTAAAAAAATTACTGCTCAGTACAATTTTATCTACCTTAAGCCACTCCAGTTTGTCTTCAATGCATTTTCTAATTACAGCTAGTTACACCAACTGTAAATGATAAAACCATTTGTCTGTTCTGGTTAACTAATTTTCTTAAACTGAAAGGCAATTATTGTAACCTATACTATGGCTATGAGTGGACATATGCAACAGTTAAAGGTCTAGCTAATGATGAAGATAAATCTAGATGAAAACTTAAATATTTTACTATTATTCAGTAACATAAGTATTGATATGGCTTCTCAAAATCTTAGGTTGGAGCTAAATACCAGATTTTGGATGAATAACAAGTCTGACTCTGAACTTTAGTGCTTCTCTTCTTAAGGGATTTTATTTGGGAGACATACTAAAATCATAAACAAGTGGTAGATAGCAAGGTAAACCTCAGGGAATTAATAACTTTCAGAATATTATGAAATGTAAAAGATTTTTCTTCCAAATTGCCTCCTTCAGTTTTTTCCTTGTCTCCATTCAGCATGTTATTATGATGTAAAAATTGTAATGACTTATCAAATATCTCTTTTTTGCTTTACCTCAAAGAAAAAAATTAAAATGTTACACACACACCACAGGAAACTCCTGTACTAAAGATTTTAAAATTCAATTATCGGCTATCCCAACTATCAACCGTTAATGTATTTATTTACTTGGGCTTTTAATGAACCTTTGTTAACTTCCTTTTGTTGCCAATGGAATCAGATTCTCTTCTTTCTGCCAAGCTTCTTCTATACTATCTTCTCTTTTCTTGAACTCTTTCTGTAAGCTATACTAAAAACCCCTCTTACATTCCTTGCCAAATTTTCCTTATGGGTGTCCTTTCCTTACTCCCCCTAAATTATTGTTTCTGACAGAATTACCTACTTGACATCTCTTCTAAATTGTTCTACTCATAGGTTTCTATAAAAGGGGATTTTTACCCCTCTATGATGTTAAAACCCTTTTTGGTCAGTATTCAAAAAAGGTGATTGACCTTCCTATGAAGCTGGAGACAATTATAATAATAAGAAACAAAGCTGTTGTGGACTCCACATCTTAGAGTGATAATATCATTGAAAAAGGAATGTATTAGGGTATGCTCAAGAGTGAATGAAAGCGGTCATAAAACTAAGAAACCTGAGGAAAGAATGTAGAGGCCTAGAAATGGCGGGCAAATCAACAGCCAGATAAAGAGATGAGCTTAGATTTATGGTTATGTATGGCATAGCCATCTGAGATCACCATTTTTTGCACCGGTCAGGGTGGCTTTAAGACTTTGAATGTGGGCATATTACTAAAAGCAGAAAAATTACTAGAGGCAAAGTATTCAGTGTCCCAGACTGGAACTAGCATTTTAGGAGTGTGTGGAACATGATGGTAAAAAAATTGTGATTTCACCTAGGAGAATGTCAGCATTAGAATTGTTAAAAGTGCTTCGACCTCTAAGGCAATTTCTCATGTGGGCCCCAAATCCGATTGTCAGTATTATTCATTGAGAAAAGACAAATAGAGCTCAAATAGAATGACAATGATACAGTACAATATATAACCAAATATTGAATTATTTGAAAACTTAATTAAGTTTACACAGTGAGAATTTGCTTAGGACTTGCACTGATGCATTTAAATACCTTACAAAAGGAAAAAAGATAAAATACATCAGTTAAAAAGTTAAACTTAGCAAGGTTTAATGAAAATAAATATATGTATTTCATAGACCAATGCTCATCAAAGCTTTATACTAAGTCTGCTAAATTTTTCCATATGTTTTGGTTGCCATCCAGGTTAATATGCATCTAAGTTGAAAACCATTTGTTGAGCAAGATTTTTCAATTTTCATTTTGTTGCATAAGATTTTATTAGAATTTAGTAATTGTTAAATTTGTAATAGAGTGAGATATTTTAACTCTCCTCAAAATGCACTTAACATTTCATGAGCATTTATGATCAAGGGCAAACACCTTCCTTCAAACTAAAGGTGAAGAGGAGTTTCTTTGCTTCCCGTACAATTTGAAATTACCTATATCATTTTCTTAAAGCCCTGTTTGGAGGATTATATAAAGACTGATATACTCTAAATTTCCTGATATCCTAGTAGCATAAGTCTACTATACATTTTCATTCCAGAAGTAGTCTTTACAGAATTTGTTATTCCCAATTAATTTTCCCAAAAAAAGTTTTATGCCCCTTGTGATGATACCCAAATATGCTACTGACTTAGTACACACCTCATATTAGAAATCTGTATTTAAATTAGATGCAAGTAAAGGTTATATGATTGAGTCAACCTTCTAATTAGTGAAAAGGAATTAAAATGAAGATATTTCCTTAACCAAATCAAACTGATAGCTTTTATTAGATGTTCGAGGGTAACATTTTATGTTAAAGAGCAGTTAAAAGAGTAATTCGTCCCAAATATAAATCTCACTGATTGATGTCATAGTTATCAGAGGCACTTATTACATATGTTAACTGTAGAGCACCTCTTTTAGATTTTGATCCTCAGATATTCAGTTAGATATAGATGACTGGAAATAATATTGCAACAGCTTACCTTTCTTAGTTGCCACAGTGGTCAGTTAGAAAGATTTCTTAAAAGGTATTGTTGTGGAGTACTCAGCAGTGCTTTTTGGTATTAACACTTACTTCTAATATAAATCATATTTTTTGATTTATAGTTACAAATATACAATCAGCTTTTCTTTATCTATGGTGAAGCATAGTTATGTTTTTGAGCTTTTTCCATCATACTTGCTGTCCTTTTAGTGGCAAATAATCTGAGAATTAGCTGCAACATATCCTGTTAAGGCCATTAAAATCACAATCATAATTTATTGAGCCATTGATCAGTACAAAAGGAATTTATATCATCATGTAGTATCATATAATTAAATTAACACATAAAACACAGTTTAAACATAAAGAAAAAATGATAAAAGAAGTTTAGTTTTTTAATTCTCCATAGAGAAATGTTTATCATATGTGATTATCAAGATGTCAATTCATATAAATGTTATTTGGAGAATAAATGGGCTAGCTTGATGTAGAAGAGAATTTCTTTTTTGAATTAATTGTTAGAATTGAGACTTTCCCGGTGAATGGTCTGCTGAAGCAAGTCCCCTTGGAATACTAATGGGGTGGTTTTGTTGTATATTACCAACATTTCGGCTGCCAACTCAGCAGCTATCCTCAGNTAATTTCACACCAGCATGAAAAGGTCCTTTGTAACTTAGTTCAGTCCTTTTTATTTTTACATGAATGTCATTTTCTGATCTAGTATGATGGCTACGAATAGCTGAATTTAGAGTCGTAGAGTCCATGTTATTTTTAATGTTAAGTATTGTTTAAAACGCTTTAAAAATAAATGTCCATATTACATGTCATGCATTCATTTATAGAATAAAAGGCTTTGCCAATTAACCAATCATGAAGTACAGATTTAAATCCACTAAAAGTAATTTCTCTGGCTAAAGCTGGAGATCTGTTAAAAAGCTTTATTCCCATATGTAGAGAAGAAGCTACTTTCTTTAATCTCAACTTTGGGAGGTCCAAGTACCTATTGTATCCAGTGTCATATGTGTGAATTTGGTCTCATGTTACAAATTCAGTGATATTAATTTATAAATTTAAAAGCTATCAAATTTAAATTACGAATATACTGTCAATATTCTGTGATGATAAAGAAGAGGTATCAATTTTCAAGAAATAGATTCCTTTTAATTTTACAACCATTAATTTGGAGAGCACAGATACAGTACATAGGAATTGAACTCTACTTCTGCATGAAAATGTTCAAACACATTAAAATATGATTAGTATCTTGAATTTTAAGAAAAATAACTCATTAAAAGTACATTGATATGATACATTGAAAGTTAGTTTCATTAATAAACATAAAATAATCAACCATCAGTTCTTTTCAATTTTTGTACATATTTTATAACCTTTAGGGTTATAAGAAGATAAAAATTTGAAATTCCTTGCTGAGAGCAGGATTCTGGCATCCAGCAGGAAAACTTCGAAAAAAAAACGTGTCATGCATTCACAGCATGCGATGGGAGTATTGTTCCCCATTTCTATCTTGCACTGGAAGCACAGTTTTGCTGAATCAACCCCTACAGCTGACGTTGATGTTCCACTATTTCCTGTTGCTTTTTCTCCGTCCATCATATATTATTCGAAGGGCCTTTGTCACGAATCGTTGATGTAAGCCTAAATTTACTTTCAGCGATGAGGAGACTCACAGATGAATGAGCACTGATGAATGCACTGGACTATGCTTTATATACAGAAGGGAACCGTCTTAAATTTAAGATGCGTGGTACGCTTGCGTCATCCTCGAATGTCTAATCTTTCGACGCTGTTGTTGAAATTACTATCAGTAAAATTGCTAAATTACTTTTAGTGATTGCTTTTACGATTCATGAGGTTATGAAGGAAGTGTTTCTTACGATATTCTGAACGCACCTCTATGTGGAACTCTTTTTAATCGACGAAGAAATACGATTCGTTTCGTTTCCGATTTCGCTAGCTTATATCGCTCTTTAATGAAACTGTGTTGAGAGAGAGAGAGTTTAAATGGTGACTACAAAATGTTGGAAGGAAAATAGTGTTTTTAATCCCAGGAATCATCGGAGAAGTCTTTATTATAAGCCACATGTAAGACAAATTGAAACATACTATTTCTCCTTCAAAGTAGTTAACTGAATGCTTAATTTAAGAATCGCTGGGTTACGGAAATTATGAGTGGTAGCAATTTTGAATTTATTTTTCCGTAAAATTTTAACTACCGTAAGATGTTGTGGAGTCCCAAATTGCTTATTCTCTTCGATATTAGATGTTAAATTGAAAGTAGAAAAAACAATCATAGAGTTTATTGTGTTCAACATTTTGTGCGATAGGAGTAGGAGAATACTCAACCTATTGGTACTCACCGTATTCACACCTTTATTTCAGTGAAATTGTTATTTTTTATAAAAAAACTACAGATTGTAAAATTATGTTCATCAGTGGGTGACTGATGATGTTAATATTTGTTCACCCATTATTTTCTATTTTTACCTTGGCATGAATTGCTTGCTAGTGCAAAAAATCAGACGATTAAAGACAGTAGAGAGATGAATTAGTTATCGCAATAAATAGTATCCGTTCTCTTTGTATATTCCAATATAAACGTCGTTTTCGTAAGACCAAAGATAATTTCCATTTTGCTCAAACGAAAGGAATTTAGAAAACTTTTGAATAGTCAGCGAATTGCAAAGAAAACGAGTCTCAGAGATAGAGACGAGTCTGATAAGGAAAGATAGGCGATAGAGAGGTATGCTAAACGCTGCATATCTCAGCCAAAAGTCGGATAGAAATTCTCGGTAGAGAACGTTGATCTCGATTATTTTTATTTTAGATTGCTCTTTCTGCCCTTCTTTTGTGATTTACTAGATTTTCCTAGTCACATCCTCTCTATCCTAAGGCTTGGGTTTGATGGGTCACAGGGCTGATGGAGATATTATAACCTTGAGATTTATGTACACGAGTTTAGCATGATACTAAAACTGGGTAATAAGGTAATTCTACGGATAAAGGAAAGGAAGGCAACTTAGTAGGTTGAAAACCTACGAAAATCCCAAAGGAATAACAAGTGTGAAAAATAGCGACACGACTGGGACTCGAACCCAGGTTTTCCGAGCATTTCCTTAACAGTGTGAGAGAGACGCGGCACGGTAGTTCAGTGGTTAGAATACCTGCCCGGAAAGTGGGAGACCTGGGTTCGAGTCCCAGTCGTGTCGCTATTTTTCACACTTGTTATTCCTTTGTAATTCTACGTATCAGGAGGCCATAATATTTCATTGTTTTCCAAGAAACGAAACCTAAAAAACTAAAACAAAATGCGTGTTTAAAAAGCGGTTCAAATAGAAAATATGCATTTAAGTTAAATACGTGCTATATTGTAAATAATTAAAACGAAGCCAAAATCGAGGGAAGGAGCCCTGCGTCAAAAATCAAGTGTTTTTCGGATATGGACGTGTAAGGCATCGGAATAAATAATTTTGTCGGAGTGGTGTTGACCAAATGTTATGATTAATACTATTTTGCTGTTTAATTAGAAGGTCCGTTTGAGTATCTAGAAGCGTTGTATTCGAAATCTTGCGTAAATTTAGGAAGACTCGATGCAAGTTATTGGTATGGTTTACTGAGAATCGAGATGCATATATTTTAGTGAAAAATATCTACAAACATCTAGTGGCAAAGATAAGCTTGGGAGCGATAAGCACGTGTCTGACCTAGTGTTTTGTTTACCTTTCGTCGTTTCTAGTTTCTCTCAGAAACTCCTCTTGCTTGCGGTTTTCTGGCCATGCAACGCTTGACTAGATTTGCTACGTTTTCTTGGTTTTAAAGAATATTTTTTCAGCATCGCAGACGCGCAAATAAAGTTGAAGTTATCTGGAAGCGCAATGTTTCGCATAAAATTTCATATAGCACCTCTTTTAGATTTTGATCCTCAGATATTCAGTTAGATATAGATGACTGGAAATAATATTGCAACAGCTTACCTTTCTTAGTTGCCACAGTGGTCAGTTAGAAAGATTTCTTAAAAGGTATTGTTGTGGAGTACTCAGCAGTGCTTTTTGGTATTAACACTTACTTCTAATATAAATCATATTTTTTGATTTATAGTTACAAATATACAATCAGCTTTTCTTTATCTATGGTGAAGCATAGTTATGTTTTTGAGCTTTTTCCATCATACTTGCTGTCCTTTTAGTGGCAAATAATCTGAGAATTAGCTGCAACATATCCTGTTAAGGCCATTAAAATCACAATCATAATTTATTGAGCCATTGATCAGTACAAAAGGAATTTATATCATCATGTAGTATCATATAATTAAATTAACACATAAAACACAGTTTAAACATAAAGAAAAAATGATAAAAGAAGTTTAGTTTTTTAATTCTCCATAGAGAAATGTTTATCATATGTGATTATCAAGATGTCAATTCATATAAATGTTATTTGGAGAATAAATGGGCTAGCTTGATGTAGAAGAGAATTTCTTTTTTGAATTAATTGTTAGAATTGAGACTTTCCCGGTGAATGGTCTGCTGAAGCAAGTCCCCTTGGAATACTAATGGGGTGGTTTTGTTGTATATTACCAACATTTCGGCTGCCAACTCAGCAGCTATCCTCAGGGTGAGTGCCAGACTGATACTCCAGCCAGCAGGAACTATGGCTGGAGATGTTCTCCTACACGAGGATGGAGGTAGGGAAGTTTGGGAAAGTTACTGGGTGATTTTTTTGGAATTCAAAATTTTTAGTGTCCTATTGAGGATTTTTTCCGCCAACTTGGGTCTACATCAGTAATTTTTGGCTATTTACTTTATGGCGAAAACCTTTTTNGCAAAAACGGTCGCGTTAAAATAAATATTGTGGAAAACAACAGGACTAACAAATTAAATAAAGATTTTATATTATGTTATTAAATAAGATTTGATTTTATTTTCATTATCTCGATTTTACACGCTTGAAATCTCCATGTGAGATAAGCAACCTTTGCTGTCATTCTCACGATCCTCTGGTTTAGAATTTTCTTTCTATAAACATCGACGATGAGCCAGAGAATTTCGACATTAATTTAAAGTAAGTAAATTGAAAACGTGCCTTGGGAGATAAATTTGAATTGCAAGTCAAGTTTTTGATACCATTGTAATTTATGCCATCTGTATAACAGTCGAGAAGAATGTTCTAGTCAAAGACACGAGGAGTAGAAATAACCCCCTAATACCCTTATATATGTCCATTCGTAAAAAGAATTTCAAACTATCATCATAACTGGGACTCGAGCCCAGGTCTCCAACTTTCCCGGCATGTCTAATAACCTCTAAGCTTCTCTTCTACTCTGTAGGTGGGGAGCTTGGAATACCTACCCGGAAGTTGGGAGACTTGGGTTTAAGTCTTAGTAACGTCGCTGTTTTTCACTTCTATTTTCTCGCTTCCTCGTACTAAGTAAAACATATTACTCCTTACCGTACCCTCATAGAAGCGATCTTAGGGAATATCGCTCACTGTTTAACAAAGATAAATGAAATAAGGCGGATCTATTAAAACACCTTTAATGTGCACTGAAAATATTTTGCACTTTTTCCAAACTAATTTAGATGAATTAATTGTTTTTTATTTTAAATTTCNTTAATATTTAAGAAAATGATTGGATCTCACAATTTCATGTAATTTTTTTGTGTACCTTTGTGATAATCATCTACATTTAAGATTTTTGTCGCAGGCTCAGTATTTCGTTTTAATGAATTCTTTATTGTTAAATACAGTTTCCTACCCCTCCTTACATTAATTTGGACCTGATGGCAAACTATTGGAGTATTGGGCACCTGCGGACAGGAATTTTGTAGAATAGTGCGGTCAACTCCATTAAAAGAGGAAATAATATTTTGTTGCTTGTCAAGGAACGATTTCCGTAAAGGAGTGCGTGTCACGGAGGCGAGTAAATATAGAGTGAACGCTTTTAAGAGGAGGTAGTTATCTCAGTAAGCACGTTATCTCAAAAGCAATGAGGAGAGGATCAAGCAATAGCTGGAAGGAGTCGGAGAGTTGTTTATAAATTAATATGGACTCATATGTGAAAAATCAGAGTAAACTATTTTGTCGGAGAAGTAGCTTACCGAGTTGCGGTTTATAATATTGGTTAAATTCTGAAGGTTGAAGCTCGAGTCTCTAGAACTGCAGTCGACATTTAGCAAGATCCTCCGAATACTCGCGGCCTTTTACTGAATGTAGATGACAGAAAGCCGAAATTCATTGTTTTTTTAAAATATTTTTTCGCAGATTGTGAGATTGAGCAGCTATAAGCATGTTTCTTTGTGAGCGGTCCGCCCCTCTCCTTTTCATTCGTATCTCTCATAGAGGAACGTTTTCTCCCACGATTGGTTGGCCGCTCAACGAATGACGGAAGTGGATGTATTTTACTAGGACAAAGTAAAGTTCTTTTCTCATCGCTGACGCCATTTCCTAGAGAAATAGCAATTCAAATAAAAACTCGCCATAGATTGGAATTGATTGAATCATGTACCGTATACGGCTGAATTTAAGACGCACTCTAGTTTCGGTACCTAGTTATTCAGTGGATTAAAAATAACTACGCGATTACAAGACGTATACTGTTCGTCGTTGTACGTACCCCAAAACGTCTGGAAGGGCTGAATAATTGCTTACGAAAGGGCGCTGACTGGCACGAGGAAACCTGAATCATAATTTCTGTGTAATAAGATTAATTACGTGAATAGTAAGTGGTAATGCTATAATTAAAGTGAAAATATTCTCTGTATTACCTAATTTAAGATAAAAAAATCTTCTGGATCGAGAATCTAAGACGCATCCAATTTTTGGAAGTTCTAAGAACGGAAAAAGAAGCATCCTCTTACCCATGTGGGCAACGCGTTTGACTTCGATGAAAGAGGTTCCGGGTTCGTAACCTCTCGTCGGTTTACGTGCCAAACGACCTCATCTATCGAAGCAATTTTAAAATTAGTTCTTCTATGGGAAGGACGGAGTCTTGGTTTCAAACACGTGGCACTCATAGAAGCCACATGACTTAAGCCATTTGATACCTTAAGAGAGCATCTTAGATTCACTAATCGAATTGCCTCACCTGATAAATTAAGTACCGAATGTGTTACGGCGTAAATCAAAATTTTTCAAGATCCCTGTCTTAAGCGTTCCCTATTTGGAAGAAAAAGTCTTCTTGATATTTAGAAATCTCACTAAAATATGACGAAGTTGGTTTTTAACTATGTTTTACCTAAAACTATGGGCCCTCTCTGATATTTCTTTAGTTTCTAAATCGTGGTTATATTCTTTTAGTGCGTTCTTCTTCAGGAATCAAATCAGCGATTAGTTTATTAATATTCTAGTATAATGTTTAAGTGCGCATATAAATATATCTATCCTCCAGTAGTATTTTTCTTCGAGAACACATTTTTTAATGATTTTCCTAATTTCCATTAATACTATTTTTATAATAAATCACAACATATTTTTATCAAAATAATGATGTGAACATAAAATAACAGGTATTCTCGGGAAATAATTTAGGGTCTTTTCTTTGAAAACTGCGCCTGATCCTTTGCATGTGAGACACTAGATAAGTGAGATAATCTATAAACAATAAAACATTAACAGTTCCTTGAACTCTTTCTTATCCATGTTCGTATGTATTAGAAAATTCTACCATATAGATTAGACAGCTGGGAAGCTTTGCTACCTGCATTTCAAAACCTCTTCTATGAATATGTTTTCCGTCTAGAGCTCCTATGCATTTTGGAAAGTTCCATTTTGAATAAAAATCTGAAGCAATCTTAGTGTAATCTTCTTGTTTAAGAATGACCGCGTATTGTTTTTGCAGACATTTCCACAATGATTTGCAACCTTCAATTACAATCGTACTAACAGCGGGCTTAGATATGCGGGAGGAATAAGGTAGTTTGGAAACTGCGTTCCAGTCACGAAGTATCCATTAAAAGTAGTATCATAAATGAAAATTATCATCTAAAGTATATTCTGATAAAGTTCTACAACCAGCTATATTTTGTTAGTCTCTCGTGTTATTGATATGAAAACGGTTCAGAAAAAGAGCAACTTTAAAAGTATGCATTATGTTAAAGCTAGATTTGAAATTATTAATTTAATAAAGATTCGTTTTGCAGTGAACATTTCAAAATATTCATTAATAACTGCATAATTCTGGATATTAAAATCACTTTCAAAATATTTATAAACCACAAAGTTAGAATGAGCCGTTCCATATCATTATTCCGCGAAAGTAAAGCAATAATTTAATTCTACAATCGGTAATTAAACTGCAGAATGCCTTATTCTCTTTAGACATGTTATAAGAAAGCATATTGAAGAGATGAATATTGGTTACATTTATTACGTATTAGGTTTGAGAAATACTTTTCCATCATATTTTAGAAGTGAATATATAGTTCACCTGAAAGTAATTTACGAAATCTAGAATATATAATAACTTCTAAGTCTTACTCTTACCTGAAACGAGCTGCTTTTAAATAACAGATTCATTATAATTTTGTATGTTTATTTGCTAAGTTCACATAAAATACAAAATAAATCCCTCCTCTGTTTTAAGGCCGTTATGAAAAGGATCTGCAACGTGACTTATTTCTCAGGTAAACATCTAAAATTTAATTCATATGAATCACATGTAATGATTGATGATTGGTTATTATAGTGAAAAAATAAAACGATATAACATATTTGATCCATATTAACTATCTCCATTTTTAACATTTTTATCATAGTGTAACGTAATTTCCCCAGATAGATGTGAAATGTTCTGTATCTTAACTTTAAAACAGGCCACTACTATGAATGATGTTGTTTCATCGGAGAATAGAAATTTTATCACTTTTGTGGCATTTCACTTCTCACACGTTCCCACTTCAGCATAGAATTTTCTGAAAGCAAGAAATTAATTTTTTGTTGACACACCCTAATCACACTCTTTTGATGCTTGACGCTATGACATAATTGCTCTGATGTGCACAGAAATATATTAATCACAGCACTCACGTTTCCTTGATTTGCTCCACTCCAATTTCTCCTTTCCCCTTGCTCACGAAATACGTTTTCGGCACCACACGGTTCCTGACGTCTTCTTGTGATCCGTTGAGGGACAGGGCGCTTTCTGTTCCCGCCAGTAAGTTTTCTTCTGCATAATGGGCATATCCAGGCGCGATTTCTTGCGTTTTTCCTTCGTTCCATGTATATCCTGACGGCTCGACACCGGAACAGGCAGGAGAGGTGGTACTTTTTGCCGCATATGCAGCACGTTAGGAAACTGTCTTCTACAATGTTTACCTTGCACAGGGTGCAATTTCTTCTTGGAACGTGCTCCGTCACTGGTGTTATTGTAGCCATTGTTGAATTTGCTGTTTTCCTAGGTATCAGGAAATATTCGAGGAACCTCTGCCGGTAACGATCGCGTGCTGCTAGATACACATTCACTGCTGAGAAGCTCACAATTGAGTGCAAAACGGAAGCGACGTGCTTCATGTACGTTAGACTCCCTTACGTCATCCTCGAATGTCTTCTGTTCTACGGTTACGAGCGTTCAAGTGATTATTTTTACGGCTTTTGCGGTTATTCATCGTTTTTTCCCCGCCTTATTCTGAATGCACCCGCAGGTAGAATTATCACACAATTGTTCTCATTTGAAGTGATCAGTATAATAATACGAATGAAAAGTTTGTTTAATTCGATTTTAATGCATTGAAGGTAATTTTCGGTACTCTGAATGGTCCTTACGAATAAAACGAGAAAGTCCAAAAGAGAGAAAGGAACCATGTCAGGTGACTCGTATCAAGGACTATGAATGTAGCATTATGCTTAAAAACTAATCAGACTTATGGAATACTGATCAAGGCATTTCTTTTACCAATTACGAATCATCAGTATGGACTTCCTAATTTTTGATAGATCAATAGTTTTCACATGTAATTTCAGGAATAATTTGGATGAATATTTATCGCACAAATTTGAGAGCAAACAATAGATTCGTCAAACTATAACAAGAACGCCGCAGAACTTTAATAAATTCTTTACTGCTCGGAGGTGACTGTCAGAGATTTCATCCTTTTTTAGGTTTGAAGAGCCAAGTCTGTCTGCGCTGCACTAATATGGCATAGCAAAATTATGATTCATATGAAGAGGAGGAGTTAAAGTTAAGACTGTGTGAATGATGTGTGAAATATCGGGGTAATCGGGTGCTCTAAGAAATATTTAAAAGTTCATTAAATTCTTACAGAAGTCTCATAACTCTTATGTGAGTTGTTACATTTGTATTTTATAATTGTGGTTGTATTATGTAAATAGTTGTTTTTTTCAGTTTATTATTCATAATTTTTATTATTCCTATATTTCATCTTTATTCGGTATTTTCTTATTCCTTTTCATATTCTCAATTATTATAAGGAATACCAAGTGTGAATAATAGCGACATGACTGAGACTCGAACCAAGGTCTCTCACTTTCCGGGAAGGTATTCTAACCACTGAACTACCATGTCTTGATAGACGTGGAACCACGTCTTGATAGACGTGGCATAAAGTGGTAGAACTGGGTTCGAGTTTTAGTCATGACGATATTTTTCACACTTGTTATTCCTTGGGATTTAGCCGCACAACTTCAACTTTCCAGGCAGGCATTCTAACCACTGAACTATCATGCCGCGTCTTGATAGACGTGGCATAAAGTGGTAGACCTGGGTTCGAGTTCCAGTCATGTCGATATTTTTCATACTTGTTATTCCTTGGGATTTAGACGCACAACTTCAATGTGCAAAATTTAACACCTTTACCTCAATCAATTATTATGTATTACTTACAGCCTACTTCTTATAATTTCAAATCCAACATCTGTTTTTGTCTGAATTTTTGTAAGAATATTGCATTTCTTTTTGTCTGCTATTTTCAGCTTTGTTGCTGAAACTATCCTTTTACTTATTTTCCCATCTTCTTTTAAATTTTAGTTGCTACTGTCTTCGCAGTTTTTTCACTCCACTACTGGTTTCGCAGTTTTTTCACTCCTCCCTTCCCGTGGGTGTTTTCCTGCAGGGTTTTATTTTTTTATTCCTAAGTACAGACTTAGGTTTTTTAGAAACCCACATAATAGCTTTCTTTTTTAGTTCAACTCCCAGTACCTCTTTCTTTCTATCTTTAATAACTAAGGGTTAGAAGTAAGAAGAGACTAATTAGTCTCAATTTCGCCCATGAATAAAGAGGAAGAGGAGTTATTATTATTATTATTATTATAACAAAATCATGAATGCGACGGTAATAGTGATATCAATTCAACAATTTTTAAATATAACATACGTAATATTTTATATAATTTTCTATATTTTTTGCTGAAACAATTGTAAGGAATATCGGAATAAATAAGTTTTTAGGAGTAGTTTACCTAAGTAATGTGATTTATATTTTTTACTGTTGTATTCAGAATATACGTTAGAGTATCTAGAACTCGTGTATACGACATTTTAGGAAAGACCTTGGCTATTGACCTAGTTGGATAACCGAGAATCGAGATGCATATATATTCATGAAAATATCTTCAAACGCAGCGTGGCGAAGATAGCAGCTTTAGCAGCGATAAGCATGTGCCTCAGTCTGCTTTGTTCCCCTTTCGCTTTTCTTCTCGTCTCTCGAAGAAACTACTGCATTTGCGGTTTTTCGTCTTCGAACGATTGACTAGATACAGTGCCGCACCGTTCCTATTAGTAAAGGAAAACGGGTAAGGGTGACTTTGCGCAAGATGGTGCGCACCCAGGAAAAATCCCAAGGAAGAATGGACTTGAAAAAAAAATACCTAACTTCCCGGTCCCGTCAGAATTTTTTCAAGTCCATTCTTCCTTGGGATTGTTCCTATTAATCTTCTGCATTAACTAGAATCATTACGTTTTACAAGTCCTGGACTATGAGAATAGTGTAGCTTTTCCCTCTTACATTTTTTACTGAACGAAAAATAACTTCTTTACTTTAAAAGAAATAATTTTACTTCCTTTACGCCAAAAGAAGTTATTTTCTCAAAGGAAAATGGACATGAAGAAAGTCTGACAGAACTGGAACTCGAACCTCGAGTTTTTCGATTTTCGGGTAGTTGCTTTAACCGTATAATAGAATTAAGGTACTACGCCCTATACAATAAAATTACCCAAAACGATATGTCGGATTCCTCTTGCTCGTTAGCTTAATTGGTTAAAGGAGACGTTCTGAAAGCGGAAGATTTTTAGTTTTGAGTCTTCATCCTGTTAGCATTTTATCATTTTATCAAGCGTTTCTCTTTGGATTTATTCTACGTGCACACATTTATGTACACAGATACGTTTACCCTTTTTAAGCTGTATTTAATTGAGAGGAGAGAATTATAACTAAATATGTGAAGGTAATCATGTGGCTGTTTGCATTTACTGGTGTTTTGTTTTATAATACAGTAAAACCTCGTTAACACGAACTCGAAGGGACCGCAGAATCGAGAGTTCGTGTTAAAATAATCGCGTTAGGGAAATTGCGACGAAAATTATGCAAACTCGTCTAGCCTATTTCGGATATACATTCATTACTCAAACCAATTACAAATGCAATCAAATGTATTATCTAACAATAAGCTATAAACAGAAAATATAAATTGATATTATCGATCTTTGATAGTTCAACCGGGATAGCTCAACAGAGAGAGAGAACCCGACCGGCAATTGGGAGACCTGGGTTCGATTCGCGATCCCGTTATACTATTTTCAAGTCCATTATTGGGATCTTTCCTGGGTGCGCACCATCTTCCGCCAAGTCGCCCTTTCCGGTTTCCTATATTGATATCATTTTATTTAATTTTCACTACGACTGAAAAAATCTTGAATATTTTGTTGCCGAAGTACAGGGGGCATATTACAAATACATTCAAATGATATGCTCTCCAAACAACTTGAAAAACTGTCTGAAACGATAGCTGTGGCCGCATAGCGCTCTAGGACGCTAAGAGGGGATAAGACCTCAACACGTTTGGGTGGCTCCATAGGTTCATCTTCTCTCTCATATGAAGATTCCTCTACTTCATTGGCTTCTTCTTCAGGTAAACCGCAAACGGCAACTTGATCATCGGCTTCTACGTAATCTCCGAATTTTAATCCATTGTGGATAATCAAAAACAATTAAGAATAAAATACTAAGAAAAATAATTCGCTCTCCATATCATGGCTTAATTCGATCGGCATAATTGTCTCCAACAATTCCCACTCTTCGGGTGTGTCATTTGCGACAGCTCTTTCGTCGGTTAGATCCACCTCCGAGCGGGTCCATGCTCTGTCGAAGCAACTTTTAATATGCTTCCCAGGAACAGATTCCCAAGCCGCTGCGATCGCTCTGACCGCATCTAAGACCGACCATTTCATAATATTTTTACTTTCCACAGCGTAGATTACAACTCGCACCAATCGGATGCGGTATCCGTTTTTCACGAGGGCAAGAATACCCTGATCTAGGGGCTGAAGACGGCTCGTGGTGTTTTCCGGGAAGAAGCAAACTTTCACAGGGCTGAGCTGCAATTTACCTAAGTTATGCGCTGCACAATTATCCATTGTCGGCAGGACCTGCCGATTCTGTACTTTCATACGGCGATTAAATTTCAAGAGCTACTGTCGGAATGCTATTACTTCGATCCACGCCTTCTTGTGGCGTGAAAAGTTACAGGGCAGCTTAGATTGGTCAATGTGTTTAAAACAGCGTGGGCTCCGGGATTTTCCTATCACCCAAACTCGAAGCTTCTCACTCCCATCCGAATCGCAAGTGAGAACAACGGTTAATCTCTGCTTGCTACGGGCGCCTCCATGACAATTTTCTTCCTTCATATTTAAAGATCGGTTTAGTAAGAGATTATAAAACATTCCTGTCTCATCCATGTTGAAAATGTTCCAAATTGAAATGTAGAAGCCATTCATTTGCATCTGGTTCGTGCACTTTATTACCCTCTCCGCATATCACTTGAGAGGAGATCCCATGACGTTTCAGGGAACGCCACAACCAACCAGTAGAGCAGTTGAAGTCATTAATCCCAAGGTTAGAAGCAATTGAATTTGCCTTTACCTGCAGAATGGGTCCACTCAATGTTATACCCTCTGACCGCGTGTTTAAACCACTTCAGTAATTCTTCCTTGACATCTTGATGACGAGCTAGGCGTAATTGCTTAGCTTTGTGTCCTATGCTGCCCGAAACAACGGCTTGTTGTAATTTTTATCGATTCTTTATTATTGTAGAGAGTGTTGATTTCGGAATACCAAACGAATGAGCAATCTGAGTTTTACTACAAGCTCCGCGTTCCACTTCATCCAAAATCCGGTGGTTTGTTTGGAGATTAATACTAGTTTGCACACGTTTGCTCATTTTGTCTAAGAAACGCTCCAAATTATGTAAGACTACTGATGAACAGATCCTTACCTTCACCACAAGAGGAAGACCTCCGACCTGAATAATAGTCACGAACTCACGGAAAGTCCCTTACAGACTCGATAACTTCAATTTTGCTTATCATATCCTCGTTCCCAAGAAATTTTTTAATTCCCTACCCCAAGAAAGTTTTTTGATTCCCTACTAAATATTTGATAGTTGTTGTTTTTATCTGACGCGCAGCCGCATATCTGATGCCTTATGCTAAAATCATCTCCTATTAATTTTGGGGAGGGTCTGAGAAGAGTCAAGGCACTCGTATTGTAAACGATAGAGATAAAAATTGTCAACAAACTTCAATTCAGATGATCATCCGCAGTGTTTTGAGAACAGTTTGAGGATGTTTTCGAGTTAGTTATCGTAGTTTGGTAGGATCATGTTCTCTTCAGATTGCAGTACCTCGTAAGCTGGCGTGAGATAATCTTGAGCCCTTTCAAAGAACAGGAAGCGAAATACGACTGATAAAAATAGGAATGCTCTATCATATAGTACTGTGCGGTATAGGATATATTTTTGACAATCACTTTCAGGTTATCACTTTTCGATGCCATCTGGACCATCCGCAATAAATGGCTATCATCAACCCAATCATTTTTGGAAAAAATCTTAGCGCGTCACTGGAAATGGACGGCTCGCTTTTCCTCAGTGCGGGACGGAGATATTTGTTCGAGTTTCGTACTAACCGATTTTCGTGCTAAACGAATAAAACTCCATAAGACGCAATGTATCCGTGCCAGGACCGCAATTTGGGTTCGTGTTATAGCGAATTTCGTGTTAAGCGAGTACGTGTTAACGAGGTTTTACTGTAGTTTCTTTAAAGCTCATGGCTAGGTATAAAGTTTAATAATTACAAATTCCCTCCATCAGAAAAATTAAGCTGAAGAACAAGGCCTTGGATGGTGAATTTTGAATGAAATATAAAAACTTCTTAGATATCACCTGACGATGCTTCCAACGAACAAGGAAACAATAGGGTTACCTAACGAAATAAAGTTTTTGTCTTTCATACTATGGCTTGCCACCAAGTCAGAGGGAAGTTTTTGATGTTGATTACATCATGAATTTCATTAATGTTCTATCCATCCCACGAGAGTTTTTATTTCCATCGATAGTCTTCGTTTTAGCTACTAGTCTGCATCTGCATATCTCATTTAATTGTGATCCGTCAACGAGGTGAGATTGAGATATGTGAATCGTTTTAATTTATCTTAAATACTGTTACTGAAATATTATTTACGAAGAAAATGAATTTTCGAACGTTTAAATTTCTCGTGGTATCTGCTATGTTCATGTCAAATCAACTACGTCTTCAGAGAGCGTATTGTTTCTGCCTCTATTTACAAATTTACTCAAGCACTTTTTCCCCTGTAACTGTACCCTACTTGGAGAAGGATGAAGAGGTCGCTTACCGAATTTTTCTATGCAATTCTCACAATTTTCATTCGGCTTTCGGAAGTCCTCTGCTTCTTCATTAACACGAAGCTTGTTCTCATATGTTGCACACTTCTGTAGATGCGACGTGATCACGCAGAGTAGCATTTCTCCACTTCCCCTGACCGAAAATGCATATCAAATTACTGAAGATGATTTAACATTCAGTTGACAGTATGCGTTCGTTTTGAGCTTCATTTCCCGTGTATTTCCCGGTAAGGAGCAAGGCTCGATGTTGCTATGCGCTGCAAAACGTTAACTTTTTGATTAAATAAATCAATTATAATGGATAAATAAATTGTACATAGAATGGTGAACTTGCACTCCAAAAGAAGTCGCCAGCTGAATTTCGTACCGTAAGAGATAGCTCCACAGATTCTCCGTATGAAATTGAAAAAAATATAAAAAACTTATGGGGAAGGATTTGGGACTGTAGATTGATAACAATGGTATTTTTGAGTTCTTGAAATTACGAAATAGTTTTGCGCAGCAAAATTCCGCAGCCTCACCCGCGAGTGCCTGCCTTTATGCGATAAGTGTGAAGGAGGAAGGAACTCTTCCACGGAAAATCGTAAGAAATGTTCTCGTACTTTTTTTTAAGTTTTGAAAATATTTATGCTTACATCGAAGAAAACCTTACTGGCCATTTTCATCCAAGAAACTATTTTAGTTTGTTAGATTAGGTAATATTTTCTAAACTCGGCGAATATGGATGCTTTGAAAGCGTTATGCCTTTCCTGTGAAAAGTAACTATTTGATGTGTATGATGAAGGTGGAAATACAATGAATACTGATGAGTACTCGCTGGTGCATGTTGAGCACACCTCTTAGTCCCAAAATATCTGCTACACAAATGCTTGCCTACTTTATTAACATAGGGCAATTCAATTTTCTAGAAATATCGCAATATATTTTTTACTCAACCTTAACTTAAGTTCTCCGCCAGAAGAAATCTCTTTTAACACATGAAAGTTTCAGCAAAATTAGAGTTCTGCTTCTGCAAATTAATTTTCTCAAAAAAAGCACTAAAAACGGTAAGCCTGAAGCTTTATATTAACGGCTGAGAAAAAATTCCTGCTACTGAAATAATGGCACGTGCCTTATTACGGTTAAGTAAAACTGCGCTCAGGGTACAACTGGTACGGTAGGTAAAGTCATTAACTATTTGGATTAACGGTGCAATTTTGATTTTCGGAAAGTGAAGACAGTTAATATTAAATTTGTCTTTTGATTTCTATGAGTATAGAAGTGGTGTACCGTTATGTTAAGTTCTCTGTATAGTTAATTCCGTAGTGATTTTTTTTAAACTTCGTGCGACCACTATGTCAGAAGAAAAGAGAAGGCGATAAGGGGAGATATATAGAAACCGTGAACTGCAATTTTTTTAAACATAATTACCTATTTCCAATATTTCTCGGTGCTTCCAAGGCCCGCAAAGAGGCCGCAGAAGCGACCGGATGCTCTCAGTCGAAAATTTATAAGGTAGGGAAAGAAGAATCTCGAGGCGGGTTAGTGACTACCTAACTAACTAACTATCGAAAACTAAGGAAGTTATGCTGCCGCATAAAAATTCGAGTCTTGTGATTTACGATGCTTTCGTAAGATAGGGGCTGAGAAGGAAAGTACAGAAAATGCTTCTTCAAAATATTTAAAAAACTGTGCATACATTCTCCCTTTTTCTAAAAAAAACTCTGGAAGCTTCGTCCCACCATTATTGGCATTCACTGCATTGAATCCAGTCCTCTTCCGGTGGTTCAGTGAAGTCCTTTTCACATGCCGGACAGATAATTTTATCGCTTGAGGTACTGGGTTGTTCAATTGTTCGCTTGCTTTTGGGTTTTTTCAATGATGTAAGGTCAAACTTCTTTTTTTTTCGCCTCCAGCATTTTTAATCGTTCCTCTTCTGCATGCCTTTTTTCTCTTCGGCAGCAATTAACTTATCCTTAAATGGAGAGCTGGTCAAAATTTCTGACTTTTGTTTATTGATTTTCCTTTTTTGAGCTTCTTGCCGTTTTGGGAGAGGTATCACATCAGCGGATGAGGTCCACTTTTTAACAGTGCGTTCTCTAACCGGAGTTATCACTGCATCAATAAGCTCTCTTCCATTAGGTCTACTGAAGCTAGATTCTGCTTGGTCGGTGACATCTACTACATTCTGTTCTGTTGAATTTTGTTCAGTTAGACCCACAATGTCATCTGAAGTTGAAGAGATGATGTTGGTAGCAGTTGGAGGGATGTCACACTGAGATGTGCTCTGTGATGCATTATCCACAGGCATTGGTTGGTCTGTTACTGAACTTGGAAAGAAATCATCGTCTGAGAAGACATTCCGATTAACAGGAAAAATTCCACAAAGCTCGAAGCCCTTTGTTCCCTTTCCCATTGTCGCTGTTCTTTCATATGCCTGGCCAAAAAAATTTCGGCTATTTGATAATTGGTTATTACCCGCCCAGGATGATTGAGAAGCCAATTGTCAGACATTTGACTCAGATAATCCTTCAAAGGTTTAAAGAAAAGCTTGTCTAAGGGCTGCATTTTGTGGCTGCTGTGTGGAGGTATGAAAAGTAAGTTTCGGGGCAAGAGTTTGTATGCGAACTCTTGCCCCGATGGCGATGCGAACTCTTGCCCCACAGGCAGTATTTTTACTTGTAAGGAGCTTCTGCTCTCTGTGAGCATCAATTGGACTAAACGATCCTGTTTTTAAGTAGAGCATTAGGGTTTTTTTTTTCATTTTTTTTTCATTAAATTTTTTTGTTCATTTTCAATTCAATTCAGTTCAATTCAAAACATTCATTCAATCAATAGGATTGAAACTGTTGAATTATTAGTTGGTATAGCTTACACTAATTCCTAAATGGTTAAATATTACATCAAATTAGCTGTAATAAGCTCTTACCTAATTGTGAATTGAGTAATCACAGCAAAAACACCAAACTACGTAGCAATGACGTGGACACTTCCTTGCATCAGCTGACACTCAGTGGTCCCAGCTAGCCCAAGCGCAAAGTAAAAATTCCCGCCCTGCTTACACTTACCACGCCCTGCGCAGTCTTACCCCGACTTACCCTACTGTTTTTTGAACGTCATGAATTATTCGAATTAACGTATGACTACGCTCAAATTCTGCAGCCCATATTTTAATGTCGAAAATGAAGGGATAAATCCTTTAATTTCGAAACTAACTTTTTTAAATTCTTTGGGCTTACGGTTTAAAAATGAACTATTTTATCACAGCTCGTAACTATTTTAGTAGCTTTTAATTACCTACCTTGTTTGCTAAGATGGATAGAAAGTAAGTTTATCCAGAAGAAGTATTGCCGTTTAAACTATAATAATTCATCGTTAACCTGGTTTCTGTTTATAATATCAGTTTAATGAAACAGTCCCAAATTATAGTGTATGAAACTGCAGTACTCGATATTTGGCATAACTGTCCCAATAATCGCGAATTTAGACTGAATGCAGATGACCGGATGTCGAGATTCTTAGTCTTACAATGAAAAATTTCTTCGTAGATTGGGTTGCGGAAGTGAGCTGGACCACAGACAAGCATGTGCTTCTATGGGCGTTCCTCCCCCCTCTTTTTCATTTCTGTCACGCTTGGAGGCAAGCTTACTCTCGCGATTGGATGGCTGTTCAACGAATGACGGGGGATGTTGCTTTTCACCTGAATGAAGTAATGATTTTCTCCTTATCGACGCCATTTCCCAGAAGGGAAGTATATCAAATTAAAATTCGCAATAGATCGATCTAAACTGATTGATTCATGTACCGTAGATAGTCGAATCTAAGACTTAACTGGTAACCTAGATCGGACATCTCGACCGAGTGACGTGGAACTGGGAATGTCGTTACAAAGTAGGCTCCCTCGTAAGAATCTTCCTGTTTATCTTCCGACGTCGTCCGACGTAGGCAGATATCGGATCGGGAGAAAAACGAATCAAATGTAAATGCAGCCTTACAATCGCGAAATTATTCTTTTCCTCTAATGATTGATTTTCAAAAATTTCGCCGTATTACGCGTCCAAACCATAGCGTAAGGAGTGCGCAACCCGGATGCGCAGTAAAGGAGAGTTGATGCCAACCTTGAAGCCGTTTTGCCTTCCTAATTTACGCGGCAATTCAAAAGTGCTTCAGAGGTCGAAGTTATAGTTGGAAATATCCTTTAATGTAAATGAATTTCTCACTCATATATGGCATGTGGTTCGTTTCCTTTTCTACAATTCTGAGGGGAACACACGACGAAACCGACCCTAAAGGATTCATTGGTGATATTTCAGCACAACTTAACGATAACAACACAACTTCACCCATTTACTACATTCTAGCCGTTATTGGACTTCCTAGGCTCGCTGAGTGATTGATTTATTCATTTTAATGTTAACAGATTCCAACTGTTGAATTTCATTTCGCTTATTAAGACATCATTTTAACTATGACTATTAAGTGGTGACTTATTTTTGCTTGAAATAATAACTTAAAATAATTTATAACTTTTGTTTTGAGAAAATGGAAGTCGCGTTTCTGTGTGTGACACGGTTAAAATTAATACTAATCTTAAAACGGATTAATTTTACTTCCATTCTTGGTTTAATGTCTGAATAATACCCACTGAACATATTTGCATTCCTTTTATATGTATAAAAATGCCTGAAAATCGGCTGTTCATAACATTTTTCTTCTTACAATAATCTCCATTATAACAAGAATTTACTAGACCACAAGAAAAGAACATAAATCACACGACCATGGTTTCATAAGAAAGCTACAACTCTACTATAGGTGTCAGTTCGGTGTCAGTTAAAGGAAAATGCCATGTATGTATATAGAACAAGAACCAATGGGAAAACGTTGGAAAGTAAAAACCATGATCGTGTGATTGATGTTCTTTTCTTGTGGTCTAATAAAAGTTTTTTATCATGGAGTTTTTTGTATTAATAAATACCAGAAAGTTACGCCTGCGTCTATATCGTTAACTTTTCTTCTTTATTACACCATAGCATATTATCACATGCAAAATCTATTTTACCATTTAATACCTTCATCCATACTCACCAAAGTATAATTAAATTACAAAAAACCATTACTGTCAAATTATGCAAATGTTATCTTTTGTAATGCTCCGAATCAAAATTTACTTTTTTTTCTGTAAAAAATGTTTTCTAGGATTTCCTCTCACAACATAC
>KZ308554.1:610023-622668 GCA_000376725.2 Ladona fulva
ATATAGTAGTTCCTTCTTTTATTGCCTTCTTTTTAGTTTAACTCCCAATACCTCTTTCTTTCTATGTACAATGACTAAGGGTTAGATGTAAGAAGAGACTAATTAGTCTCAATCTCGCCCATAAATAAAGACGATTTATTATTATTATTATTAAAAGATTAAATTATGCAAAAAGTATTTTATTCCTATCCTTGACCTTTCCATTGAATATAAAATGCTGTCATGATATAGAAGAAACGTCTGCTTTTGAATATTTTTTCCCAAAAGGCAAGTATGAGAATTCTGCATGATAGCTTGGTTGGTTGGTGCAGCCTCCCGTAAAATATAAATCTGGGTTCGAGTCCCGTTTCTGTAAGATTTATTTATGACTGTACTCCCTTGTTAGTAATTCCGAAAGCTATACTTACTTTGGACGCGGGTTCCTACCCGACCACAATTTAAATCCGACTAATAACGTAGGCTGACAAGGCAATGCGACCTTGATGTGCTATTCCCGAGATAGACAGTTCTTACCATTCTGTATTATCTGAGGCTCTTGAGCTTCGTATTTTTAAAATGTGATATTTTGGAGTCGATATGATTGATAATTTAGTGCGTAAAAAATTTGGATGGATTTGTTGGGATGGTATTGTGTTTTAATTTGTGAATGTAGTAAAGGTATATGGTAATAATGGTAAACAATGCTTTTTATATTGTGTGATTTAAAAATTAATCCATCGGAGAAAAATGCAAAAAAGTTAATGGTTTCATATCGAAAAATTAGTAACTCAGTAACAAAATCTTCTTCCGTGCTCAAATGTAAAAATTTATAAATTTATGAAGTAAATCAGGATATATTATCCGAATTATAAGTCCGATTTTCTGAATGACTCCTTCCAAGGATTTTTATATAAACGATTACCTTTTAGCGTCATAAATTTGTTTACCTAAATTTCTAATAAAGGCTAGATAAGAAAAGGCCGTGCGGGTAATGAAACTCAGTCATAGGGATGCGTAATCCTCTCAAATAAAAGACTTGAAATTAAACATAAACGATAATTTGTCATATATTTACGTACTGACTGTTTTCCTCCCGTATTGCACTCCCCGATTCTAGCAAGGTATACTTATAATTTTAGTTATTTAAGCGGTTAAAAACTACTAAACTGTCTGCATTCAATCAAGAAATAACAATGACAATTAAATATGACAGCCTCAGCCAAACAATCAATAAAATTTATCTCTTGTAGTATGTACCTAAATGATCGTAGCACCCATTTTTTTTACTTTTCTTACTTTATTATATTAATTATTATTATTGGGTAGCACCCAATTGCTGCGGACCAAATCGTAGCCGGACAAATCACCGCGGATCAAATCACTGGCTGCGGATAGACTTTAATATTCGCGCAGTCGTTACGATACAGTATTCGGAAAAATATAAAAAGGTCTGCCAGACGATTTAATACGTAATTACATCACCGGATATCTTGAGGACTGGCACATCTAGAACATCTGAGCAAGAAGTTGCAGGGGTATGTTTTTACAAAACGTTCAAATTCCTATAATTTTTCTGCAAAAGTAAAGCAATAATTTAATTCTATAATCAGTGATTAAACTGCAGAATGCGTTATTCTCTTTAAAAAAACTTTTAAGAAAGCATATTGAAGAGATGAAATTCGATTACATTTATTACGTATTAGATTTGAGAAATCCTTTTGAATCATATGTTTGAGATGAATAGATGGCGCATCTTGAAGTAATTTACGAAATATTAATTTAGAAAATATGAGGATCTTAATCTTACTTTTATCGTGATAGAAAGGAGCTTCTTTTGAATAACAGATTCAATATAATTTTACATGTTTATTTGCTAAGTTCACATAAAGTACAAAGTAAATCCCTCTTCAGTTTTGAAGGCAAATGTGGAAGGTATCTGCATGGTGACTAATGTCTTAGGAAACATCAAAAATTTAATTCACACGAATGGTATATAATGATTGGTTATTGCAGTGAAAATATAAAATAGTTTTACATATTTTTTCATTCTTAACATTCTCCAATTTAAACATTTTTATCATCGTATGACAATTTCACCAGAAAGATTGGAAATGTTCCGTGTATTTACTTTCGAACAGGCCACCACTGTAAATAATATTTTTTCACTTCACTTTCACTTCTTGCACGTTCTCTCTTTAGTATAGAAATTTCTGATAGCAAGTAATTAATTTTTTGTTTCACATCATCACTGCACTTTCGTTATCCTAGACGGTTTGAACAAATTGCTGCGATATTCGCAGAATTTTATCAATCACGACACTCACATTTCTGATGATTCCACACTTTTTATCTCTAATAAGATTTGAAAATTTCTTTACCTTTATTTTAGAACAAGCTGCCTCTAAGGATGATATGGTTTTATCGGAGAATATGTATTCGATCACTGCTGTGGTATTTCCTTTCTTGGAAGCTCCCTCAACTGTATAGACCAATCTGAAAGCAAGAAATTAATGTGTTATTGACACTCCCTAATCAAAATTTCGTGATGATTACGGTATGAAATAATATGCACAGAAATAAATTACTCACAGCACTCACGTATTCTTCATGCGCCCCACCCGAATTTCTGCCTTCCGCTTCCTCACGAAATATGTTTTCGGCACCACACGTTTCCTGGCGTCTTCTTGTAATCCGTTGAGGTACAGGGGGCCTTCTGCTCCCGCGCATAAGTTTACTTATGCATAATGGGCATATCCAAACGCGATCTCTAGCGCCCTTTCCAATTTGCAGGAACATCCCGTATTCTTGATTCTGGAGTTGGCAAGTCAGGTAGAACTTGGCTCCGCATAAGATGCACTTACGGAAATGGTGTTTACGAATATCTATCTTGCACTGGGTGCACTTTCTTTTGAGAAAGCACACTATCTCTCGTTTTGTTGTAGCCTTCGATGAGTTTGCTGATTTCCTTGGCATCACGAAATATTCTAGGAACCTCCGTCGGTAACGATCGCGTGCTGCTAGATACACCCTCACTGCCGAGAAGCTCACAATTGAGTGCAGAAAGGAAGCGACACGCCTTATATAGGTTACGTTCTCTTACGTCATCCTCGGATGTCTTCTGCTCTACGGTCACGCGCAGTCCAGTGAATATATTTCTTTACGGCTCTTGAGGTTTTTCATCGTTTTCATTTCCGTTTTATTGTGAATGCACCTGCAGGTAGAGATTTTACACATTTGTTCTCATTTGAAGCGATCATAATCCTACGAATTAAAAATTCGTTTCATTCGATTTTAACGCATTGAAGGATATTTTCGTTATTCTGAATCGTCCTTGCGAGAAATGAGAAAACCGGGAACAACCATATCACTTGTATAAAGGATTATGAATATTGCGTTAAGCTTAAAATAATCGGACTTATGGGATCAAGGCATTTCTTTTACCAATTACGAATCATCAGTACGATCTTCCTAATTTTTGATGGATCGATAGTTTTCACATGTAAATGCAGGAATAATTTGGATGGATATTTAGCACAAATTTGAGAGCAAGCAATGGATTCGTCAACCTATAACTAGAACGCCGCAGAGCCTTAATAAATTCTTAACTGCTCGGAGGTGACTGTCATAGAGTTCATCCATTTTTCACTTCGAAGTTCCAAGTCTGTCTGCGTCGTGCTAATATTGCATTGAAAAGCTATGATTTATATGAATATCATAAGGAGTTGAATTAAATTGATTGCTTAAGTGTATGAACCAGTTTTATTGCTATATTTTTTGGTAGTTATCGTGAAGACCATCGAAGTACCATAAAATATGGGGAATGAGTGTAAGTACTAAATATTTCTGAATGGTAGGTGAACACATTTTTTCATCTTCTGAGGTGCATATGCTAAAAAGTTTTAACGATGTGTGAAGTATGGAGGTAATCGAGTGGTCGAAGAAACATTTATAACTTCATTAAATAATTTCAGAAGTCTCATGATAACAGAAACATGAAGGAGACGGTAATAGTGATATCACTACAAAGATTTTAAAATATAGCATACGAAAAAATATTTGTAATTTAATCTTTTTTAGTTTTCGTAGATAAGAAACTAATATTGTCGACGCGATCTAATAAAATTTTGTGATGATAACAATTTAAAACAATCTACGGTGAATGTTATATGATTATTCTTGGAAATGTAGCGATTTAAGAACATACATTTGTGTACATACATAGACGGGTGACTAATCATGTTTATCACCGAAATTATTTTCTATTTTTACCATGGTAAGAGTGCTTTCTAATGCAAACATAGCAGTCAATTGAAGACAGTGTAGCGATGGATTGGTTCTTGCAATTAATAGTATCCGTTATCTTTGTATATTCCTATATAAAAGTCATTTTTGAAAGACCAAGAATTACTTCCATTCTGCTCAAACGAAAAGATTTTAGAAAACATTTAATTAGTCAGTGAATTGCAAGACAACGGCGGTAGCGGAGAGAGACGAAATTGTAAACGTGTGAAAGGTTATAATGACGATATTGTACATATAGGTTATAATATTTCATTTTTTTCAAGAGACGATACTTTAGAAACAAAAGAAAATTAGTATTCGTTATATGGTTTAACTTAGAAAAAACTAATTTAAAACGAGGTAGTCTATTAGATCCGTGTTTTACTGAAAGTTCTTAAGGCAAAGATAAAATGAATAAAGAAGCCAGCGTTAAAAATCAAGGGATTTCCGTATTTGATCTTAAGGTATGGTCAATTGTACTGAATATCGGAATAAATACATTTCTTGAAGTAGCTTACCGAAGTAATGTGATTTATATTTTTTTACTGTTGTATTCAGAATATCCGTTTCAGTATTTAGAACTCGTGTATACGACACATAGCGTCGTTTTAGGAAAATCCTTGGCGATTGACCTAGTTCGATAACCGAGAAGGGAGATGCTTAGTTGGTGAAAAGTATCTTTAAACGCAGGGTAGCGAAGATAAGCTTTAGCAGCGATAAGCATGTGTCTCAGTCTGCTTTGTTCCCCTTTTGTTTTTCTTCTCGTCTCTCGAAGAAACTCCTGCATTTGCGGTTTTTCGTCTTTGAACGATTGACTAGATACAGTGCCGCGCCCTGCCTATTTGCCGCTCGGGAGCCGCCCCTTAAAATTAAATACCAAAACAATATAGTGAATTATATAGTGAATTTTCATTACGAGCTCACATTACTATCGATTATGTTCGCAGCAACAGTCTCCGGAAGTGTCAATAAAACACGCAAAGCTATTTGCTAATAAGGAAAGTTTCCGATCAAATCTCTAGAAAATGTACATTCCTAAACCTGAAGAGGATGTATACTTGTTACCAGAAAATCTTTCATTGATTCTAATTCTTCGATACATTCACCGCACAAATATTCCTTTCTCGTCTTGAGAAATCCTAAATTCTTTACTGTAAATATTTGATAGTCTTTGACTTCACATGACAATCTTTCCTGTATAAGTCGTGTGTATCATACAGAAAGCAACAAATACTGTTCTTGCAAATACAGTTATTGTTGGCTACGATTCTCTTGCCTCCCCATTGATGCCGCCGCCCGGGTGCGTTGCACCCCTTGCACCCATAGGACGGCGCGGCTCTGACTAGGTACGTTACGTTTTCACGAATATTTTACCAGCATCGTTCGCGCTTATGAAAGTTACGTAATCTCGAAACGTTTCGTTTCCCGTGACAATCATATATGTAATAAGCAAATTTCAGTCCGGCCGTCCATCTGTCCGTTTCCCTATTTATCTCAGAAACATCTTGACTTAGAGGTCTGAAACAAACTGCATTGTGTTTCTAAGATGCTGAAATCCCCAGGAAAACTACTCTCATCTCCGTAAAGGCCCGGGTTCGAATCAAGGAGCCAATAATACGTTTCCATAAGAGATGAACGTAAAATTCGTTTCATGGCTTTCAGAGGTTGTTTCTTTTATAAAACTACATTAGAAATAATGGTCTTACGAAATCATGAGAAGTGTCAAAAGAAAGGAAAATGATCATAGATTCTTAGTCGTGAAATATTGATATAGATCCGAACTTTCGAGGATTTTGATAAAACACACGGAAATTTGGGAAAATTTTTGGGAGTTAACAATCCATCCCTTTGACGAACAAGGCAATTGTTGAATGTTGAGTTCATGAATTATCCCATATAAGTGCAAGGGGATAACCAGTTCTTAGTAGGCTTTCATGGTTTGAAAACAGTGTAATAAATATTATAAAAAATGGTAAGAAATATATTGAGCTATTATGATCTTACGACGGAATTTTTAGTGCTTAGGAGGACCAGATATATACGATAATAGATATATTTTTAAACTAAATAGTTCCATAATGTTTGTCGGGGGTGTTTACTAGTTCATGAATAAAATACATTCACCATATTTGGCTTTGAAGACTTATGAAGATATTGTATTCAAAACATTCAAATTATTTTTCTTTGGAGTTTGAAATGAATATTTCTCGAAATATTAGAGAAGAAGTTTCAGTTTCTCCTGCAAAAACTATTTTAAATTTACTTGAAAATCATATTGCTAATCACTCGTGAACTATATTATTTCGAACAAAAAACGTATGAGATGGAATTTACTATGCCAAATTGTCCTTTCTTGTAAACCTATATTACAGAGCTTATCAATCGATTTTCTATTAGGAAGGTATGAAGCACTGATATTTTTTCCGATAATTGTTAAAGTTACGTATGCACTTACAATATTTTGGTTCGCAATATATTAACTAATATCTAAACATGCGTTTCCAACGTGACTAGATTCTGCTACAAAGGAGATTTTCACAGAACATACAGATATGATATAAATATTGGAGACACAGCTGATATGAAGTGTAAAAGAAAAATACTTAAGCCGTATTTTGTAAGTGGCGGTGGTACATACAACAAATCCTTCTTTTTCTTTTCCCTCTCCTCTTCCTTCTCCTCTTCCCACTCCTTATCCCCCTCTACACCCAAAACGTACTTATCCGTACCCAAGAATTCAAAACAGCACACCTATGCCGTCCAAAGAGGAAAAACACCCCAGCTAACGTCAAAAGCGACCCAAGGACAAGACACAAAACAAAATTAACAAGATAAAATGAGTCGTACGTGTGGGGCTATGTGAATGGGTAAACCTGTGATATGTCAATGGAATAAAAATTCAACGCAATGCGTTTATGTCAAGTTAAAAAGGGGTAAAATGTACACAAAACCAGACCAGAGGCAAAAACCTTTGTTTCAAAAGTAAAAGAATAAATCCCGATTCTAAGAAACGAAAGGACAAAGACAAAATTGACATAAAAACGATGTTTGCAAAAGTGTAAAAGCGACCAAAAATTGAAAATTTAAAAGGAGAGGGAAAAAAAGAAGGGAATTTGTTGTATGTACCACCGCCACTTACAAGAGTTTTCTTTTACAATACAGATATGGACAAAATAAACTTTACTGCTTTCCAGTGTTATGAAATATTTCAGTGGGAAAAATGTGCTCTGGTACGCTTCGTAATTGGTGATTTTCTGACCTTTGATCACATTTAATTATGAATAATTGGGAATAAATTAAATTTAGCCGGATTGATCAATATTTCCCGTAGAGCGCCACCAATTTCGCACCGCTCTACTTTGCGGTTGGTAAAGAAACAGCCACACCGCGTATGCAGTCAAGGGCAATTAAAAGAGAGGAATTCAATCGATATTCAAACGCACGAGAATTCGAAGTTTTTCCATCCCATTTGTATTCGCAAAATTCAACCAAACCTACAGAACGGCTGTGACTGCTCATCCCGTGTTGTGCAATTTCCCGGCAAAAGTGAAATTAAAGAAAACTTGATGCCAACAGCTCCTCTTATGATTCATAATCTCCTCCTCTGTTTGCTTCGAATGTGGCACAATGGAGAGAGAAAGGACATACGTTCGGACATAAATCATTATAACATTATTAAACTCAATATGGGAAGGCCTGATGATGCTAGGACACTAGCGAAACATGTTGCCATAAATAAAATTGCTATGGAAGTGTACGAAACGGTCTTTATTTCATTATAACATTATTAGCTTGATAGGGTATTTCCAATTTATCCAGACACGAATCATGATAAGTGTCAAAGGATTCGTTAAGTCTAAAAAAACTATTTCTTTGATATCAAGAGTATCCGGGCATTACGTATATAATCACTCGATTATCTGGGTCATTTTTATGCTCTGGTGCTCTTAAGTTTTCTGGATCAGCTAGATTCATTATATTTTACAAGTCCTGGACTATGGGACTAGTGTATCTTTTCCCACTTACATTTTTTACTGAATGAAAAATAACTTCTTTACTTTAAAAGAAAAAAGTTTACTTCCTTTACGTTAAAAGAAGTTATTTTCTGAAAGGAAAATTGACATGAAGAAAGTCTGACAAAACTAGAACTCGAACCCGGAGTTTTTCGATTTTCTGTCAGATGCTTTAACCGTACATTAGAACTAAGGTACTACGCCCTAAACAATATAATTACCCGAAACGATATGTCGGATTTTTCTTGCTCGTTAGCTTAATTTGTTAAAGGAGACATTCTGAAAGTGGAAGATTTTGAGTTTGAGTATTCATTCGGTCAGCATTTTATCATAAGAGTTTCTTTTTGGATTTATTCTACGTGCACATATTTATGTACATACAAAGTTGTTAATTATGACAGGTGAATGAGTTGGTATGGGGATATGGGAACTGTTTTAATTTATTTTTAAGACTCTGTCTGATATTCTATAGGAAGAAGACGAGTTATCGTACGTTTAAATTTCTCGTGGTATTTGCTCCGTTAATCTTCATGGAAGTAAAGTAAAAACAATCACGTATTGCGAGATCGTATTGTATCTGCCTCTATTTGCAAATTTACTCAAGTTTTATATTTTCCTGTAACTGTATACTACGTTGAGAAGGAGGATGAGGCCGCTTACCGAATTTTTCTATGCGATTCTCACAGTAATCTTTCGGCTATCGGAAGGCCTCTGATTCTTCATTAACACGAAGCTTGAACTCATATCTTGCACTCAATCTGTAGAAGCGAGTTATTCACGTAAAGTAGCATTTATCCACTTCCACTGACCGTAAATGCTCATTAAAGTACTATAAATGATTCAACATTTTGTTGACACTATGCGTTCGTATGGAGCTTCATTTCCCGCGTATTTTCCGGTAAGAAGCAAGGCGCGATTTGGCTAAGTGCTGCAAAACATTAAAGTTTTGATTAAATAAATCACATATAACGGACGAACTTTNAATTTTCGATTTAATAAATCATTTATAATGGATAAATAAACGATACATGGAACGGTGGACTTCAGTTATCCATATCTGTTAAAGTAAAATTTATAAAAATTATTTTGTTGCATTTCTCCGAGGAAAGACTATTTTCAGAGTTTATCTTTATCACGCTGTTGTGAGCAAGGCTTTCTGAAATTCTGCACAAACATTTACAAGACAATGTTCATGCATCACTTTCTGCGACAGTAGAGTTTAATTTATATATTATTTCGCTCTTTTGCTTTTAAAGCATATATATGATCCTTGGATCCAAAATCTTCGAATTATGCACTCCAAAGAAGTCGCCAGCTGAATTTCGTACCGTAAGAGATACTTCCACAGATTCTCCGTATGAAATTAAAAAAAATTTTTAAAAACTTATGGTGAAGGAATTGGGACTGTAGATTGATAACAATGGTATTTTTGAGTTCTTGAAATTACGAAATAGTTTTGCGCGGCAAAATTCCGCAGCCTCGCCCGTAAGTGCCTGCTTTTATGCGATAAGTGTGAAGGAGGAAGGAACTCTTCCACGGAAATCGTAAGGAGTAATCGTAATTCTCGTACTTTTTTTAAGTTTTGAAAATGTTTATGCTTACATTGAAGTAAACCTTACCGGCCATTTGCACCCGGGAAACTATTTTAGTTTATTTGGTATTAAATTTACAACTTGCAAGAATATTTGCTAAACTCGGCGAGCATGGATGCTTTTAAAGCGTTTAATCTTTTAAAAAGAATACGATGAAGAACTTATTCTTTCAAATACGAATATAGATAGAATGTATCATAAAAATTTATGCATAAAGGTCCTAAACATTCTTTGAAAATTTGTGTAAGTTTTCATCTAGTTGCACAACACAACATTTGAAGTAACTAGACATAACACTAAGATTTCTTCCTTAAATAAGATCAGTGCCTTTGCTGTGAAAAGCAAATATTTAACGCGTGAGATGGAAGTGGGAATATAATGAAATACTGATGAGTAATCGGTGGTGCATGTTGAGCACACCTCTCACAATTAGTCCCAAGCTATCTGCTACACAAATGCTTGCCTACACTATTTAAATTGGCTAATGAAAAGTTCTTTTTTTTAGAAACATCGCAATTTTTCTGTTGCCTCGACCTCAAGTCAAGTCCTCCACCAGAAGAGACGTCTTTTTATGCCCCGACAATTTCAGCAAAATTAGAATTTGTCTTCTGCAAATGAGTCTTCTTAAATAAAGTACACCGAAAACGATAATCTCGAAAATTTATATTTACGGCTGAGAAAGTGCTACTGAAAGGTTGGTATGTTCCTCCCTAGCTTAGGTTACCAAACAAGCTGCGTTCAGGGTGTAACTGCTATGGTAAGCTAAGATAACATCTGGGCAAACGGTGCAACTTTAATTCTCGGAAAGTGATGACAATTTTGACGGAATGCAGATTACCGAATGTGGAGAATCTTAGTTTTATATTGAAAAATTTCTTCGCAGATTGGGTTGCGGAAGTGAGCTGGGCCACAGACAAGCATGTGCTTCTATGGGCTTTCCTTCCCTCTCTTTTTCACTCGTATCACTCTTGGAGGCAAGCTTTCTCTCGCGATTGGGTGCCTGCTGAGCGAATGACACAACATTCATTCGATTCACCTGGATAAAGTAATGATTTTCTCCTCATCGACGCCATTTCCAAGAAGAGCGAATTACGATTCGCCATAGATCGATTTAAATCGATTGAATCATGTACCGTAGATAGTGGAATCTAAGACTTAACTGGCAACCTTGATCGGACATATCAATCGAACGTCCTCCTCTTCGGGGGAAGAGGAGGTCGCCCGGAGATCGGGGAATCTCCTCCAAATGTAGTCGCCATCGTTAATATCTTAGAGTTTGTTTATCTTACGACGTCGACTGATATCGGATCGGGAGAAAATCGAATCAAATGTAAATGCAGCCTTACAATCGCGAAATTATTCTTTTCCTCTAATGATTGATTTTCAAAATGTTCGCCGCATTACGTGTCCAAACCATAGCGTAAGGAGTGCCCGACCCGGCTGCGCAGTAGAGGAGAGTTGATGTCAACCTTGAAGCCGTTTTGCCTTCCTAATTTGCGCGGCAATTCAAAAGTGCTTCAGAGGTCGAAGTTATAGTTGGAAACATCCTTTAATGTAAATGACATCGGATAATTATCTGAAGCAACTGCAATATATTCGCAATAGGAAATTTTTATAAATTAGTATCTTTGTGAGTAATTTTTGGCTCAAACTTGGGTACAAAGAGATAGGATGGCCTTATATATAGATTTGCGCATTGTCCTACCACCAGATTGGCTATCTTGTATCTAGTAAATCTTTCCCCATCGTGACCAAGACAGTGTGAACTATATATATGGGAAATACATGTACATATTCGTATTATCGCTTGGTGAGGCATCATCTCATACAAAGAAAGTATAGGAACAGTTAATGCATATGAATTCTGCAAGTATAGTTAGTAGGAGATTTCATTAAGGATTTTTATTAGAATTGGTTACTATAGTTCACCGTTTGCAATAGCCTCAGCCTTGGTAAACACTCACAACATTTCTCACTCATGTATGGCATATAGTTCGTTTCCTTTTTTACATTTCTGAGGAGAAAACATGACGAAACCGACTCTAAAGGATTCATTGGTGATAGTTTCTACGCAACTCTACGGTAGCAACACACCTTCACCCATTTATTACATTCTAGCTTCACCCGTTATTGGACTTCCTAGGCTCCTGGAATGATTGGATTATTCATTCTAATGATAATTACAAATTCAAACTGTAGAATTTCATTTCGCTTATTAAGACATCATTTTAACTATGACTATTAAGTGGTGACTTATTTTTGCTTGAAACAATTACTTAAAATAATTTATAACTTTTGTTTTGAGAAAATGGAAGTCGTGTTTCTGTGTTTGACACGGTTAAAATTAATACTAATCTTAAAACGGATTAATTTTACTTCCATTCTTGGTTTAATGTCTGAATAATACCCACTGAACATATTTGCATTCCTTTTATATGTATAAAAATGCCTGAAAATCGGCTGTTCATAACATTTTTCTTCTTACAATAATCTCCATTATAACAAGAATTTACTAGACCACAAGAAAAGAACATAAATCACACGACCATGGTTTCATAGGAAAGCTACAACTCTACTATAGGTGTCAGTTCGGTGTCAGTTAAAGGAAAATGCCATGTATGTATATAGAACAAGAACCAATGGGAAAACGTTGGAAAGTAAAAACCATGATCGTGTGATTGATGTTCTTTTCTTGTGGTCTAATAAAAGTTTTTTATCATGGAGTTTTTTGTATTAATAAATACCAGAAAGTTACGCCTGCGTCTATATCGTTAACTTTT
>KZ308554.1:622711-640917 GCA_000376725.2 Ladona fulva
GTAAAATGATGGCAATGGAGGATTGCAAATGACCCTGGCGACGCAATCCTGATATGTTTTTATGGGAAAATAGTCTTTCTCCGTTAATTCGGGTATTCCAGTGCAGTCAATCATTAATTTGATATTTTGGTGGATTGTGCACACGCAAACGCAATGAGTACCGGATGAACCAGGTAAGACGCAATTTTTAGGTCTCATTAGTGCAAATTTAGAGAATCCTATTTTGAGTTCCGCATATTCTTCTTTGAAATGAGAGTATAATTCCTTCAGATTACTTAATATTAATCTTTTTTGAATATGCTCTTTCATTCCATTTTTCCATACAGAAACGAAATCTTTTTTTCCGGGCATAATTCTTGATACGTCATCGCTTTCGTAAAAGGCTTTCACGAAATTTTCCGTTTCCAGCGGCAGAGAATTTCCTTTCTTCCTACAGGGACCCAACAAAAATTTACCTTCTCTAGTGCATTCCTTAGCGGTAGTTATCATATGCGTCGTAGCATAGAAATGATCTTTGATTTTATTATACGACCAATTCAGTGGAAGGACAGTTAAAATTTTAATTTTGTGATCCCTATCTTCCGTTTCAGTGAACGCCCGTTTTAGGTTTATCAAAATGGAGTTATCTCCGTCATCGTTGCTCTCACTTGAATCTATTGTAGCCTGATTATGAGGAAATAGTCGCCTAACACTTTTTTTAACCTTTTTCAGTTTTTCTCCTACATATTTCGTATGACGTAGTTTCTTCCTTGTAATTGGGGTTTCACCAATATGGGATAATGTTTCGTTCAGGTGCGAATGAGAAGCCTCTTGAATCACAGTAATATCTACTTCACTACCACTTTCACGTTCACTAAATATAGATGGTAATGATGATACACTTCCTTCACTGACATTGCCACTTGTCTTATATACTGGTGTTGTTTCTCGCTCCTTTTTGTTAATCTTCTTTCGGCAGAAGTCACAAATACGCATACCTTGATGATGTTCAAAAGAAAGTCCCCACTTATGCAGCATTTCCTTCGAAACTTTTCTCAACTTATTGACCGGAATGCTCTTATGAGTGCATCGAAGCGGATTGAAGCAGCGATCAATCCTACCCTTTGATTCCATCTATAAATGTTTTTGCGAAACGATACCTTCCGTTAATGTAATTATTGAACAAATATCACTTAATGAATTTCTGTTCTTCATCCCTTTAAACTGAAGGATATGTATCTTAACAAATTCTTACCTTAATACGGTGAATATTCCTTGTAGAAGCGGTAAATATTTCTGCTGAACGTAACTGGTGTATCCCACAAGTACCACAGAACTCTGGACTGCTTCTAAAGTAATAACACACAGTTACTAGAGAGTTTTAGCAGGGGCTTTATCGGTTAACCGATATATTCTAAATGTCTTAGTGCGCATGCGCAAAATTCCACGTTGTCCAGGTCGGTCTCACGGGCACGTTTAATTTTGGAGTTCCCACGTCGACGGAAGGTGTCAAATATGGCGAAGCAAGAATGGTTGCGATTCTCCAAATGGGGCGATATAATCTTGCTTGGACAAATTATAAGAACTAATACCTATGAGAATGGATGGAGGGAGGTACAAGAAGAATTACAGGAGGTACACAAGGAGGTACAGGGAAGAATTTCAACACGCGCTGCCTTCGGGTTGTTGTTGTTGGTTGACGGTATGCTGAAACTCTTGATCTACGGTGCCCAGTAGATCGTATGGACGTTTCAATATAACGGCAGTTGAACCTACGGTGTACGCAGTGCTAAATCTCTCTACTATCTCCTGATCTGCGTGCTAATAGAAAAACTTGCAAGAAGCTATCCCCTTATAGCTACCCGCATAAGGCGTGGGGCTGGGGCTCGCCCGCGACGTGCACCGCTAAGAACTATTTAATTTTACATTATGTTTACATTGTCGTCCCAAATTTTAAATATATGTTTCTTACAGTAAAAAGACTGCAGATTATGCCAGTGTATTTTAAATTCCGGTGAGTTTTGGGTAAACTGGTTGAATGTTGTATTAAACAATTTATCGCAAATTTAAACAATGTTGTAAACAATATATGGTACTGTCAAGAATATATTTATAAAGATACATTCAATCCCTATCAAAAACTGAAAGAATGAGATCTCTTATATGTTTCACTCAAAAGTTATGATCCTTCAAATAATCCATGTTCGCCGATTTTTGCAAAAATTACGAAACTTTAAAAATTAATAACTTGGCGAAAAAAAATTTTAACGAGCTAAAACTTCGTCACTATCGGCTTCTCAAGGAAATACGCAAGTATAAAAAATTTCAAAACTTTTAAAAAATAGAGGGTAATTTCTGTCCGATTTCACGTGGAATGGTCCATACATAATATGAGTCGAAATGATTGTTAGTTTAGTGTGTGAAAAACACATTGCCTGGCTTTGTTAACAAAGGGGAAGATTTTGATACCAAGAAAGAGCGTGTTACTTATGAAAGGTAGACCTAAATATATCGGGTCAAAGAAAACCACAAGTGATATTCGATTTTGTTGAAAGTACCACTTTTATCCTTTTTCTTCGATTATGACAGTATTTGACCAGGATTAAATCGCTCCATGCCCTCCAGAATTACTTTTAAAGTATGATGGAATTGTGTAAATATTTTGTTTGCCATATTCTTTGGTGGAAGTTGCAACAGCGCGCGCCGTCTCTCCGTAAGAACTTCACACTCTAACTCTTTAACATGAATTTCATGTCAAAAATGTGATAATTTCTCCTGAAAATCCTTTCGTAGTTTAAATTTTGGTTATTTCTCTTTAACCCAAAGTTTTAATTAACAGGAAAATTGGAAATGTAACCAAGCAGTTACACAATACTCGACTTAAGGTTGTCTGATCAAATGTAAGACTTTTCAGAGTTTTCCAATGCCAAAATCTGTGTTACGGGAGAGAAGAGGCGCATTTGTACAGATATCCCTTAAATTATAAAACGCTACAGCTTTTACAGAAAAGCTCAGCATTAATATAAAACCAATATTCATACCTTCCATAATTCATACCTTATATTTTATGTAGGAAATATTTAAATACATTTATGAGACGGAAGTATTAGAATAAAAAAGCACAAAAAAGCTTCTGTGAATATGCGATACGAAATGAGCGATAGCCACGGAAATGTAAGGAACATGAATTAACTCATTAAATGTTGTCGTATTTTTGTATGCTACGGGTAACCAATAAAGTACAGTGAGAACTACGCTGAAATAATAATATTACAACATTCTAGATTGAGATATTCATTCATTCCAGTAAAAGATGGCATGGCAGAGCTAAAGGAAAAGGGCATAGCGGGTAATGAAACCTCTACCTCCTCTAACCAACTCCTTATAAAAACATTTATTACGTTATGAATTATTTATTCGTCATTTGCACAACGGTACGAGTGGTTTGATGCTTATTGCTCTGCTTATTCGTATACATATGTATCATACCCCAGCCTTCCCTACCCTTCCACCTTGCAATTAACTATTTCCGTTTGTCCTTTTGAGTAATCTTAATGTAAGTAACTACCAGGAGATTAATAATAAATTTCAGAATCCTTAAACTGCCTACCCTCAATCTCTTCTCCCAATAATTTCGATATGAACAATATACTTTTAGCTTCATAAATTTGTAAATGTAAAACCCCTTTGAGTGCCACGCGACGATATATCGTCGTTTACAGAATGTGCCAGAAGTACCGACGACGATATATCGTCGTCTATGAGGAGGCCCGTTAAAACCATGTTTTTCTCATTCAATTATTTTTTTAATTGTACATAATACAAGAATGCTTTCTTATTTACTATGTGGCACTGTAATTTTGATTGTTAATTGCAATGATCAACAGATTTGTTAATTAAAATAACTATATGTCGGATTGAATTTTCTGAGCGCCACTTTTAGTTCTTACGAAACAGCTTCTTGGTGCAACACTTTATAAACCACATAGTTTGGTAGCCTAAAACCAATTGACTTTCATCTAATATTCTGTACTTTGTATTTATGTCAGAGATATTATTTTTGGCATGTTCATATTTCTTTTTAACTTATTTGAAACATTTTCTNACAATCCTTAATTACACTTTCGTTATCCATGACCGTTTGAACAAATTGCTCCGATAAGCACCGAGATTTATTAATCAAAGCACTCACGTTTCTCACCATGCACTCCTTTCCCACTTTTTGTTTACTTTGCACAAGAAATATGTTACCGGTAACGTCCGTTTCCTTCCGTCATCTTGTTATCCTTCTCAGGAAGAGGGAATTCCGATTCCGTAGATGATTTTTGATCTGCAGAACGGGCACTTCCAGGTGCGGTTGATCTCGTCATACCTTCGTTCCATGAAAGTCATGACATTAGGACTCAGGTACAGGCATTGGGGGTGGAAACGCCCGCTGCATATGCTGCACCTGAGGAAAACTCTTCGTCTAATTTTTGTCACACACAGGGCGCATTGTCTTCTTAGAGTGCCCTGGGCAACTCGTGATGTTGTAGCCTTCGACGACTTTTCTGTTTTCTTAGGCATCACGAAATCTTCGAGTTATCACTGCCGGTAAGGATCGTGTGCTGCTAGATACTCATTCAATGCTGCGGAGTCTCCGAATGAAACGGCAGGGAAGCGACGCGCTTCATATACGTTATACTCTATTACGTCATCTTCGGAATTCATTAAATTCCACGCTATCGCGCGTATCACAGTGATTGCTTGGACGGCTATTGAGATTATGGAGGCTCCCGGATAGCCAAGTGGGCAACGCGTTCGACTTCAATGAATGCGGTCCCTGATTCAATTCCCGGTGGGGGCCTGCGAAATTATCATAGCTGTCAAAGCGCTTTTTACAATTCTACAACTATTACGATATTGCGGCTGCAGTGTTATATTTCCCGATATTCTGAATGCATCTGCAGGTAAACGTTTTACACATTTGTTCTCAGTAGCAGTAAATAGTTTAGTCCTACTAAGTAAAATTTCACGTCATTAGATTTATTTATTTTATGCGTTTAAAACACAGCCAATTGACCAATAACTATGAATCATAACAAAATATATAAATATTAACAAGAAAACATGGTGGTGCAACAACAAATAACAAATAAAAAAGCAGACTAAATAAGCTAAAGATTAGAGATTTATTAATAGAAGAAAGGAGTGAACTTATAGGGGAAATCGGTTCAAGAGAAGGGTTGAGAAACAAAACGGAATTAAAAAGTTTTGGGATGCGATAGAAAATTGACCTTTGAGAGATGGAAATTCGGAAACGAGGTATATGAAGGAGGTTAGAAATGCGGGTTGGGCGAGAAGGGACACGAAGGGAGAATCAGGAGCGGGTGTCGTTAGACCTGCATCGGCCATTGAAAATTACGTGTAGGAATTTTGCTGTGTTGAGGGGAATTTCTGTTATGCTGAATAATCGCTTATTCGAAAACGAGAAAATCGGGTACAAATATATCAGGTGATTCATATCAAGGATTAAGAATATTGTATTGAGTTTAAAAAAGCACCTGACAGAAGGCTTATTAATCAACGCGTTTTTAAACAAATTAAGAATTATCAGCATCGCCATCCTAATTTATGATGGATGAAAGGTTTTCGTGGGTAAATGTAGGAATATTTGGAATGGTTTCGTCCCACGAATTTGTGAGATAACAATTAATTCTTCAACTTATAAAAACAACTATATTTTAGTTTTCTACTGCCCGGAGTTTACCAGAGCCTTTGTCATGTCTACCAAAGAGTTCCACCATTTTTTGCTTCGGGCTCCCAAGTGTGTCTGCGTTATCTTTATATTGCATAGCAATTCAATGATTCGTATGTATACCATGGTAACGAACCCTTTTAGAATTAAAATTAAATTGATTTTTGATGAGTATATTCTAATTAAATTGCGGTTATTTTCGTTAGTATCGAAGGTAGCCGGTATTCTTCGGTAGTACGTCAAGTTAACAATAAACGGAGGAATGAGTGTCCGTAATAAATATTCCAGAATGGTAGTCGAACCAAATTTTTCATCGTCTGGAGTGCATAGAGTTTTAATGAAGTATGAAATGTCTGGGTAATCAAGCGATTATAGAATCATTTTAAATGTACATTAAATTATTATAGAAATCTCATATTAATATGGCGATTTCAGATGACCGAATGTCCAAATTCTTAGCTTTTTTTCTGAAAAATAATTCGTAGATTGAGTTCCAGAAGCAAGCTTGGGCAGCGATAAGCATGTTTCTCTGTGGGCGTTCCTCCCCTCTTTTTCATTCGTATCTCTCATAGAGGCACGTTTTCTCTCACGATTGGCTGTGCGTTCCGCGAATGACGGAAGTTGATGTATTTTATTAGGACGAAGTAGAGTTCTTATAACGTTACTGACGCCATTTCCTACAAATAAAGTAATTCAAATAAAAATTCGCCATAGATCGATATAATTGATTGAATCATGTACCGAACATGGCCGAATATAAGACGACCCCAAGTTGCATGAAATACTTTATTTGCTGATATCTTAAATTTAAGTATCGCTCAAATGAACAATGTACTACGCTATCTCTTCTGTCATTGATTTAAAATTAGCCTCCAATTATTCAACGAACAAACCTGATTTGTTCCACTTTAACTACGATAGGTTAACTTCCGGGCTTTGGTCAAAGTATACTTTTTTCGCCGAAATGATGTCAAAAATTATTCTCTTGTTGGAATTCTCAGTAATTTTTTCGTATGTGCTTTGCCATGTAAGTAATGGTCATTCTAATTTGCATTAGATTGGAAATGTTCTGTATCTTTCCTTTAGAATAGGCCACCACTATAAATTATATTTTTTCACTTCACTTTCACTTCTTGCACGTTCTCTCTTTAGTATAGAATTTTCTGATTGCAAGTAATTAATTTTTTGTTTCACATCATCACTGCACTTTTGTTATCCTCGACGGTTTGAACAAATTGATGCAAAATTCGCAGAATTGTATCAATCACACCACTCACAATTTTGATTAGGCCCCTATAATTTCTGAATTCATTTTGCGCACGAAAATTGTCTTCGGTTTCGGCCGTTTCCTGACGTCTTTTTCTTAGCTGGGGAACAAGGCGCTTTCTTTAACCGTAGATATTTATTCACAATCCTTAATTACACTTTCGTTATCCATGACCGTTTGAACAAATTGCTCCGATAAGCACCGAGATTTATTAATCAAAGCACTCACGTTTCTCACCATGCACTCCTTTCCCACTTTTTGTTTACTTTGCACAAGAAATATGTTACCGGTAACGTCCGTTTCCTTCCGTCATCTTGTTATCCTTCTCAGGAAGAGGGAATTCCGATTCCGTAGATGATTTTTGATCTGCAGAACGGGCACTTCCAGGTGCGGTTGATCTCGTCATACCTTCGTTCCATGAAAGTCATGACATTAGGACTCAGGTACAGGCATTGGGGGTGGAAACGCCCGCTGCATATGCTGCACCTGAGGAAAACTCTTCGTCTAATTTTTGTCACACACAGGGCGCATTGTCTTCTTAGAGTGCCCTGGGCAACTCGTGATGTTGTAGCCTTCGACGACTTTTCTGTTTTCTTAGGCATCACGAAATCTTCGAGTTATCACTGCCGGTAAGGATCGTGTGCTGCTAGATACTCATTCAATGCTGCGGAGTCTCCGAATGAAACGGCAGGGAAGCGACGCGCTTCATATACGTTATACTCTATTACGTCATCTTCGGAATTCATTAAATTCCACGCTATCGCGCGTATCACAGTGATTGCTTGGACGGCTATTGAGATTATGGAGGCTCCCGGATAGCCAAGTGGGCAACGCGTTCGACTTCAATGAATGCGGTCCCTGATTCAATTCCCGGTGGGGGCCTGCGAAATTATCATAGCTGTCAAAGCGCTTTTTACAATTCTACAACTATTACGATATTGCGGCTGCAGTGTTATATTTCCCGATATTCTGAATGCATCTGCAGGTAAACGTTTTACACATTTGTTCTCAGTAGCAGTAAATAGTTTAGTCCTACTAAGTAAAATTTCACGTCATTAGATTTATTTATTTTATGCGTTTAAAACACAGCCAATTGACCAATAACTATGAATCATAACAAAATATATAAATATTAACAAGAAAACATGGTGGTGCAACANATTCATATTTCTTTTCATAGCGTTCTCGATTTACAATCAAATTTTTCTTCTTTTACGCTACTTCTTGGATTTTATACTGATTGGTTCTTATATAATGTACTGTGTATTTTGCTAGTAACTGCTAGTCGTTAACGAATGTCAGAAATTTGAAATTATTGTCTTTCTTGTCTTTTCCTAAATATAGTGAACTTTAGAGAAAGCGAGAATATGGTTTCGAAACCAGTTGCAGTCATTCAGTGAATGGTAATTAACTACAAGATTACAAGATGTATGCTGTTCGCCGTTGTACGTACCCCAAAACGTCAGGAAGGGTTTAATTTGCTAACGAAAAGGACGTTGATCAGCACGGTCAAACTGAATCATAATTTCTGTGTAATAAGATTAATTACGTGAATTAAAGTTTGTAGTAATGTTGCAATTAAATGAAACTATACTCCCTATTACCTAATTTAGGATAAAAGGTCTTCAGGCGAATAGATTCAAGCGAATCTAGGACGCATCCAATTTTTAGAAGCTCTGAGAACGCAAGAGGAAGTATCCGGATAGCCACGTGGGTAACGCGTTCGTATTCGCTGAATGCGGTTCGATTTCCGGTGGAGGTTCACGTCCGAAATAACCTAACCTGTCGTTGTACTTTTGAAATTACAACTACTACTACTATGCAAAAATGGTGCCGCTTAGAGGGAATAGGATATAGAGGACATTCTCGTCGTTTTTTGAACATTTTCTTCGCAGATTTGGTTACGGATGTGAGCTCAAGCAGCGATAAGCGATATTTATTTATGGGCGTTCCCCCCCTCCATTTTTTATTCGTATCACTCTTAGAGGTACGTTTTCTCTGGCGATTGGGCGGCTGTTCAACGAATGACGGGAGTTGTTGGATTTCTCCTGGATGAAGTAGAGTTTTTTACATTATCGACGTTCTTTCCCAGAAAAATAATAAATAAAATTTCAATTCGACCTATGATAAAAATTAGTACGAGATTACAAGACAGGATGTTGTTTGTACGTGTCCCAAAACGCCCGGAAGGTCATACTAATTGCTTACAAAAAGGACATTGACTGGAACGGGGAAAACTTAATCATATTTTAGTGTTTTAGGATTATTTACATTAATTAGCCTTAGCAGTAATATTATATTTGTAGTGAAACTTTTCTCTGTATTACCTGCTATAATAAAAAGTCTTCTGGACCGCGAATCTAGGTCGCATACAACTTTTAAAAGCTCTGGCTGGTTTCTGTAACGCTGGATAAGATTTATTCTCAGAGTAAACTGTATATCCGGCGAAAATAGGTGTCTAGAAGGTTTGGATAACTTAAACGGGGAGTTAAAGAGCATTAAAGTTATCCGTCCTACGGGCAGCATATAAACTGCTTATCCACCAATAATATGCAAAGATGGCTCCGTGCGCAACAACTGGTAACAGAAGTCTTTTAGTTTTAAGATTGCTCAGTTCAGTGATTATTGCAATAGTAGTTAATTGAAGCATTTTGGGAAACATAATTGCATAGCACAACATATCTTACACTTTTCCACATCTAAAGTCGATTTCTTTTGGCCCAAACCAAAATGTTTACTCGGCGGTATTTTGTGGCGGGAATTTTGCTTGCTTACGTTAGCATAGTATGGGCGTTTTTGGAGAGAATTCCCAGGAATTTGCTTAATGGATTTTAGTGAAAAGATATTCAGTGAATTACAGTTTATGGTGCTTTTATTTACCAACTTTAGTTTAAAATGGGTGTTTTGGAGAGAAATTTCTTTATTTTCTCCTGGCGATCTGGACTTATGTGGCGAAATTCTAGAAAGATGCATGTCTATTTAAGGTAGCTATAGATAGCGTTACATTTTTATTTAGCAGCAACGCTACAGAGGATCGCTTATTGAAACGTGTACTTATCTACTGATCTATAAGATCAGGTTCGGTGAAAAATAAATACATAAAAACATAGGCGTAGCCACGGTGGGGCGCTTTCCCCCCCCCCTGGATCATTTAGTCAAACGAAAAATTTGAAGACAATCTCAACAGGTAATAATAGAATTGTATGTATGAATCGTGGCGGGAAGGCGTCATCTTGATCCGAGACGAGACAGCTCTTTGGTGAACCAATGGAAAACAGGCGATTCAAAAAACCCAAAGATTATATACATTGTTGGAGGTTGGATTTGCCCGATTTAGCGGGAAAGTTGTAGAACCTTCTATTCCTTATTTACGCGCTGCAATCAGCAGGACAATAGTGATCTAAAATGGATATTAGAAACTTTTTCAGCACGAAAGGTATGTATCTATATTATTTTCGTTTGAGTCAACGAGTTGTAAAACCATCTAATTAAAGCAACCTAAAATATTCAGGAAATGCGAAGACTTTTTTCGTTTTTAATAGTGATTTTGATGCTGTCATTATTATTGATATTTTAAAAAATCTTACAAGACTATACAAGGAAATAATAACAAGTATACCACACTCCAATAACTTTACATAACGATTCAATGTTTTAATTTGCTACTTATGCAACAGTTTTGCTTAATTAAATCTGATTAACTGGCGCGCATGAGATATCTCGGGCGTAGCGCCTGAGCGTTCCTTGACTCGTCCGAGATATAAGATGGCAAGTCTAGTTTTCCCTTGTCGCATCGCTCCCGATTTTTCTCGTGCTTCGACCTTATTTTAGTACGGCGGAATAGTGTGCTGTAATAATTTGACTGCTACGGTGAAAATTTTAATAAAATATCTATCTTTATCGTTAACATTAATTTAACAAACAGACGTTTTTACGATTTGCAAAATGTTTTAGTCCAGATACTTCCACGTTGTTGAAAATGTCCAAAGCACAGAATAACTATTATTTAATTATCGTTTATATTGCTATAAATTGGTGGTAACTTGTGAGAAGTCGAATTTCTACAGAAAAATTTTTCTTGCGGTCAGAATACGTCTTCCCTGAAACAACGTTGATGGTCTCCGCAGCTCGTATAATAACAATATATATAATAAAATAAAACAAAATGATAATATAAACAGTAGAAAACTAAATGATCCTAAATTACATCCTTTCATAAGTTTCAATTTGGTGTACTGCCCGAGAAACTTTGTAATTTAAATAATTCTTGGAAAACTTTTTCATTTCATTTCTTCCGTGGATTCGGCTGCGAACGTTTTTGTTTTCAATGCTATGGATGTATTTCTACCTCTAAGATACCATCGAAATGTTCAAGCTTTCTCTATCTACTACACCGCTTATTCCCTTATCCAACTAAATGGCAAGCATTCGCCGTTATTTTTGTTCTCAATGCTTTGAAAGTACATCTCAATGCTTTGTAGCTACGGGAGCGTGGGTCACTAAGAGAGCGTAGGTCATTTCAGTGCTGTAAAAGATCTAGAAAAACAGTTTGCCCCTTTTCCTCCTTCACAATCTTTTTGACACGTGTTAGCCATTCTGCCCTTCTTTGCGTTGTCTCTATTGTATGGAAACGATAAAAAAAAACATTTTTAAGCTTGAAGTTTCTAGTAAGGAATCCGTTTAGAAGCTTAAATACATAGCTGTTTTATTATTTTGGGAAGGTTAGTAGTAGTTATTTATTTTTTAGGGAGACAGAAGAGAAAGCAACCAGATGAAAGTAGTGGCGAAAGTGATACCGGCGGAGAAGAAAAATCGAAGCAGAATGTTGGCGCTTGCACAACTGCACCTATTGCTGTTTTAAGTGTATCAAGTGGATCTTCACTACCATCTGTTTCTGCTGTACAGGATCAAACGTATTTAGATAATGACGTGGGTCACTGGCTTGGACGTTCGTTTAGTATGACCTCATCTCAAAAAATGGAAGTTTTAAAAAACTGTTGGTCACCAACTCCAAGTTATGACTTTGCTAAGGATGCTGTGCAATTAAAAAGAAAATTTAAGTACAGCTGGTTGGTGGATTATGCTCCTTGGTTGGCGTATTCCATGAAAGTAAAGGGCGCGTTGTGCATTTATTGTGTGTTGTTTCCACCAACTAAAGTGCATGGTGTTTTAAGATCTTTCATATTCAGGCCTTTCACTCGCTCTAAAGACATGCACGAATTTGCGAAATCTCATGCGTCATCTCAGTGGCACAAATCGGCAACCACAGCAGCAAAATGTTTTGTTGAAAATATACCCGTTGATGTACAGCTGATTTCTGTCCACCAACAAGAAATAGAAGCCAACAAGGAAATTGTTGCATCGATTATTTCGACTGTGATGTTTTGTGGAACACACGACCCACCTTTCCGGGGCAAAGGAAATCATGAAGGTGTTTATGAAGACTTTATTAAACTCAAAATTGGCGCCGGTGACCACATTTTAAAAGAGCACATCGAAAAGGGAGGGAAGAATGCCACTAATATATCACCGCAAATTCAAAATGAAATAATCAGCCTATGTGGCGACGTCATTAGAGACGACATCACCACTGACGTAAAGAAAGCATATGCTTACATTTATATATATGCCCCGCAAACCGCCGTATGGCGTATGGCAGGGGGTGTTAATACACCAAAGTCCCTAATTATTCATCCTAAGTACAGTATCTTGGCGGACGAGAGCAGTGATATATCAGGAAAAGAGCAACTTTCCATTGGGGTTCGATTTTCTGACGAAGAAAACATGATGGTTCGTGAAGAATTTTTAGGATTTGTGGAGTTGAGTGATATGAATGCAAAATCTGTAGCATCTGCAATTAACAACTTTATAGAAAAGGTAGGCCTTGATCCAGAAAAGTGCGTCGGACAAGGATACGATGGGTGTTCCACTATGGCAGGAAAAGATGGTGGTGTCCAGAGCATTCTTCGAAAAACGTATACAAGAGCGTTATATTTTCACTGTGCTATTCACAAACTAAATTTAGAAGTAAACGACTTAAACGAAATATCAGCGATACAAAATACGGTCTCCACAATAAAAGAAATAATTAGATTCTTCCGAGAATCGGACCTTAGTCGAAAATGCATACCGAATATGCTCCGTGAAACCCGTTGGTCTCAAAAACATAAAAGTATCGCCACATTCAAGGGCATTATGTGGAAATCGGTATGGGGCTTGAAACACTATCAAGAGGAACAGACAGCAACAATGCAACGAGAAAAGCTGCTTTCCAAATGCATTGCGCTGCTACAAAATCTGAATTCATTGTTAGTATTTGTCTTATAGCAAAATACTCGGCATTCCTGCAACCGGTGGTAAATGCTCTTCAGTCAAAAAGTGTGGACTTACTTCAATGTGCAAATCATGAGAAAACACCGTGGAAATGCTGTTGTTGAAAGTGAAAATGTTATAGTAGAGGCTGAAACAATCGCCGAGCATCTGGGAGCAGATTTCAATATGCCGCGAGTCATAAATCAGCAGAAACATCGGGCAAATCCACCAGCACCGACTTCTGGCGAGTTTTGGATAAGTTCTCTAATTATTCCTTACATAGATTCATTAATAATGTCTCTAGGACAGCGTTTTTCTGAGGAGAACTTACCCGCATTCTCATTGTTTACGTTACACCCTCATGCAATGCTTAAAATGACGTAGGTATGAGGATTTTTTGAAGAAAACTACAAGTTTTTGTAGTTTCTATAGTTTGAATGATTTCCTCAGTGAAGCTGAGCTTTGGTACAGCCAATGGAAAGGAAAAAATGTGCAACATGCCGAACTAAAGGAGATAGACCTAGCTGCACTAGTTAAAGAAACCCAATTGTTTTATCCATCCGTAAAACGGGCGCTACTTATCTCACTTGCACTGCCGTGCACAACGTGCACTATCGAAAGATCCTTCAGCACCTTACGCAGGGTGAAAACTTGGTTACGGTCAACAATGATGGAAAATCGGCTTGTAGGTCTTTGTATGATGAGTGCGCATAAAAAGAGGGTTCTGGAAGCTAAAAATAAATTTGAGAAAGAAATTTTGTTAAGATTTAGCCAGAAATCTCGTAGGCTAATGCTGAAATAAGATTTAGAAAGGTTTGAATGGCATTGCAACTAATTACTTTAAAGGTTTCAAATTTTCAAATAAAACCATTTTATATCAAAAAAACGATATCTTATTTTTGCCCCCCCCCCNCCCCCCCCCCTGGAGAAAATCCTGGCTACGCCATTGCATGAAAACAATACCAGCTCATTGAATGGAAATAAAAACTATTGACAAAACAAATTTTTTGAATAGTTCAAAAAATGTTTAGTCCACGAAGTTAAAAGATACTTAGAGGAAAAGGGACTCGAATTCAGAATTATTTTGATCGTGGATGATGCTCCTGGACATCCAGATTTGGTTCTTTCAAATATGCAGCTGTTATTTTTGCTGCGTACTTCGATTACCTTTAATCAACCAGACAATCACGGTATGATGACCATAACATTGAAGACGAAGGCCTACTTTAACAAACGGAAATATAAATACACTTAAAGATTAAGGAATCGTGTAATACTTTGCACGATGAAGTGGTGCAGCTGATCCCAAAGGAATAACAAGTGTGAAAAATAGCGACATGACTGGGAGTCGAACCCAGGTTTCCCACTCTCCGGGCAGGTATTCTAACCTCTGAACTATCATGCCGCGTTTAGTATGTTTAGAGAACGGAGCTCTTCTACTTTCCAAAGCTTTCTTCTTTGTGTGTGAGAATTTTTGTCGGAGGACATTAAAGTTTCTAGTAAACATTTAGGAGTGCCGAAGAAAGAAATAATGACTCGGCTATGAGGTAATAAACTTAAAAGTGAAGTTTTGAATGATAAATCCATTTCAGAGAAGTTTTTATGCTGTCCAAGAGGATCTACGGAAGGAATATGCAGGTACCTGCTGTTTCTATTTAAAATCGAACACAGTTTCTGCGGTTTACATCATACCATATCGTAAGTTTTACATGATGCTTATCATTCTATATTTCGAAAGTATATATCTCTCTATTTTTCTTTTAAAATCATGCTTGATCGTGGTGAAACCTTTTATAGTGAGAATAAAGGAATGTTAAACTGAAATGCTGAACATTAATTTCTGAAGGATATCCATTTATTACGATATGTTGTGACCGCGAATAAATACTTCTCGCTGAGTGTTTTATATGTTTAGATCACTGAATCTCATTAGATTCGCACAAATTAATTTCTACCTACATGCAGTATAGCCTAATAAAGTCCTCTGTATGTATGTATGTATACACTGGAAAATTACCTTTCTTGATGAATGCCTAAAACTCCAATTAACCGAAAATTAAGATAAAAATTGACCGTTGTGACTAATTAAGGTTACCGATTGTGCAGCCTAATAAAGATCACTTCTAAGCTAATTAATTTCTTTTAAATTATTTATGTAGTAAATGCCGATGTAATGCTATCTCATCAGCATTTAATATTAACGTGAATCCGGGTAGAGATCATGGAAAATAATGGCTTAATATTTTAATCGCATCTCAGTAAATTCTGATAATGTCGGAACACGCTTTATAAGTCAAGTTAAATACTCAAAGAGGTTCTAAAATGCAGGCATCTAAGCTTTCAAGCCATCTTATAGTTAGCAACATGGTCGAATTTTACAAAACATACGAACATGGATAAGAAAGAGTTCAAGGGATTGGTAATTTTTTCTTGCTTATAAGTTACCTCACTTATCAAGTGTCTCGAATGTAGAGGATCAGGCGCGGTTTTCAAAGAAAACACCCTAAATTATTTTCCGAGAATACCTGTGCCATTTTATGTTCATATTATTATTTTGATAACACATAACTATAAATAAATATAAGTTATAAAAATAGTATTAATGGAAATTACGAAAACTTTTGAAAATGCGTTCCTGAGTAAAATACTGTTGGAGTATTAATATATCTATTAATTAAATATTTAAACATATAATACTATAAACTGCAATATTTAATATTATAAATATATAAACTGATTGAATTCCAGAAGAATATTTCACTTGGAGAATACTAGGAGTTTTTTAAACCAAGAAAACATCAAAGAGGACCCATAGGTTTAGATAAAAGATCTATATCCCAAAAAACCTAAAAGTTTACTTTCATGGAGAGTTTTAATATTAATAATTACCACAAAGTTACACCTGACTCTGTTTCATTTAGTTAACAATAACTTACTCATATTTTAATGAGATTGCTGAATATTTAGGGAACTTTTCTCCGTAATCGGGATACGTGTCAGAGATAGATCAAGAGAAATCGATTTGCGCCTTGACACATTCAGCACTTTAGTTATCAGATTAGGCCATTCGAATGGTGAATCTAAGATGTCGTAACTGAACCATTTCAAGATCAACATGTGACTCAGATGCACGATACATTTCTCGGAAGCGAAACTGCATAACACGATTGCCTTATGAAAGTAATAGCTTAATCTATGTGATTCATAATGAGTCACGTTTAATAACGTTATGGTAAACTTTTGTCGAGCGTTGCTTTTTGTGGATTTCTCTCCGTTGAACGAATTTATAAATACTGAATCAAAGAACCATTGCATTCTTTAACATTGTCATATATATTATTGCAAGCGCGTTCTCATTTATTCCCATTTGTTAATATCTTTACCATATTTAAACATCCAAACTCGATCTTTCACCAACAAAGACAAGCAATTGTTTTTGGCACATTAAATAATCAATCACTTCCTATAATTATGCAATATAATAAAGATGAAGCACAAGAACTCTATATATTATAAATAGGGAATGGGACTGTCTGTGTTGGGAGTTGTGTCCGGAAAATTATGCGCGCGACAAATGCGCTCGTGACAATTGAGCGTGTGATAACTGAGCACTGCGACCATTGAGCGATTCTCACCACTAAACGTAAAACCATGTTATATACATTTCTGACAGTATGAAAAATAGCAGAATTATGCATTAAACATGTGATTTATAGGTCTTCAAATAAAAAAAAAATTTATGTAATATATATTTAAGAGTAAACAGAGATTCTGCCGACCAAATTAAATGAAATACTGCCGTCATCAGTGCTTAAAAAAAGAAATGTCTGGCTATAACAGTATTTGACACATTATGCTAATTGTCATGTTGGCAAAAATTCTTGTAACATAGATTTACGTTATGTTTAGTGGTGAGACGCGCTGAATTGTCGCAACGCTCAATTGTCACGCGCTCAAATGTCGCGCGCTCATTTATCGCACGCTCAATCTTCGCGCGCTCAATTGCCACGCGCTCAATTGTCGCTCGCGCTCAGTTGTGCCGCGCTCAACTGTCGCGCGTATAATTGTCGCAAAAACGTTGGTAATAGCACATCCAGGTTGCTTCAAGATAATACTATTCTAATTTTTTGTTATGTATTATACTCGACAGTATCACAATTTTAATTTGAAGGAAATGTTAAAAATGTGTAACAGTAGGTTAAGTGTATATGTATTTGTAGGTGCCTTTTACCTCAATGTGCAATCGAACACTGCTTTTATGGATTATACGAAATTTTTAAAAATATGTATTTCTCTTTGCTTTTTCATGTTGTATTTCGACAAAATCTCTTAGATTGGGAATGAAGGAATTTTAAACTTATGCGCTAAAAATTAACCATCTCGCTGAGCTTTTTATATTTTTATATCTCTGAACCCCATCAGACATACATATTCTCAGCAATTTAATTTCTCTTAATTATGCAGCCCAGTCAACGGTACTTCCTCAGCATAATGCATTTGCGCGTATTCGGTTAGCGATCACAAATATCAACAAAATACTTAAAAAATATTTCTCCAAAACACCCATCTTATTCCAAAGTTAGATAGAATTTTAGCCCCGTAATAAAATAGGCTGAATTTCTCTCATCTCAATTTTTCTCATCTCATCGCTCACAACAGTGAAATTACGATTTCTGAAAACGGTAAAATGATTATAAAATCAGTTGATATGTTTTATTAGCAAATTGAATAAAATTTGATTTACTTGTACAGGTAACGTTTACTTTGCTTTTGTTCAGTATATTTGTTTTTTGGTGGATTTCTTCCCTATTTTATATACGATTTATTAATGTTATTAAATTTATTGTACCGGGTACTTTCTAACTATTTTCAACATTCCCAAGTGAGTAAAAAGAAAAGTCGCCTATTTCT
>KZ308554.1:648021-700696 GCA_000376725.2 Ladona fulva
TATGGGCAATAATATATAATATACAATAATATATTGAAATTCATCCTGGATACTATTTTTATCGGTGATTCCGTTGCAATTGCAAAATCTGCGAATAAATGATTACGTTATTTAAATAAATTACGGTTTATTTGATAGTAGTAGTATTATTGTTAAAAGTGCTTCGACAGCTGAGGTTATTTCGCACGTGAGTCCCCACTGGGATTCGAACCCGGGGCCGCTTTCACCCAAGTCGAACGCATTGCCCACTTGGCTATCTGAGAGTCCGGTTTATTTGATAAGTATCATGTTTCAGTACTTCATTTACAAACTAAAAGCAATAATTTAGCGCTAAAATCAGAAGTTCAACTGCAGAAGGCATGATTCTCCTTAGATATGTTTTAAGAAAAAATTTTGAGGAGATGAGAATTGACTAAAAATTAGACGTAATCAATTAATATTGCATTAAGTTTGAGAAATCCTTTTGAATATTATCTTAAATATGATAAGATAGCATTTCTTAAAGTAATACGTGGATTCAAGAAAATTCGAGCTTTTAGATCTTAGCTGAAACAGAAATGCGGTGCTTTTAAATAACCGATTCATTATTATTTTACATCAGTTTATTTGCTAATTTTACATAAGATACGTCTTCTGTACGATCTTCTATACGAAGGCCAATGTGGAATCTACATCGTCACTAATTTCACAGAAAAAAGTCTGACATCAAATGCGCATAAATCATATGTAATATTTTTTTATGATGTATGTTAATATAGAATTCTATGTTAATATAGAATTATTTAAAATAGTTTCTGCTACATTTAAACATGGTTTATCCTTTTTTAACATTTAACGTAGTTTAACAAAGATTTTTCTTCACAATTTTATCTAACTATTGGTAAGCTTTCTTTCTAGTTACATTGAAAGAGTGTAAAAAAGTCCGCATGGTGCATTCACCAAAATATCACTTATTATCACATAAACTTCACAAAATCTTAAACTTCTCATTTAATTTATGCGTAATTTACGTGCTAATGTGACAGGAAGTCATTTAACTATGAAAAATGTGCAAAAAAAGCCTTAGTAAATCATTAATGTCTAATTAAAGCTGTTGTATTTCCATTTAAAGGTGCGAGCTGTAGAATGTTACCATTTTAATAAAGAGACTAATTATATCGTACATACATACGTTATGCCAAACTATGATTTAACTATCATCAATTGCACATTTCTACTTAGGAAATCTACTGAAAACGTTCGATTCTGGGTTCCCAGATAGCCAAGTGGGCAACGCGTTCGATTTCAGGGAAAGCAGTCCCGGGTTCGATTCCCGGTGGAAGCTCACGTGCTAGATGACCTTGGCTGTCAAAGTACTTTTAACAATATTACTACGTTCGATTCTGTAACATTATTAAATATTTATCGTTTATGAAGGATTTTACATTTACATTTTAACCCCGCAAGCCGCCAGTGGGGCGTGACAGAGGGTGTAAAAACACCGTTATTTCTATCACTTCTTAACTACTATTAGCTTCTCTAATGCTTCGCGGAAAAAACGACCAGAAGTTATCCGTCCTGGCAATCACTTCCCTGAATCGCTTCTTTGTTTTCTCTCAGAGGTCACGCATGTTGCTAACTGGAATAACAATATTGGCTATCCCGTTGACGGGATCTGTAGTGATAAACTTTTCAAAAAGCTTACATCGGCCATCAAGTCTTCTATCCCAGTGCGAATTCTACCCGAGGGATTTAGTCATTTGCGAAACACTACTGTTATATCTAAAATCTCCCTTGACTAACTTAGCCGCCCTAAGTTGAACCATCTCGAGATCGGAGACTAATCCTACTTCGTGAGGATCCCAAATTGCACAGCAATACTCGAGAAGAGGTCGAATTTGGGAAAAGTACGCTATTTCTTTTACTTCTGATGAACATCCCATCAGAATCTTACTGGCTAACCTTTGCATCCCCTTTGCCTTCCCTACTACGCTTCGAATATGCTCATTGAACTCTGATCCATCTACCGCAAAAATTTCCGCTGAAATATATTTTTATGGGTGTTGGTTTTCATCACCCTCGTCTGCCTTTGCCGCTATTTAATTCTAAAAGAGAAAATTCCAAAAATAATAAATAAAAATACGAAGTGCTACCAGATGGCCAAGTGGGCAACGCGTTAAACTTCGGTTAAAGCGGTACCGGGTTCGATTTCCGGTGGGGGCCTACGTGCGAAATGACCTCCACTGTCGAAGCACTTTTACCAGTACCACTACTACTATTAACTTCATTCGATAATCTCAGTGTATCGTTCAAGCTAATCTAAATAACACGGACAAGAGTGACACATACAGTTGAAGCTTTCCCAACAAACACTGCAGTTTCAAAAATAGAATGTGAAAATTGGATTCTTTTCATAAAATTCCATTAAAAGAGACCAAAATCAATCCGATAATTCTAATCACTGGAACCATTCATGTAATGAGAATTATAAAATAAACTGAGACATTTTAACAAAGATAATTTCCCTCAATCGTGGAACAGATGTAATAGACAGACAAAGGACTTAACTCGGCGATATCGAGAGCGGAGTGTTCCATCCTCCATTTAAGTAATGCAGATTTAACAAATATATTAGTAAAAGCAACAATAGAATTATATTCGTAATAAAAGTGAAAAAAGTATCCGTATGAATCAAGGAAATTTAAAATTTTGGCTCTCACATTTGCAGTTTACGCATTGTGAAGATTTTATCTGGAGAAGTAGCATTTACATACAAGGAAAGAAATCTCAGAAAACTCTTCGCAGTTGCAAGTGAGTTGTAAGATGTGGAGTAAAAATAGTAGAAGTTATAGATTAAACAATAATTGTTCTTCGCTAATGAAATTTAAGTGGATCGTATTAAGGAAGGTTGGAGTAATTATAACTTTATGCATGTAAAATAATAAAAATATTACCAGAAGTATTATTTTCCCTGGGGTTGCTGGGTGGCACAAATGCCTCCATCACGAGTCGTCTGGACGGGATTCCGATGTCTAAGGTGTAGTTGCGCACGCAATGGAAGTGTTCCTTGTGAGAGAGAAGAGGCTGAACTGTCGGAAGAAGGGCAAAGTTACTACGCAAACATTACTCTTCACGACCATACCTCGAAACCTTTTCCCTTAGCTAAGCAAAAGATTTCGGCAAGCGCACAGTTTTACGACGTATTATGGACGTCATTTAATCTTCACCACCCTCAAACTCCCATGAGCGTGTGGTTGGCGCGAACGAAAAAATTTTTCATGCGAATTGATATCAACTATCATTAAGTTACTGACATATAGACAATAATATATAATATACAATAATATATTGAAATTCATCCTGGATACTATTTTTATCGGTGATTCCGTTGCAATTGCAAAATCTGCGAATAAATGATTACGTTATTTAAATAAATTACGGTTTATTTGATAGTAGTAGTATTATTGTTAAAAGTGCTTCGACAGCTGAGGTTATTTCGCACGTGAGTCCCCACTGGGATTCGAACCCGGGGCCGCTTTCACCCAAGTCGAACGCATTGCCCACTTGGCTATCTGAGAGTCCGGTTTATTTGATAAGTATCATGTTTCAGTACTTCATTTACAAACTAAAAGCAATAATTTAGCGCTAAAATCAGAAGTTCAACTGCAGAAGGCATGATTCTCCTTAGATATGTTTTAAGAAAAAATTTTGAGGAGATGAGAATTGACTAAAAATTAGACGTAATCAATTAATATTGCATTAAGTTTGAGAAATCCTTTTGAATATTATCTTAAATATGATAAGATAGCATTTCTTAAAGTAATACGTGGATTCAAGAAAATTCGAGCTTTTAGATCTTAGCTGAAACAGAAATGCGGTGCTTTTAAATAACCGATTCATTATTATTTTACATCAGTTTATTTGCTAATTTTACATAAGATACGTCTTCTGTACGATCTTCTATACGAAGGCCAATGTGGAATCTACATCGTCACTAATTTCACAGAAAAAAGTCTGACATCAAATGCGCATAAATCATATGTAATATTTTTTTATGATGTATGTTAATATAGAATTCTATGTTAATATAGAATTATTTAAAATAGTTTCTGCTACATTTAAACATGGTTTATCCTTTTTTAACATTTAACGTAGTTTAACAAAGATTTTTCTTCACACAGAGGTCTGAATCTTTCATGCTACCTTTATGAATGGTGTTGTTTTATTGAAGAACAGTTATTTGATCACTGTTGTAGTCTTTCACTTTCTGCAAGTTCCCTCTTTGTTTCTGAAATTTCTGATATCTAGTAATTAAGATTTTTTTACACTCTGTTACAACACTTTCGCGATCCTTGACGATTTGAACACATTGCTGCGATATTCGCAGGATTTTATCAATCACAGCACTCACATGTGTCCCCCTCTAATTTCTGAATTAATTTTGCACACGAAAATTGTCTTCGGTATTGGCCGTTTCCAGACGTCTTCTTTTTAGCTGGGAATCAAGGCACTTTCTTTAACCGTAGATAAGTTTTCTTCTACAAAATTGACACTCCCAGGTGCGATTTGTCGCCTCAAACCCATTGATGTATTCCTTGCGTAGTTTAGGACTCAGGAACAGGCAGCAAGGATGATATCGCCGATGGCATAACTTGCAAGAGATGGTATTCTTTGATCGAATTTTTTTCTCGCACAGGGAGCACTGTCTTTTTGAAGACACTCGTTTTTTTGAAACTTTCGATTTCTTTGCTGTTTTCTTAGGCATCTCGAAATATTCGAGTAGCCTTTGTGAGGTGCGATGGTTTGCCGCTGGATGCACTTTTGGTACTGAGAAGCTCAGAAATGGACGTAAGAGAGAAGGGTCAAGCATTTTAACTGCTTGGTTCTGTGACGTCATTCTTGGCAGTCTTTTGTTTCAACGCTGTTGAAGTGATCTTTTTTGACGGTCATTCCAGTGATTTTTTTTTACGGTTTACGAGGTTAGGGCTGCTGCGTTTCCTTTGTCGCGATATTCTGAGTTCACTTCTACGTCTAACTGATCCACGTTTGTTCTCTGTAGAAGTCATCAGTATAGTTCTACTAGGAATTCATTCATTTAATTCAATTGTGATGCATCGAGGGGAATTTCTGTTATTCTGAATAATCACTACTTTTAAAACGAGAATATCGGATACAACCATATCAGATGATTCGTATCAAGGATTAAGAATGTTGCATTTAAACTAATTATGAATTATCAGATCGACCTTCTTAATTTATAATTTGTGAGTAATTGGCATGTATAAATTTAAGAATGTTTGTTTCCATTTTCACGCCTTTGGATTAGTTTTAATTATAGTCGATTGACTGTTTATTCGACGAGGTTATTCATCATTTGGCCTCTCTTCGACCTAGCATTGTATGTTTTTAAAGAAATATTTTATAAATATGTTATGAAAAATAAGTGGAGGGTGGAATAAATTATATATTGCATTTGCTTATACATCATATTCAATTTTGCTCTCAGGGAAGAAAGTAGTGGCATAGGAACATGTGTACTGCTATAAAAGTGCTTAATTAAAAAAAAGATCAGACTGAAGTAAAAACACGGCGAAAGTATCAGCGCGTAAGTTCTTCTATTTATTAATCTTGAAAGCGTGTTAAGCATTTGAATTTTTTGTTACATTCAGACAACCCTTATCATAGCAATAATTTCAGACAAGAGCGTATACTCGAAGAAGTTTATAGTAACGATGATTCTTTTCGATGACGTTATTAAATTCATATAAGTTGGAAGATAAGGATAAATTTCTCCTTCCTGCATGTACAATAGAGTGTTTGTTGGTTTATCAACCAAGAATATGCAACTTTGTGCCACAGAAACAGTTTTCGTTACTTCACGTACCTCAGGAAAAAAATTTCCTTTTAGAAATTGGTCCTATTTTTGAAAAGGAAAACTTCCCGTCTCATACAATATTTACGTTAATTTAAAAATAAAGCTGCAAACACACGACATTGAAGTATACATTTAGCGTGCGATTGATTACAGAATTAGTAGTCCAATGGCAGGTAAACTTACTCCGGCAAATGAAACATCATACTTAGTAATATATGGATTTATTAACTGAGTAGTATTATTATTTTCGCATCTATCGTAAATTCTATGGGTAACATATTGCCGATCCTACGTAAATTAGCATCCTACTTCTATGTTAGATCATAAGACCAATATTCCCTACCGATAGTGCTTTTCTTTACTTCTTGATAACTAACCTTACACTAAAAACTGATCCTTCTTGATAAGTAGCCCTGTTAACCAAAATTATTGTTGTCATCTTTTCCTCTTTCATCGCCATTGTATCTTACTTGCAATCGCTTTTCTTAACAATTCTTCCATGAATATGTGACCCACCCAATTCCTGTAACACCGTCACTCGTCGCACAATGAATGCTTCCTCTTCCACCGCTATTGTTTTTTTTTCTTTCATCTGCCTATCCCAAGAGTTCATACTGCCCTTAGGATGGGCAAATGAGTTTATCGTTTAAATATATAATTGTTATTAATTTTCTCGGATAGAATTATGGAAAAAGTATAACATGAGGTAAATCTACCTATTTTATACCTTATCGTGGTAGGAATTTTATTTAGTAATTATTATTGGAATAGTTTATTATTTACATTTTAGCATGTACATGATTTTAAACTTGGATTTAAGAATGCATTCTAGGTTTTGCACACTATTATTCCTCAAGTTAGATATAATTAATTAGATATAATTAATTTTACTTTGCAATTTTTTTACGGACTTTAAAGAGGTCAAACAGTTTACTTGATAGAATTTTATCTATCTAACTGAAATAACATTAATGGTATCCAGCGATACTTGGTGGAATTTCCTGATCATCATATTTACGACAAAACTTGTAGCAAATGACAAATTCACAAAATTTATAGAAAATGTTTACAGGTTTCAGTGTGAATTATGCCATCATCAGAACTAATCTGGTAGTTAATCTAACAGTTCTGATGATGGCGTAAGCTCATGCCGAAACCGGAAAACGTTTGCTATGAATTTTGTGGATTTATTCAATCTTTACCATTTAATACTGAAATATCTAACTGAAAATACCGTAAGTTCAATAGAAGTTCGGTTTACTATTCATATTAATCTGTATCAATGGAAAAACTTGGTAGTAATAATAGTTAACTCACATAAATAGTAATAAACTCTAACATAATTATGTTAGAGGTATGTTAGAGTTATTACTGACAACAACTGCATTCTTTTTCCACCAAGTAAGAGCTACGGCTTTGTGTGTTAAAACTGACAATATTTACTTGGAAGTTGGCGAAAATAATACACCATAATGAAAAAACCATTGTTAAATTCCGAGACATAGAGTTTCATTAATGGCATTACTGAAATTATTAAAATATTTTTTTTTTCTGAAATAAGCGACGTGAGCAATTTTGGAGATGGCAAGAAAGAATTAAGTTACCAGCAATTTAAATTCATAAGATAAGGCAATTTTCTTTGTACAATCTATCGATAGTTTACATTTACGACTGTGCAGGTATCTTAAGAGGAGGCACATTATTCAAGATACCTATGAAAAGCCCCTTTTTAAAATATAATTATTTTCAACCAGGATGTAGGATTTAAGATTTGAAATCAGCCTTATCGAATGAACTTTAAGGGTGAGATTTACCATACAATGAGAAAGAATATCAATAATTTAACCAGGGGAGTGGATTTATAAATTCAACATTTATTGGATATTGATTAAATACTTTTAAATACAAACGATCAATATTAAACTTTGATTGGATAACTCCATTCAATAATAGGATCAACAAAACTTTTCCACATTCAAAACCTTACTTTATGACGGAGAATGATCAGTAATATCGCTTTGCGTCAAAAGTCACCCTCGCATAAATAGGGGTGAAGTTTGTTAATAGGGTAATAATGTTTGTTAATATTTCTATTTGTCTCTCTCGCTTTTTTTATGAAACATAAAATTACAGTTTTTTGCTATCCTGGAAAATCCTGTCTAATCTTTCAGTCACAACCATTGGAAAATCATTGTCGGAAATGTTACATTACAGATCATCATAATGCTCTCTTTGGTTCTCATCTTGGCGTAGACACTCCGATGTCTTCCTCACTTCCTTCACGCGGTGACTCACTGTTTTTAATATCTGATTGTAGGACTCTTCAAAAACAAGGCCGCTAACGGTGAGCTCTACTAATTCTTGCTCAGCAAGCGTGAAGCTCTCTTCGATTCTTCGGAGATGTCCCCTAACCGTTCCGATTAAGCTGTTTTCCGCTGCTACTAGATTATCTTTAATTTCCTTCAAAGACTCCAATAGTTGCATGCAGTTTCTCTTACGGGCTGCGACGTCTCGTTCTTCTGAAGACCCTCCCTCGGTGGGTGCTTCACTTTGGCTGCATTCCTTTGGTTCTGATGACGCCTCTGCTATGAATATTAGTATTATTAATAACAAAGTTTAACTATTTGAAATCAGCGATTTGGAAGTTGCGTGCACCGACCCTACGGCGGGATGTGAAGTTTTCAATGATTTTCAAATTAAAAATACAACATTGAGGAAATAAACGGTTTTCAATTTCAATGGCAACCTAGACTGTGGCGCTGTACCTCGATTGCTTTGGAAGTGTACCATTATGTTTATTTTTCATATATTAAATGACAACTGAATCGGATATTCCCAATGTATCGTTTACAATAAGCCATATTAAGACGAGTGAAAACTATAGCTGAAAATTTCAATAAATTCAAGGTCGAAAAATCGGCTGCGTGGCCATAGAAAAGTATTTGACGACCTTCAAGACTTAACGATTTTGGGGCACTGTGGTTATTACTTTACGTTTTGGGGAAGTCTCACAGCAGTTAGGTAAAAGAACCGAAAAATTCTAAGCATTGGCAATACATTTCTGGTGGTCAAAAATTATCTCAAACTTGTAAAAACGTTTTACGGCTGACAAAACAGTTATCAACCCAGAGGCTGGCTGGATCCTCATCCAACTATTCTCTTAAAAAAGATTTACGGAGAAAGTTTACGGATGAGGCGGCTAGGATAGATGAAAATTGTAATTCGACGGTTAATTTTCCTCCCTGAGCAAGAATTATGTGGGTGGAACATGTGTGAACATGCAAGTGAAGCAAAGGAACCCTACGATATATTTCAATGAGGAGTTACCAAAATGAACGTTAATCCTCAGCATCGATCATACCTCAGCACTATTCTATTTAATTATTCAGTACTCAGTATTATCACTGCTGTGATCTACATTGAGACGGAGCAACTAAGATTTCCTTTTATCCCGATCGGAAGGCTTATATAAATTTATANTCCCATCCGTGACGCATAAGTTTAAGTGCATGTTTTTACGACGCCATGATGACGTCATTGCCCCTAGACCTTCCTCAAACCCCCAGCAACGACTGAAGTTGTCTCGTTTCTAAAGCATTTAAAATCCTCAGAAACGGCATGTAAAGTATTGTTATATACAGAAGATTTAGTTAAAAGCTTAATTTACTAATTGAATTCATATAACTTATGTTCTTCGAAAACATAACCGATACTATGGTTCCCTCTGTTACATAGGCCGTTTTGATTCAGCTCGGGGTGGAACCCAGTGTTAATTGTTGACGGAGGAAAGATTGATGACAAAGCAGCTTTTAAATAAATATACACTACTGGTAGTAGGGGGACGGGTTGACGGGACGAAACGTTAAAAGTTAATAAACTTTAAATATCAAAGACGAAGATTTACAAATCCATTATCTTGAAAATAGCGCTCGGTACAGGGAAATTATCTCGATTTTTCACGATTGGGATCTCCATATGAGATAAGCGAACCTCGCTGACTTTCTCACCTTCCTCTGGGTTAGAAGTTTTCTTTCTTATAGACATCGACGAAGAGACAAAGCCAATACACTTTCATCAGCGTTATCATAACTGGACGGCTAACAAAGGGAAGGATTGTCTTTCTTGCTCACATTCGCTGGCCATTGTTCAGCTTACAAGTAAAGTGAATGTTGAGTGAAGCGTTATCAATTTTTTCTTCGAGATTTGGTGGAATACCGTTATGAAATGAAATAATTAGTATACCTTTTTCTTTTCCACAAATATATTTGGCTTCGCTACCTATGGTTTCGAACTTCGAGAAATAATAATAATTCCACTTGTCTATCGGGGAGCCCTTTGGTTTTTTCATGTCCTCCAACATGGATACTACCCGTGATTATGTTGGCGGAATAATTATCAATGAATACCCTCTAAAACAGAAAATTTACTGAACCAAATGTAAATGTATAAAACGACCTAGGTTTCGTAGCACAATACATCAACAGGTGACCTAAACGAAACAAGGATCAACATGTACCAGTCATGGAAGCAAGGGAATTAAGTAAGTAAAGGGGAAGGGGAAGGAATTGCGGACGAATAGTTAAGGCTGGCAAAAGTGACACGCCAGAAGGATTGAGAAAACAAAGGGGTGAAGAGGGGGGAGGTGGAGTCGGGTCAAGCGGCTCGCAATATGGTATAGAGGTCGGAAAACTGAAATTTGTTAACAACATTAAGTTCTCGAAATTGTTCATCACACCAACGACATTTATCTTTAGCACATCTCGTTAAAGTTCCTAGAATTATGAGGGTTGCGCTACGAAACTTGGCAGTGGTCCAGACCCCAGGTCATGGATTTCTTTTTTGGAACAATGCCAAAAGATTTTCTTCTTGTTACCATACAGATAATTTCTTCAAATGCCTGAATGGTTCCTTGTCTGTCCCTTTGGCGCCAATGGCAATTTACGTTAACGCAAGCTAGGAGTGATCTTAGTTTAAATTTTATGTTCTGAAATGTCCTGAAATGAAAATTTTAGGTTTTGAACGGCGTAACTTCCTAAATTATGTACGCCACCGAAATTGCTTACGAATATTTGGACGTCATGTTATATGATTGCACTTGTGCTACAAATAATAAACCCAAAAACTTTATAACCATAAAGGAATTAATCATATCGCAAAGCGTTACGCCGTCTGCCTTAAAATTTCTTTTCGGTCATTGAAATCTCTTTCCGTGAAAATTATAAGTGAAGATGAAATTTTACTTTCGGCCGACATTTTCTTCCCCAAGATAAAAATTACCTACCTGGCAATGCCTTGAGTACATCTTCAGAGTCCTGGGTGGCCTTCGCATCGGAGAATACAGATTCCATCAGCGGGGACCATGGGTTTAGCAGCTGTTTCGGGTTTTTGCAGCCGGAACACCGCAAAGCGTATGCAGTCTGATTGCTTTTGCAGCGCAAATGCATCTGTAATAAAATTTAGTTTCATCAAAAACAAATTTTAATTTTTCAAATGATGAAAAGTAGCGTTCTTCCAATTTTTTGCGCTGGCCCAAGGTTAGCGAAACCAATCGTGCTTTTATCGTGAAAATATTTTTTCGGGAAAATACTTGCATCTATATTTCCCTCTGTATTTATCCTTAGGTAGAGAGTAAATTAATGTTGCCGCATATACCAAGAGGCTTCCCTGCGATTGCAAAGCATAATCCAAAAATATTGTTTTTCTGTATTAAATTACATAGAAATAAGTAATCCCAAGCATTAGATAACACTGAAGCGTGCCAGTAGCAAAATAGTGAAAGCTATAGCCGAAATTCAAATTTGTCAACAAGAAAGAATAGCGCAATTATAGTGAACTAATTTTGCATTAAGAATTTAAGTAAAATTAATTGTTCCATATCATGAATAGTCGACTTATAAATGTATATTCTTCCAGTGGATAGTATTAATGTAGGTTGGAATAACTATGAACTTATTACTATTATAATTACAAAACTTTACCCAAGTAACCTTCGTCGTAAAAGCCAATTTTTCTCCTTCGCACAAACTGATATTGAGTGGATTCACTTCCAGTGTTGTCTTCTCAATTTCCGGAGCACTAGCACTACCAGGCTGATCCATGTTGTAGAAACTTCGCTATAAGAGATTCAGATGTTAGATGTGCAGCAGAGGCAGTCTATGCGTGCTTCTAAAGACAGTCGGAAGCTGAGACTGAAATGTTTCTAGAAACAGTCGGAAGGGGGCCGTGGAGAACCGCCGGAAGGAGGGAGGAATTCTAAGAACACCGCTTCTTGCACTCTTTGGAAATTTTTATCTTATCCCATCCGTGACGCATAAGTTTAAGTGCATGTTTTTACGACGCCATGATGACGTCATTGCCCCTAGACCTTCCTCAAACCCCCAGCAACGACTGAAGTTGTCTCGTTTCTAAAGCATTTAAAATCCTCAGAAACGGCATGTAAAGTATTGTTATATACAGAAGATTTAGTTAAAAGCTTAATTTACTAATTGAATTCATATAACTTATGTTCTTCGAAAACATAACCGATACTATGGTTCCCTCTGTTACATAGGCCGTTTTGATTCAGCTCGGGGTGGAACCCAGTGTTAATTGTTGACGGAGGAAAGATTGATGACAAAGCAGCTTTTAAATAAATATACACTACTGGTAGTAGGGGGACGGGTTGACGGGACGAAACGCTACCAAGGCTTTTTATGCACGTGTCCCATGACGCAACGCGACATTCTTAAACAAGACCTGTGTAAACAAAATCGCTTCAAATTCCCAATTTAAAAAAAAATATTGGCCTTTAATTTTCAAAGGCAATATGATTGTATTCAAACGCTAATTACTCGCATTGCACTTTTCAAAATTACCGTTTTACCATGCAGAATAATTTGCAAATCACTTTCGGCTAATTTTCTTTTTCAATGCATATTTTAGTATTATGCGCGCCTATCTCCCCTTTGAAATACACTGTAGGCTTTTGAAATGCATTGCTTGCGGTTGATACAGTGCTTTTATAACACTAGGTCATTCTAATAATGGTTAGTCTTGTTGTCTAGATTAAGTAACAAATTACTTATGTAAAAAGTTCAATAAATACACCGTTCTTCGTAACTTCGACAATTTCTTTTATTGTACGACCGGTTTCGGCCTAATCTCGGCCATCCTCAGGTAAATTTTACAGAAAAACATTACAGACATCAGGCCAACTCATATTGATTATACTTATGTAAATACTTCCAATAAATTCTATCAGCCAAGGTATTCCGTAGCTGTTTTTACGCTTGATTTATTTTCACCGAATAAAGTTTAAAAACTTACGGTAGAAAAAAACGGTAGGAATATTATTCACAGACGGCAAAATTTAGAACGCAGATTCTCGCGAATTTTTGTGCGGTGCTTTTTGGAATCCTTTTCTTTAGCCGAGGGATATTTAATTTTAAAATAGATCAAGCGTAAAGACACAAAAGAGTTGTTCATGAGTGTAACATTAAATTGATAAGAATTCCCGAAAAGTAAACGAATTTGAGGAAGAAAAAAGTTTTACTACATAATCATTACGGCGGAATCGAACTCGTGTTCTCGGAATTTGTCGTGACACACGCTAGCCATTACACGACGAGTCTCCAACTAAGATCGCTGTATCAGCACTTATTTATTTTCAAAATTGATGAATTGTAGGCTGATTTTTAAACTCGTTTTGTTGAGAAACTGGGAAGTCTGCACTGTCTAGAAAATATTCGTTATTAGGAGTTTAAACTTGATTGATCTGTATATTTCGTAACGTTTTTTACTAAAATGTGTTTAAAGAGGAAGAGTAGCATCACTCATACATACGGTGGAGATGAATACCCTATTGCAACTAAGTGTGCCACGCAGCATCAATGCATTCCCTTTATATTTACAAGGTTATTTCGCAAAATACCGTTATATTTAAACGCTACCGTATGCAAATTGTGGAGGACATTGGTATGAAAAATGCATTTACAAATTTCTCTAGCAAGAGATGGATTAAATTTTGTTTTTGTTTTTTTTAGTAGGTATAAATAACTCCCCAGCGGAGTGGTGCCATCTCTACCGGGGAGTCATCTGTACAGTTCACACCGGCACCAGTATTTATTTATTTGTAATTACGTTGCGATTAGGCCTTCTGGCCAAGTGGCAACACTGGAGGGGGGTATAAACTAAAAATTATATTGATATTAATTGCCTTATCCTAACCTAATTAAACCCCTCCAAAAACCTCCCGTAGGCAATACATTGCATGTACTGTTTACAATTTAGATATTAAAAGTAACATAGTATGTACCATAAATCTTTGTTTAACAGTAAAATGTCAAAAACTACGAAATGGTACAACATACATGGTAGATTATCCATGGTACATGATATTCCGCGGTGTCGAGACCCCTCACTCGCTGAAGTCCAGAGACCCCAGAGCCCAACTCGGACAACGGTGTCGCCCATCCGACCCGCCCGACGCGGACTCCGAGGAGTTAGAGACCCGCTCGCCAGGTAAAATAGGTAACGAGCCACCGTAACCATTTTAGGGCCATTTATGAAAAATAAACTTGAATTTAAAACCTTTATTAGGTTATATTTTTTTATAACTAATATGTCGCTACGACACATGGTATTACATGGTAAATGTTAAATAAAAAAATTGAAAGTAATGAAAGTGCAGATGAGGAGGAAATAGCCGTAAGGTGACATAATAAAAACTACTTAAATGAAGATTTAATCTTATTTTTAAATACTTTTAAATTTTCTTCCTTCCTTCCTAAAAGTCTTCCTTCTCTATTCTAGTGATTCCCTCTTTAAATTGCTACTTACACTTTCGGCTGTCTTACGTTTGCCTACTACGTACCTAGCCGCCCTTCTTTGCACACGCCTTCGAGTTTCTTGATAAGGCCCGTTTCATGGGGATCCCAATCATTCGATGCATATTCTACAATCGGCCTGACAAAGTATTTGTACGCTCTTTCCCTGACACCCTTCCCACTCCTTTTTAGGTTCTTCATTACGAAGTGAAATTTTCTATAAAGTACTTATTTGTACGCTCTTTCCCTGACACCTTTCCCACTCCTTTTTAGGTTCTTCATTACGAAGTGAAATTTTCTATAACCCTCAGCAACAATGTCCTCTACGTGCTTTCCCATCTAAGATTTTCAGTTAACTTATACCAAGATATTTGCAGTCAGATACGTCATGTTTTCTTTCGTCAGTAGGAAGTAAATATGCAGTATTTGAGACTTTCTTCTGGAGAAGTTGATATGATATTTATTTATGACATTCTCTTACCTTAAGTTCGTTACGGTACACCCATTTTAATTATTGAATTTTTTAGGCTGTCATGTCATTTTGCAAATCACAACTTTTTCCTGAAATTTGTCGGCAGTGATGAAGTTAAGGGCGGTAATAAAAGATCATTTAAAAATTATAGACTTCTAAGTTACACAATTGTTGTCCGCATATTGTATGAAAAATTATCTCTGATTACTTTACAGATTTTTGAGAGATGAAAAGGTGGATGACGATAGCCAACACGGTTTTAGGAGAGAATATTCTTGCGAGGATTAGATGTTAATTTTGCTGTTGCTTAGAGTAAACAAGAATGGGTCGATGCAATTGTGATAGATATACCTAAAGCATTTGACGTTGTAGATCATAATCTGATTATGAAGAAAATCAATACTACGAGGTTAGATAGTAGGACTGTAATATGGATAAAATTATTTTTTTATAGGCAGAAAAAAAACAGGTATATATTGGCTATACGCAGTCCACTGAGACAAAGGTAAGGTTAGGAGTTGAACATGATGTGGTTTTAGGACCCTTATTGTTCTTCATATGTAACACTGATATGCTATACGCAGTTAAATATAAAGTAAAGCTATTTTCCGATAATTGCAATATATCCGATAATAGAAAAATAAAGGGTGACGGAGACAGCAAAGAACTATAAAAGGATAAAAACGTCCTTCTTGTTCGGTTAACCTCAAATAATTTACAGAATAATATATCTAAATGAAGTGCCGTTAGTTTTAACAGATGCATAACTCAAAGCACATTATGTAGGTGATATGCAATATAGAAGATTAACGAAGGTAATTATCCAAGGAACACTTTCAGCAGACCTGTAAAACGATTAGAAAATTTAGCGAGAATATAAAAGAGATTCTCTCTCTTAGATGTATTATATTAAAAATATTAAACCATGTTATCACTGTTTATAATTATTTGATATGAAAGAAGATTCATTAGACACATTTTTCTTGAGCTTTCATCTTGTATTCATTTTACTTGGGTATATGTGACTGCAAAGGCACATCAATTTACTAAATTCGCCTTCGAACATTTTTTTGGTCATTGTATCACCCCGAATGGTGTTGTTAGCGTTGAAATCACCCAGTAAAACGAATGACCATGAAAGCTACCTGACGAATATTTCAAGGCTCAAACTGTTATCCTGAGCCTGGGAGGGGTGTATTACATCATATCATCGGTTCTAGAGTGGCTGCAGTTACATATGTGGCATGGGAGCCGTTAGGTTTACTCGCTGGGTGTAAAATGTCTCCCTGATGATCATGACCACCCGACGTTGAGTTATATTGCCGCTTACATCATCAGATTTAAAAATGTTGAAACCTTTAATCTGAGAAGCACAGATGAGATTCTTTAACCACCCTTACGTGATGCCATACGAGGTGTTTAAATCTTCGTAACAAATTTACTATTTAGGGCTTTTGTGTTTTAAAACTCTTAAATATTCATAATGTACGTCGTTTTTTCTATCTTTTCCCTGGATATACTTACGACTTTATATTTTAAAATTGTTTTTTTTTTCTAAATTCACGTATAAAACTTGCAAGAAACAGCCAGAAGGAAAGTGTATTATGCAAAGTATGTCCATTGATTTCTTGTCAATTTTAATTCCAGTTATTAATATCTTAAAGAAGTCTGTTTCTATAAGTGATTCATGCGAACGTCTCTCCTCTATCGCTCTCTTCATCGCTGGCGTAAACAAAGTTCTCGAACGCGATAACACAGAGAAGAAAGACCCTCTGTGTGGAAAGTAAAAGACACTCTGCCCTCTCCTAGAGAAGTTTATGACGCTCTGCCTTTTCATCCTAACGATTGGCGATTTGGTATTATCTATTGGTTATGCTTTATAGTTCTCATAAGCTACAATATATGAAAAAGATTTGATTAGAAGTACACGAATCCCAAGGCTTCAAATAATTTTCCCTGTTATTTCTATTCTTGACTGAAAATTTCAGGAATTTATCTTCCAAGAAGAGATTTTTCCATTGATAAGCTTCTTATATTCTATGAACGGCGTCTTTCTTTCAATCAATTTCTCCCCCTAAATCTTTCAAGAAGTTCGGCATAAGATACGGCATCAATACTTAGTAGATAGTAGGGTACTGATGGTCTTTCCCAGTCTATGGGAATGATACTCTATTTGAATCACTCCTCACTAAAGCATACACGAATAAGACATTAGCAATAGTTAAACAATTGAAAGAGCCTCTAATAAATCAGGATGGAATTGTTTGGATAGAAAAATTTTATAATTTATCGGACAAATTTTATGATTTTTGACGAGAGTTTACAAATTAAAATACCGCACTCTATCTAATAAAGATTTGCAGGTCCCTAATGAAATCACTTATTCTTAGTGCGCGATAAAGTGGTACAAATAAAACTAATTCAAAAACAAGGATTAGGAAAAGGTGGATAACGTAGCCCGGAAGAGCCGTGCGACTGAAACCCAAGGAATAACATGAGTGACAAATAGCGACATGACTGGGAATCGAAACCAGGTCTCCCAATAATCGGGCAGGTATTCCACGAGGAATGGTACTTCAGTGGTTAGAATGCCTGTCTGGAAAGTGGGAGACATGGGTTCGAGTCCCAGTCATATCACTATTTATTCCTTGTAATTCAAAACCGAAACTGCGCATATTGTCTCTGCTCATAAAGTAAAATTTTCTTTGCTCCTTAGTAAAATTTCCTATAAACATTTACCATTTAAAATTCAAACAATATGATATAATTTTTACGAATTGATTTATGTTTGTGATATAACTAACAAGGAGTTGTACTATGTGTGTCTCGCGGCTTTGAAACGAGACTAGTCTAGGGTGATAGAGAATCAGAATTAAATGATACCGTATTATTTCCTAGGGGTTTCTCTCCACTCGTTTAGGAGATAAGACTTTAAAAATTCTCCCTAAAAACCTCTTCCGATAACTACTCGACTGATTGTGAGCGCCAGTCTTATCAGCAATTCCAGTAGTGGCGTTGGTTAGGGGTCTCGCGTAAGCATTTTTGATTCCTCAGCGTGTGTGTTGGTAGCTGGTTCGAATTCAACACTTGGACTCCTTTTATTCTTTCTCTATTTATCTTTTTTAAACCTAAAATGTTCCATATTTTATGAGCCTATCGCATACGTTCTACAGCCGAGTTTAATTTATTTTATAGGATGTTATCGCATATCTTTCTCTAGATTTTCACTGCAAGATGACTTGTTAGTAAAAACATATTTCTTCGTCATAATCTCATTTGTTAAATAGGATTATGCCACGTGAAGGCTGAAGTTGAATTTGGATAGGAGTTGGCTGTGTATTACGCATCCCTTGCACTCCATCTTAACCTAACTGACTTAAGGAAACAAAGAGCAAAAAACTACCATGCTAATAATTCAATCAAACGGAAAGTGAAAATAAAGTAAAATTAAAATTAGGATAGTAAGTAATTAATCTATAGATAATACTTTGCAGTCTTTTGGGTGATAATTATTATAAAAACACTAAAATAATCTGCACCAGGAGCAGTGTATGAAGGATGCATTAGTGCAAACTAGTGGACAGAAACCCCTATACACAGTATCATTTAATTTTAATTTTCTATCACCTAAAAATAGTCTCGTTAGAAGCTAGAAGCTGTACGAAAGTGCTGTGATCCAACATTAGAAATTCTGCTTCTGCAGTCGATCTCAAAGTATTCTATACACAATGCAGCCGTACAGTTTCCGCATCAACATATCGCGTCCTTCCTCCTCCCATGTTTTCTGCATACAGTGCATTTCCTTTGAAATTTTCGCTGATGGAGGAATTCCTTTTACACGAAGACTCTCTTTTAGGCGTGATACCTGATCATCCGAGTAACGTCATCCTTGAATATTCGATTTTTTTCATGTTTGTTTACTTTAGCCCTTCAGCAAGTTGAGCTCTATACGGCGAGTGATCAACCTTTTTTCCGTTTTGAACACTCAGTAAATTATTAATGAATTCGGCATTGGTACGTTTATGAGCGTTCAACACAATTTTAAATTCCACTTGTTGCTCCTATTTTTCTCAACGAAAAGATTTTTATTTTTTGGGGTCCACTCCACCTATCTATTTGTTGTAAATAACTACGCATACAGTGTTTACAGTCTCGTTATTTCTCTATGTCAATGTTGTGATTTTGTCACTGTAGAAATTGGAAATCATTGTCAACTTTTTTTAATTTTCCATTTCGAAACAGTAACAAGACTGGTATGTTGAGTAATGACCTAATCCCTATTCGGTTGGTTTTACTTTACCAGTTTGTGGACATTTTTCGTATTTAGTTTGATAGTACCTTCGCAACCTGTGCGGTATTTTAATTTGTAAACTCTCGTCAAAAATCATAAAATTTGTCCGATGAATTATAAAATTTTTCTATCCAAACAATTCCATCCTGATTTATTAGAGGCTCTTTCAATTGTTAAACTATTGCGAATGTCTTATTCGTGTATGCTTTAGTGAGGAGTGATTCAAATAGAGTATCATTCCCATAGACTGGGAAAGACCATCCGTACCCTACTATCTACTAAGTATTGATGCCGTATCTTATGCCGAACTTCTTGAAGGATTTAGGGGGAGAAATTGATTGAAAGAAAGACGCCGTTCATAGAATATAAGAAGCTTATCAATGGAAAAATCTCTTCTTGGAAGATAAATTCCTGAAATTTTCAGTCAAGAATAGAAATAACAGGGAAAATTATTTGAAGCCTTGGGATTCGTGTACTTCTAATCAAATCTTTTTTCATATATTGTAGCTTATGAGAACTATAAAGCATAACCAATAGATAATACCAAATCGCCAATCGTTAGGATGAAAAGGCAGAGCGTCATAAACTTCTCTAGGAGAGGGCAGAGTGTCTTTTACTTTCCACACAGAGGGTCTTTCTTTTCTGTGTTATCGCGTTCGAGACCTTTGTTTACGCCAGCGATGAAGAGAGCGATAGAGGAGAGACGTTCGCATGAATCACATATAGAAACAGACTTCTACTTCGTAGAATCACATAGAGTCATGATTTATCGTTGATTATAGATTCCGGCTCGAAATTATGAGCACTTTGATAAGATGGGTTTTCGTTGAAAATTTTGTTTTGGAAAACTTCTGCAATTCAAGTAGTAGTATTGTTAAGAGTGCTTCGACAGCTAAGGTCATTTCGCACGTAGGCCCCCACCGGGAATCGAACCCGGGACCGCTTTCGCCGAAGTCGAACGCGTAGCCCACTTGACTATCCGGGGGCCCCAGCGTGCAATTGAACTAATAAGAAAAATATATAACATCGACAGCGAATTGGACGGTAAAACTTGGTCGTGAGATATATTTTGAGTGAAGAATGACGAACTACCTCCCAACTAGGGTTTTACGGGTGATAGTTTTCGCGGAAAATTAACTTAAAGTTTCATCCGTCAATTTTAAACTTAACAGCCTTGATCATGTCTCCCAATCTCCCCCCTGCCACACGCCGGAAGGCGGCTTGCAGGGTACTTATGTAGATGTAGATGATTGTAATTTTTTAATATATGTGTGCCTTTCTGTAAATTTACAATGTTATGATTTTATTTTGTTATCAGGAAGGCTACCGGGTAGCCAACTGTTCAACGCGCTCCAATTTGAGTAAAGCGGTACCGGGTTCGATTCCTGGCGGAGGCCTTGGTATAAAATGCTGTCGATGCACTTTTAATTTTGCATAGTACTCCGTTATCTTATACTACCTGTAACGCATTAAAGTACTGCGGGCAGTTTTGGTCCTGGACGGTCGGAATAGAGCTATTTTGGGAGGGTGAACTGAAAGGAAATTTCGAGTTGGAAAAAAAGCTATGAAAATCGTCCTCAGAAGGAGGAAATCATAATATTCATAATTAGGATTGCAATATAGTATTGAGATAGCATAGCTCTCAGTGAAAGAGAAACCATAACCATCAGTACGATTTATCTTAAGAAAATAATTTAGTTTTTTCATATGAAATCCTATTCTTTGAAACGTCACCAACTCCTACATTTCGGCGTTACTATTCGGAGACGACAGGGAGTAAAATTTACTAATAATGCGTAATTTAGAATTATTATTGGAGTCCTTTGCCTACGTATGCAATATCGAAAAAAACTGTTGTGGATTGTTAAGAAAGGTTGTAGTGATTGGTAGGACACCATCAAGGTTTATTGAAATAATATCATTGCACCATGTAAGAATCTAGTGATCAGGTTTACATAAATATATCCTGTGTGGTTATTCTTAAGATACACATATTCATTGCATGTTTTAAAAGTATGGTAATTATTTCTTCTGCTACTAAGTATTCCGAACATACAAAATAATTTCCACATGATTTGCTCGAGTGCATGAGAAAATAAAGCACAAACTTTGGTGTTTCAGAATTTTATATTTCATGAATCAAATTCCTAAATGTATAGTGATATTACATTAAACTATTGTACAATTTCAGAGCACATTTTACCTCTTTGGAAATTATTCAAAATGAATTTCACATGACTAAACGTCCAGTTACAATTTCTTTAATCATTTTTTTTCGGTTACATTCAAGTATGAGGAATTTGTGCAAAGAAAGTAATAAGATTTAAAGTTTAAACATGTTTCCCAATGCTACTGAATTATTGCAAGCATGGAGTGCCTTTTATATTCCAAAGAAATCGCTGGCGTGCATGACAAGATATAAGAGTTAAACAATGCAAATATCGATTTGAGTACCAGTAACAATATTTATCAATAGACGTTCAAATTTTGGGCTGAATATTATAACAAGTATAAAAAATTTCAGAATTATATCTTTCCCTTAGTAGTTCCCACTATTTTTACAAGAATCTAGTATAAAATAGATATATTTTGCCGCCTAAGTGAATGCACATAAAGTGAATGTGAAAACATATATCATTGATTAAATCATTTAATAAACAATATGCATATGTAATCTACACCCAATATTGTGCAGGAATAACAAAAATTTTGAAACGAAATCTACTGCTTTAAACTCTCTTTAAAGACATTTCCAATATTTTGTTATTCTATGACAGCGTTATTGAAGGACTCATTAATGTTAATTGATTATCAACATAGTAATTCTTCCGAAGACATGCATTTTGTACGTAAGTAAGATATCAAAAATTACTTTACTTTTGTCTACCATTATAAAGTTATTAGACACACAAAGTAAATTCAATTGATTTCTCTCTGAGTGAAGTACGTGCATAAAACCTACGAATCATTAGTGTAGAATATTAGGTTTCAACAATATTGTCGGTTTTTACATTAGGTTATGTTACATTAACAAAAATAGCACAATCAGATATATATTTTCATAAATCTATCCCTATTAAATCATTGCGGTCAAAGATTTTTGGTAATTTTTAAAGTGCATAATAGTAAATACGTGAATACATAAGTGAAAAGCTAGTACGGCTGTATTTCATCAATCAAATTTCTTTTTTTGAGCCAGTCAACGTTTTCCTTCCATGTTCTCTAGCTTATCCAAGAGCTCCAAGTTTACCTTTGAGCAAAAAGATAATTTTTGTAACATCTTATTAGAAATCTCAGCTAGTTCGGCATGTTGTTTTTGAGCGTTTTGCGTGCTTTGGTTCAATCTGCGGCGAAGTCCTCTTATTTCGCTGAACAAAGTCGTCTCCATGACCCAAAAATCATTTCTCAATTCCCTCAGAGGAATTTCATGGGCCTCTTGTAACTCATGTCCTGCGAACCCTCCTTTGGAATTGAATTCCGAATCAGTGGGTTTGTAACCCTCCCTGTTCGATCCCTCACCGCCGTCCTTTGGTTGTAATAACGCTGTAATGAAAACGAATGTCATTAATATCAAACTATAACTTTTCCAATTCATTGCAAAGTTGTTCAAATTGCTTATGCGATCCCATTGCGTGTTAAGAAATTTGCAATGATGTCAGAAATGGAAGTACAACATCGGGGTAATAATCAAAGAAAATCAATCTAGCCTTTTCGGTACTACAAAATAGTTCTTTTCCCTTTAATTAGGTCTTTGGTCAAAAGCTAAAGGGAAATAAAGAAAAAGACTTGGTGATTTCCACAAGATATATTTAAAGACACTACCGGTTTCGGCGAACAGCCATCATCAGGTCAATTTCGCCGAAACCGGTAGTGTCTTTAAATATATCTTGTGGAAATCACCAAGTCTTTTTCTTTAATTCATTATGTCTTTCCACGAAGTACGGCCAGAACGAGTTGATTTTATGCTAAAAGGAAAGATTAGAATTTGGAGATGTCGGCTGATTACAAAGTTGGAGTACATATTTCCAGTTTATTGTTTATACGTAGAGAAATATTACCAAAATCTCAACACTGTCCTAAATGCGGATATACTGGTCTTAAAAATATGTTAGATATCATCTAATCTGTGAATTTAGAACCTAATATGTCTATTGATGGGATGTTATTGTTGGGATTGTGGAGGAGGTTGGACAGTTTTTTGTTGTTGAAAAATATTCGTGCTTGGTAAGTTCATTGCAAATAACATTCTGAGGAAAAAACATAACCTCTACGTAAAACAAGACACAACCTAATCTCAACCAAAAACAAGAATCATAAATTCATAAAATTACACTATTCTTCAGAGAAAAGCGACAAATTTTAATATTTTTTCTCAAAATCTGTTATAAACCCTAGTAGTCGTCAACAACAACAAACTACCCAACCTATTCAACAATTCAAAGATAACACAGATCCGGAATCAATGAGGTATCATGTCAAGACATTTCTAATAGATGAGAGAATGTATTCTTTGATTAATGCTGGGAAGAGATTTTGGTCTAAAAACTATTCGATAAGGAATTGATAGATGATGTCTAAGGAGATCCTTGTTTCCTTTGATGTTTAATATCTTATTCTCAGTATCACCTATCAAATACTTGGGGAATGGATAGCAGAACTGAACCTCCTACCAGAATTAACCAAGTATAGTTTCTTTTTCAAAAACATCCATGAACCTTAACTTCTTTCAAATCGAGGGTAACTCTTATAAAAAAAATGAAGGGTACCACAATGGGGAATTGTCTGTCTCCACACAACCACAACTTGCGACTTATTTTGCAAAAAATGCAAGAAAAACTTCCATTATTTTCCATGCAAAAAACATATTTGCCATATCCCACACATGGAAAAGTACTACTGTCAGTTTCTTAGAAAAGATGAATAACCAATTTGATACTATCAGTTCAGTTGCGAAGAACGTCTCGTTATTAATTATAGATAAAAAAACAGAATACCGAACAAAGTTGTAATTAGCATTTACCGCAAACCTACACACAGAAACATGTACATTCCTCATGACTCAAACCATCACACATCGCACAAAGTAGTCCCCTTCCCCTCCACGATAATTACTCAGACTCTTTGATAATAACACTCCAAGCTGCTTAAAATATGACTATCACATAAATAACTTCAGAAAGAATTAAACCACAGATCAAAACAAAACGTCGCGCAATAATATGGACACAACAGAGCCAATGTTTATAACAATCTGAGGAGCCGCATATATAAACTAAAAGTGAAGTAGCATGCAATACTAATCTGAACTCAAAAAACTAAACTTTATAAAATTACCCTATGCACCATGGACAAGCGATATAATGAAACATTTTCCCAAAATTTTACCCATCCCCAGTATTCGTCTACTATATTAAACTATGTAATCCCCTCCACAATCGGAACGACAACATCCCATGAGTACCCAAATCCGATATCTAAAAAAATATCCTCTAAAGACTGAGATAGAGTATACAACATCCGAAGTAAACGGAAATTAGGAGTGAGACGTGATGCCGTTATGGTATAACCAACCAACCGCGAATGCTAAGAGTAGAACAAGTCAAGGTTGAGAATTAAAGAAGGCACTTCGTAGTTTCCACACTAAATGTGTGGAATGTGTGTGGTAGTGTTTCTACACTAAATGTGTGACTAATCTACCGATTAGTGAATGTCACTCTCTCCCCCCAAGCCTCCATCTTCCCTTCCCTTTCCTTTTCCGATGATCCCAAACCAAAGTGGGATACACTCCCATTTCTAGGAAATATATTAATTACAAATTAGCCAACCTCCTTCCCAAGAAACTTAAAGCAGGATTTTACAATCCTTCATGTTTGCGGCACTCCTTATCGCAACCTAAGGACAAAAGGGACCCTTCTTCTCATTTAGGGGTGTACGAATTGAGGTGCGATGATTGTCCTGCCGCCTACCGCGGTCAGACTGGTACGTCCCTTGAAGATAAGGGAGCAAGAGCACCTGCGGAGCTACCGCCTTCAAAATCCCAACTCCTCAGCCTTCGCGGCCCACCTCCTGGAGAGCGGCCACAATAGTTTCTTTTCCGCAAAACTCATACACCGGCAGCCTAAGGGAAGGAAGCTGGACGCATTGGAAATCCTTGAAATAACCTCAGCTGACAACCTCACCAATGAGTGCACTTTTCATAACCCTTCCTTGACCTCCCCTAAAAACTGCTTTGATATATATTTGCGCTTGCTTTTCTGTTCTCTCACCTGATGATGGCGTTAGCCGAAACCGGTCGTGTTTAAATAAAACATTTAGTGTGGAAACTACGAAGTCCCTTCTTTAATTCTCATTATGGCTTTCCGCGAAGTCCGGCCTAATACTAAAGAATTTAAGTCAAGGTTATTTAAAGCTAATAAATTATAGTTTCATTTAAATTAATAACAGTTATCATATAAATAAGTTAATTATATAATCACAGTTATGAACTAAATTGAGACGAAACGAAAGAATGTTCTATTATTCACTATTAGAATAGGATAGAATAGAAATGATGACTGAAGACAACATGTATGTGGAAGAATTTAAACACCAAACCACCAAGAAAGAAACACGAAAAGAATTAATTGGGAGTTACGTAGATCACCGTTATTATCCGTCGTTGACTAAGAATGCAAAGATCAAATCAAGACAGAGTAATTGTAGCAAAACAAATGACAATGTCATATATGTGGTTAATCGTTATCATATAAATAAGAAAATAAAGTTATCAAAACTATAAATTGAGAGGCAGAAAACGGAAGAACATTTCACAGTATTATAATAGAAATGACAATTAATGGCAACATATGCATGATTGAATAAAAATACCAAACCATAAGGAACGAGTCGATTCACACCTTATCTGCAATTTGATCCAAAAGGGAGCTTCATCAGGGGTAGAAAACTTAAACGACGACATCCTATTAATACACATATCCGGAATCTATGAAATATAATCTTAAGTTACTACGGTTAGGTATACACCAATTTTTGGGGAACGCGTTCGACTTTGGTGAAAGCGGTTCCAGGTTCGATTCCTATTGGGGGTTTACGTGCGAAATGACATTAGCTGTCGAAGCACTTTCACAATTACTTCTAATCTTTGGAGAAAAGGAACGAAAATTAGATACCAAATTCAAAGAGCACTTAATTAATTTCAAAATCAATTAATTAATGAGGAAAAAGGAGGATCACAAAGCAAAGGTCAGAAAAAATTAAACCACATATATGTCGTACAAACAAATGGATACCACAAATCCATTTTTAATTACTTTCTGAGGAAAATCAAATATATACTCAGTGTGAAACAATACACAACCCTAATCTCAACTGAAAACAATTAACATAACTTCATAAAATACCTTATGCACCAGGGACAAGAGACAATTGGAGACATTTTCTCGAAATTTTACCTAGCCTTTAATTTATTTTATTCGTCTACTACAACAAACTATCCAGCCTCCTCTACAAAACAAACGATAACATCCCATCAATACATATATCCGGAATCTGTGAAATATTATGTTAATACTACGGTTAAATATTCATCCTCCTCCTGATTCCTGACTCCTGATTGCCATGTGTGGAACGCGTTCGACTTCTATGAATGCGGTTCCGAGTTCAATTCCCGGTTGGGGCCTACTTGCAAAATGACCTTAGCTGTCGAAGTAGTTTTACAATTACCTCTAATCATTGAGAAAAGTAAACGAAAATTAGAGACCAAAATTCAAAGAGCACTTAATTAATTTCAAAATCAGTTAGTTAATAATTAAATGGGAACATTTCTCGTATCCCACTATGTGACCTTTAAGTTACAAAGACCTACAATGACGTTAAAATCCATAACCCTCGAAGATTTTGGAGAAGAGACAAGGCGAATGGAATAGATGAGGTTTGAGGTAGGTCGCTGTTTATCTGTCATTGACTACGAATACCAAAATCGGGAAAAACCAAAATAATTGTAGCAAAATCAATGACACTTGTAAATTAAGAGTAGTTATTATATAAATAAGAGAATAAAATTATTAAAAAACATGAGATGAATTGAGAGAAAGTAAACAAAATGACATTTCACACTATTATAGTAGAATAGAAATGACAATTAATGGCAACATATGCATGAATGAATGAAAACACCAAATTGTCAAGAACCAGTCGATTCACACCTCATCTGTATTTCGCCCCCAAAGGGAGCCTCATTGGGGGTAAGGAATGAATCATCTCTACCCCCGATTAGGCTCTCTTTAGGAGAGAAATACGTATTGAGTGTGAATGGACTGATTTTTGATGGCCTTGGTGATTTATTCCTTGATGAATTTCAAACTTTTATGGGAGAGATGATAGAGTATCTAAGAAAATTTTGATAGAAACGTTGTGCGTACTAAGAAAGTTGTTGAAGGAATTGAATAATCTTAAATGCAAAAATGAAAAAAGGGTATATCATTACCGTCATCATTTCCAACGCTGGCGGATCTCTTTGACTTCCGCAAGAGTTTAAACATCCTCAAGTATCTTCAAGTCAATTGAGATGCCTGGTGTTTGGTGTTGTCTGCTCCGTGTTCACAGCTCGAAAGTTCGCGACCAATCTGAATGGTAATGCTTCATCATTCTCAATATATGCAGCTCTACGTGACTGTACCGCGAAACGTGCGGAGGTCTTATCTATTGTCCTTGTGTTGCAACCGATTTCTTTAATCGCTCATTCTTACGATTAGCCGTGGTCGTCACCTCTATTTTTTACTTTCCTCGTATTCATATTATCGTGTGGGTGTATTGCACATTTACTAAAGCAATGTTAATGAGAATTAAATGTACGTAGAGATTATTTCACACAAATCCCCAATAAATATTTCCTTTTAGACTGCTTTCGGCAATCATTGAATAACTAACGGAGAGGTGATCTACTTAGTAATAACAGAAAGAATTATCTTTACGCAAAACGACAATAAGATGAAACATTTTTTTCCTTCTATCCCGTAGCAGATTAATTTGCGATCGAATCACATAAAATATGCCCTTTAAAAATTTTGTAAAAGCGCTTTACTTAGTAATAAGTAGTGTAATATTTTGCGCTTTAACATTTTTTGGTTGATCTAACCTTCTGCATTCTGAGCGGGATATTCGGATGCTAATCGGCTAACGATTTAAATTCACACAAATGAAAGGACAGTCACTTGCAAAAGTCTGTGGGAAAGTTCTGTCGCTGCTCTAACGCCCAGTTAGTTCGCTTAAAGTTACTGTTGGCATACCTCATTCGCGTTTGGAAGGCATTCACTCAGTAGCCTACTGCGCCGATGGATCTAGTACAAGTCAGAAAATAGGGGATGCAGGAAAAAGCAGGAGGGGGGAAAAGCATTACGCGTAGCGGAAATTACCCCTCAAATGCCCCCATCTCCTCCACTTTTGTCCACTGTGTCTCGCAGCACGGAAACCAATCCGTATAATATGTCGTCTATCAATTTTGGAAAAAATAAGATCCAGGCCTCGTTTAGGTCTTTTTTCATTCCTAAACGAAAAATCCCTAAGAAGTGATAAGGAAGGTCGGATTAAGATACGGTGACGTCTAGGCACAAGGTTTGCATCAGCCTTACTATTTTTATTGTATTTAATTTTTATCATTTTTTTATAATTTGCTACACTTCCGTGTATACATTTGGCGACTATTTTTGTATTGAAATTTCTTTCCCTTAATTAAGGGCTTTACAGATATCTCCAGCAGTATATGATTAAAGGTGAGAGGTCAGAACATAAGCTTTTGGGGTGCAAAGACTGTAGCTGGACCAGGGTCTTTAGTGAAAACACCACCGAAAATGACGGAGAGGGATTATTGCAACATACTATAAGATAACTTGCTGCCATACGCGAACAAAATCGTCCCAGAATGGAAGGGAGTGTGTTTTTTGCCCAATGCATACAGCACGCATTTCTAAAGATTTTTTCCATGATCACCTTAATACACAAGTTATTCCCTGGCCTCCAAGTTTTCAATCAAATTAAAAATTTATGGAGTATTATTACACAGGAAATGTCGGTAGATAGCACTCCTTCATCTCTGGAGCAGCACGTCATAGATATTTCGATCTCTCTTGTACTGCGCGCCGTGGGCTAGAATCGAAAAAAGTTTCGAAAATCGAAAAGCAAAAATACAAAAATGGTTTTTCTGAGTGAGGACTTCTTAACTTCGCATATCATCAAATAAATGGTTTTCTATTAAATCAATCTACCCAGCAAAATAAAAATATCACACTCACGAAAACTATTTTGCCATTTCCGGCTCTATTTTGTTCGTTACCTGTACCGGAAAACTTCGAGAAAGATTTCTTTTGGTTATATTAACTGAATAGTCATACGCTCCATCAATAAAATTAATTTCCATTAAATTGTTTAACTCCTAAATTTACTAATTCTGTAAATGGTTCGTAGAGACAATACAGGATTAATTTAAAAATTCAGCGCTGTGAATGGCATATCTCCCTGCCCATTACTACATCCTCTACGGATACGAATACACAAACGTAAAGATAGGAGGTCCATCAATTCTGATGAAAACCGAAATGAATGAAGGACCGAGAATATTTAAGTAATTTGATAGTGAGTGATACCTCTTCCAACCTCAATTGTGCGCTATAGTGGCCCGCCCTGGGAATCCACGAAGTTTATGAATAATCCGGGACGCCGCACATTGGGCTAAATCGAAAAAAGCTGGCCAAAAATACGAAAATGGTATTTCTGAGTCAGGACTTAGAAACTTCGCATGGCTAATATTGAAAAGTTCTGAAAACAACTATGCGAGTCATTTACATTAACTCCTACGCATCACAATGATACAGGGGGTCAAACTTTACAAAGTTTTGCGAAAATTCCTGTCTACGATTTTTCGCGAAATTTTTCAACTGATGATGCTGAACCCAAATGAGGAAAATGATTAGGTAAAGTATAGTTCCATGCTATTAATCTGCCCTTTATCCTTTATTATACTCGATGTTAATTATTACGGTTGAGTATTTGTATATTTATGTAACAAAATGTCGGACTTTTATTTAAGAGCAAATTTTTACATAAAGCGAGGAAAATAGTAGAAATGGACATTGATAGAAACGGGTAACTTATACCACGGTATTATTTGAAGATTTTTCAAGAGGAATCTGGAAGAGAATCTTGCAACCGTTTTCCGATAATAAAACGAACTTTTCGTCATCGCTGCGGGGGCTAAACCTGCGCTTTATTTGCGGATGGATTTATTCACGTCCGTTTCTATTTCGGAATTTTAAGGCTGGAGGATTTATGATTGCGAGATACCTTTTTGGAATTTGTAGAGCCCTTTACCGTCTCTTGATGGCCTGTGAACTCTCCTCATTCCACCATGGGACAGGGTTGTGATGTGCCCTTCCCGAAGTTTTGGGAGTTCTTTTACCAGCAGCATTACAGCTTAGGAAAATTCAGCAAAATTCTGCAATGCGCCTTGTGTACCGTCAGCTATAAAGTAAAATGGTTTTAAAAGATGTCCAATTAACTCCACTAATTACCTAATTGCATTCTTGGCTGTGATTAACAGATTTAAATGTCATATGCTCAACATGGATAGTTGTAACTACCACAGAGGTCATTATGTATACTGATCTTAAAAAGAGAGGCACGGTTAAAATCACGGATTAAGCTCCTCCTTGTGCCGATAGAATATGTTATCCAGTTCCACTGGACAGTATAAGTCATTCAGATAAAATAACTAAATAAAATATGAGGATATAAGAGTAATTTTAAGTATTCTTTTCATAAAAATAAATAAATCACATTAAAAAATAGATAGATTTCTAAAATGTTGTTAAAATTCCAAATAATAGGAACAAATAGTCCTTTTCAATTATTTTAGGAACCTTTGGCTAGCTATCGTGCTAGCCTCGTCCTCCCACCCTTTTCCGGTTATTGATATTTTATTGAAGGAAAGATGTAATTGCTTTTCGTCGAATTCGCCCCCCCTCCAACTCGTTCTCCGTTGAGTTCCGCAGTTCAAGAGAGGCAGGAGGGGGAGGTGTGATGCTCTAGCCCTCGATCTCTGCCTTTTTGGGGGTTTTAATCTCTGGGGTTGCTCCAAGCCATCCACTATTCACATCTTTTTTTCAGAAGTTTTGACTTTTTCCTGTATCTCCTTAGGCTTCTCTACAAGTGGGTCTGTCTAGCAACCAATACTAGAATTTTTAACAGCTACCGCTTCTGCTAAGGACCGAAAGATCTGTATCGGAAAATATCGGAAAAACCAGGGATACAGTTCACTGTATTTTTTCGGTTCTGCGATAATTGAGCGCAAGAAATGGAGCGCGTGACAGTTAAGCGCCTGCGACAATTTAACGTGTGATAAATGAGCGCGTATCACCATTGCGCACGTGACAATTCAGCGCTGCGACAATTAAGCGCGTCTCACCACTAATCTTAACGAAAAACTGTTAAATCAATTTCTGAGAACATGACAAATAGCATTAGTCAAACACTGTTATGACCAGATATTTCTTTGTTTAGCTATTGACGATGGTAATATTATGTTCAAATTTGTCAGCAGTATGGTGTGTTAAAAAAGCGGATTTTTAAACATTTCCCGGGCTGTATGATTCCAATTGTCAAAATGTTTTCTCTGAGTATTAGTACACATGTCCCTAACGTAGGTACATTGTTAAGTACAGCCATTTTGAAAGCTTAGTCTATTGTTGGCAGTCAAAATGGTTACACCATATGAAATAAGATTCCGCTAATTTAAAATTCAAATAATATTATTAGATAATCACAAATTGGATTATATATTTGATTTAATTGGGCCAAATAGAAGCTGTAGCAAAGGGTTGTGATCTAATCTAAGAAATTCTGCTTCTGTGGTTTATCTCAAAGTATTCTATACACAATGCAGCCGTACAGTTTCCGCGTCAACATATCGCGTCCTTCCTCCTCCCATGTTTTCTGCTTACAGTGCATTTCCTTTGAACATTTCGCTGTTGGAGGAATTCTTTTACTCAAAGACTCCCTTTTAGGCGGGGCACCTAATCATCCGAGTAACGTCATCCTTGAATATTCGATTGTTTTAGTGTATTTTTAATTTAACCCTTCAGCAAGTTGAGCTCGGTACAACAAGGGATCGACCTTAATTTCGTTCACTACTCGGTAAATTATAATTGAATTTAATAATGATACACAAGCTATAACAGATGTGAAAAATAGCGACATGACTGGAGGCTGCTCGCGTTGCTCACAAAAGCATTCCCATATCAATAAGGAATAATAATAATAATAATAAATCGACTTTATTTCAGGGCGAGATTGAGACTAGTAAGTCTCTTCTTACATCTAACCCTAGATGTAAGAAGAGACTTACTTAGATGAAAATGAGAGATGTTAGTTTCTATTTTGTACAATTATGACTAATTATTTAATCCTATCTCTATTTTCCCCGTTGAGAATCAACGGGCACTTCAGCTAGTCGACGCATAACATATGATCCCCTCCAGAAACTGTACACAAGAGATGATGGTAATTAATAGCTCGTTTCGTCCAATCCAAGAGACTTTTCGCCCAAGGATTTTTCACCATTTTCGGATTTCAGTTCACCCGTAGGAATGCTTGACAAAAGAAAATGATTTTCTTTTCCGAGAAATGGAAACATGGTTTCATGGAAACTGTTTTTCATTGCTTGTAGATATGCATGATAAACTTGACCGCCCAATCCAACCTGAACGCGAGAAAAACAAATTGGAATACGGCTGATAATGGATCACAGGTTTAAAAACACTTAGTTTAAGGTTTAGAGGTTTAAAACAATCAGCACTCAGTAAAAAAGCTCAGTTCCTTCTTGGATACCCTTCAAGATGGAAACTTGGTTTCCGAAATACGCATAGGATACTTAAAAGAAACGGTTATCNAAAAGAAGAAAAATAAAATACAAAATTACATATTAACAAAAAATCACCATTGACAAAAAAGGAAGAGAAGGGGCATGGTAGTTCAGTGGTCAGAATACCTTCCCGGAAAGTGGGAGACACTGATTCGTGTCCCATCATCTTCCTTCACACCTGTTACTCCTTCCGGTTTCAGCCACACAGCTCTTCCTGGCTATGCTATTCACCTTTCCAGGTGAAAAAAGAAATTACATTGCGGAGACAGCGCTGTACCCCAGGCGCACGATAATGACTCAGATGCTATAACGCCGTCAATCCATCTGTCATTTCTATTTAAAGTTATAGAAAATTTACAATAGAAAAAGTTACATTCGATCGTCGTAAGGACTATGTCTAATTTTTGGTAGAAATAGACTATCGAGTACCAATTTTTTACTATGCGAGGCTTTACTAATCGAACTGTGATGAATAGGTTAGTATTCATAATCAAGCTGAGTTATTAAAATATAAGTCTTAGCCGATAGGACTGAAAAATGGTTGTCATATGTCGTTAGTAATATATAAAATAAATAATTATTATCGAAGATAAAAAGAATTGAATTAATGGAGGGGAGTTAGTGAAACAAGAATATTGCAATGTTTTGAGGACGACATGAAGAATGCACGCTGAACTTATTTAGACTAACAAGAAGAGCAACTTAGCTGAAAAATGTTCATTAGTTACTGGCAAAAAGGATTAGATTTTATAAAAGTAATAACCACTATCCTGTCAGCGTTTTTTAAATTTTAACGAAATTCGAAAAATAGTGTCGAGAATTTTATGAAGCCTTTTACAGTGACTTTACATTTAGTAGTAGAATAGTGACCCTTACCTTATATTTCCGCATCGAGTTGTACTCTGTCTCGTAACCCATTACCATTTATCTAAATTAACGTAAATACAAGGAAATACAAGATGATGTGCTAATGAATTTCACTAAAATGCACGTAACAAGTACCTATTTTTCTGTAAATTCTGCTGTTCCTTTCCTAAAACCTTTCACTGCCGATTTGAAATATAAAATTACACACTAGGAAGCAAAATGTCATTATCACTAAAATAGGTATGACTATCATATAAAACTATTGCATAGTGAAAATCACAATGTTGTGCATTATTTATTGTATTATAATAGGTAGAAAGTATCCCATCGTATGTATTCTATAGTATTACTATCGTATACAGTTTATAAATATTGCCAAGTTTCAAGTTAGGTTTGCAACTATTATTAAGGTAGTGATTGAAATGTCAGGAAAATGTACTTGAATTTTGAAAAAAATCTGAATAGCGAGCTGATTTAAACGAAAGTCGAAGAATCTGGAAAATGCTAAGTCATCATATACCTTAGCGGACTCGTTCTTTTCCGAATGAAAGTGTGAGTGCTATTAAACATCAGCGAAGTTTAGCGCAGACATCCTAGAGAGTTATTACTACAACTCAACCATTTGTTTTCAATTATTGGTTATGATGAGATGGACAGCTATGAGTACATCCTGCGTTCGATTTTAGTGACTGATGCGCAGATTTCAACTATCGTACTGCATTTCTACATGTGAACTTGATTGAAAAAGAATCTATTCTATCTGTCAAGGAAATAATATAATAAACAATTCAGAATGAAATTGATTTCAGTAATTCGAAGGCTCTTAAAACAAAGTTGTAAATCATTTGTTCATATGTTTTATTCTTTCCAATTGGTAAGGCTGTGTAGAAACCGCCTGCATTGACTCTAGGAGGGGGTTTTAAAATTTTCAGAGGTGCATTATTCACAATGTTAACAGAGCTGCCCTCAGCCTATCTTCCATCCGTGCCAAAAAACAATTTGCCACCCTTATACCTTTATACCGAAACCGAACATTTCCTGGTTTGCAGGCAAAAAGTTTTTTTATAAGACTTTGAAAAACCAGTGTTTTATGACGTGCTCCAGCTTACATTGGTCATTTCGTATGTTGACATAGTAAATTGTCATTATTAGTTTATAGTTCACATTTCTTTCGAGTATCACGATCATCGCAATGCGCATAACTGAAAATGACGCGAAAAGTTTATTTTTATCGCTTGAAAGGTTTCTATCTTTTGCAAAATTGAATTAGGAATAATTATCACATGAAAACGAGACAAGCACAAAAAGAAGGAAGATTGAATGAAGATTCTTATTTTGATCGTCGAATTTTGTTTTCTCTTTAAAGTTGAGAGAATAATGATGAAATGTACGAGTAGAATCGTTTTCTAAAATTTAAAAATGGTAAGAAAGCCATCCCCCTGGAGACCAATTCCTTATTGAATCCGAGCTCATGGAATTCTTTTTATTTCCAATAAGAATAAATTGGGAATTAAGGCTGATTTAAATTACATAGTAAGAAGTAAAGGTACATTACATGATGAGGAAACAATTATGAGATTTTAGTATTTGCAGTTACGAATGATTTCTGTTGACGAATTGCAGAGACACAGATGATAATTTCGGAGTGTTTTCTTAATCAGCACATTTTCATCAAAAGTATTTCAAAATTATGAAGCTTCTAATATTTTTTTTGTTGAGTAAATCTATATCTACGTATGTACCTTGCAATCCGCCTTTCGGCGAATTCCAGAGAGTGCATGGAATATGAATCTACTTCCCTAATCGATCCCTTTCACCTATCATAGGAGAATATAGAGTAAATAATAACGAAATTTCACATCTTATTTGTTGTTGTTAATGGCTTCCTGTCGTTTATCTGAGAATCGAATAAGTCGCAATTGTATGGTACTTATATTTCACTCCTATTGTTTATCGATGGGCTGTTCGGAAGTGTGGGGGTGTATGCCTGAATTTTCGCCTAAAACAAGAGAACCAGCTGTTGTAAAGCTTGTAAACGTACACATTAAAAAAAAGACGGTGCGCAGATTTGTGTTCGTGTATATATTGCTCTATCCTCGGTGAGTCAATGCGTTCCCATAAGATGCTCATGCAGTCTTCATTTTTATCTTTTGTAGGCTCTATTTTTATTGCTTTTTAAAAATTGGAAGCATCCTGCAAACCAGGCACAAAATTCACAGGAAAAATCTTATATATTCATATTCTTATTGTGAATTATATATTTCGGCTCGTAATCATGGGTACTTTTATAATATGTTAGGGTTTTCATTGAAAATATTCGTTTTGATAACCAGTCCCATTGCACTAAACGAAAATGAGAGATGTTAGTTTCTATTTTGTACAATTTGGATCCCTATATTGCTCTTACTTATATTTTCTTCGTTGAGAATCAACTGGTACTTCAGCTAGTATACAATGGTTTCATGACTAAATCGCAGATTTGTAACTTATTACTTATTTTCATTTGGGATAATGGAACATGTAGCACAGGATCATGGGTTTTATTTAGACGGTCTTCCGTAACATAAATATACATATTGTTGTATGCATGCAGTTGTTACTTTAGGAAATTTACAATAATATACCTAGTTAAGGCTTACTAGTGATCCGAAAATGGGCGGCTCGAATTTGTAGTTCATACATTACCTCTTTTTACACCGAAGGTTTCACCAAAACTTCCAAAGTTTGCGAATTGATATATTCACATATTCTTAAATATTTTTGCGATGCCTGTAACTGCCTAAAAGTTATATTTGGAAAAAAACTTTAGCGTGTTAAGTTTTCAGGTTCACATTTTAAAATTTTTGTTACGCGCTATATCGAAGATATATATTGCAAACAATTGAAGAGATAGAATATATTTGCACGTAACTGTTATTTATAACTATGATGAAAGAAATAGTAGGAAAATATGTTTTTGATGCGGGGCGATAGAAGCCGAGATACGATATAATATTTAAAATTGCTCTATGATCCTCACGTTCCTTGCTGTGAGAAAATCAGCACAGATACAATATAATGAAGCAGGAGATTGTCTGAAGGGCATTCCACAACTAGGTAATAAATATCTAAAAATTAGGCTTAAACAGTGATGTAAAGCTTGAATATCACAAAAGGACATTATTTGAAATGGCACTTATGGGAAAAGATATAGAGATTTGAATGCGGTTACAATTCCATTCTGTTAATTGCTCCTGAATTCAGTCATGATATTATATCATGTGACACGACTTACCTTTTCTTGTGCTGTTTGATCGTTGTTCTGGATTTGAATTTTCTGTAATCAGTGCATCTTCTAAGCTGTGCGCCTGGGCGACCGCGCGATACATTTTTAAATGCTGCACCAGTAATTTGTCGAGTGCTCAGTATTTATTATAAATCTGAAAGCTTTTAACATACCTTTTCACAAAGGGATTAAGCTTAGTGATTTTGTAGTTGGATTGAATGGTTTATTCCGTCATTTAAATTAATAAAATAATAAAAAAGTCAATTTAAAGCTCTTCGTGGTCAATGGAGGCTCACTAAACAAAGCGCCCACTGTAATTTTTTTTCCGCCCAAAAATGGAAAATATTAGAGGAAGCTATGTTTGTAATATTCGACGCATTGTTTAATTCTTTGCAACGTTTGCGGAAATAGTAATTTAGTAAAACATTTTCATAAATCTATACCTTTTAAAAAGTTATTAGAGAGAGAGTTATAATATTATTTCAAGTCTGCATCAATAACTAACGTAACTAAGCCATATTGTATGTAATTGTTCTGTAATGCACGATAACTAAACGTCGCCACCGGACGAAATGTCTAACTGCGGCGGTATTGACTAATAATAATAATAATGTCAGAAATAGAAGTGCAACATCGGGGTAATAAACAAAGAAAACCTAGCTAGCTTTTTCGGTACCCCAAAATACTTCTTTTCCCGTTAATTACGTCTTTGGTCAAAAGCAAATTCGAAACATTATTCGAATATTGCCAAAATCTCGACACTGTCTTAAATGTGGATATTATGGACTTACATATTTGTTAGATATCATCTAATCTGTGAATTTAGAACCTAATGTATCTATTGATGGGATGTTATCGTTTGGATTATAGACGAGATTGGACAGTTTCTTGCTGTTAAGTGAGTTCATTGAAAATAATAATCTCAAGAAAAAAAAACATAAACTCTACGTGAAACACACACAACGAAGAAAAGAGGATACAAATTGATAATTTTAGTAGAATCTTTTGCTAAGAACAAATTGTAACTTAATATTCAGATTGTATAAATGTTGTTAGTGAATCAAAAATAAAAAATATTTCTACCCTGAAGCAGCAAATTTAAGACGATATACAACTATTGAATTCTCTAGATCTTCACCTTTATTAACCATTATATCTACTTTCTACAAAATCTTACTAATTATTCCTTTTTACTAACTGATTTGTCCCATTTCCGAATCGAAAACAGTGTTAAAAGACCAATATAATTTTCTTCTTTTGGTCATAGTTTCGATTTATAAGGTCTATTTTTACGAAATTAATTCTGCAAAAGAAAAAAGGCTGTAATCGATCAAAATGAACTTTATGTTCACTTATAATAGATTTGGTTTTTGTTTTCTTAATCAGCACATTTTCATCAAAAGTATTTCAAAATTATGAAGCTTCTAATATTTTTTTTGTTGAGTAAATCTATATCTACGTATGTACCTTGCAATCCGCCTTTCGGCGAATTCCAGAGAGTGCATGGAATATGAATCTACTTCCCTAATCGATCCCTTTCACCTATCATAGGAGAATATAGAGTAAATAATAACGAAATTTCACATCTTATTTGTTGTTGTTAATGGCTTCCTGTCGTTTATCTGAGAATCGAATAAGTCGCAATTGTATGGTACTTATATTTCACTCCTATTGTTTATCGATGGGCTGTTCGGAAGTGTGGGGGTGTATGCCTGAATTTTCGCCTAAAACAAGAGAACCAGCTGTTGTAAAGCTTGTAAACGTACACATTAAAAAAAAGACGGTGCGCAGATTTGTGTTCGTGTATATATTGCTCTATCCTCGGTGAGTCAATGCGTTCCCATAAGATGCTCATGCAGTCTTCATTTTTATCTTTTGTAGGCTCTATTTTTATTGCTTTTTAAAAATTGGAAGCATCCTGCAAACCAGGCACAAAATTCACAGGAAAAATCTTATATATTCATATTCTTATTGTGAATTATATATTTCGGCTCGTAATCATGGGTACTTTTATAATATGTTAGGGTTTTCATTGAAAATATTCGTTTTGATAACCAGTCCCATTGCACTAAACGAAAATGAGAGATGTTAGTTTCTATTTTGTACAATTTGGATCCCTATATTGCTCTTACTTATATTTTCTTCGTTGAGAATCAACTGGTACTTCAGCTAGTATACAATGGTTTCATGACTAAATCGCAGATTTGTAACTTATTACTTATTTTCATTTGGGATAATGGAACATGTAGCACAGGATCATGGGTTTTATTTAGACGGTCTTCCGTAACATAAATATACATATTGTTGTATGCATGCAGTTGTTACTTTAGGAAATTTACAATAATATACCTAGTTAAGGCTTACTAGTGATCCGAAAATGGGCGGCTCGAATTTGTAGTTCATACATTACCTCTTTTTACACCGAAGGTTTCACCAAAACTTCCAAAGTTTGCGAATTGATATATTCACATATTCTTAAATATTTTTGCGATGCCTGTAACTGCCTAAAAGTTATATTTGGAAAAAAACTTTAGCGTGTTAAGTTTTCAGGTTCACATTTTAAAATTTTTGTTACGCGCTATATCGAAGATATATATTGCAAACAATTGAAGAGATAGAATATATTTGCACGTAACTGTTATTTATAACTATGATGAAAGAAATAGTAGGAAAATATGTTTTTGATGCGGGGCGATAGAAGCCGAGATACGATATAATATTTAAAATTGCTCTATGATCCTCACGTTCCTTGCTGTGAGAAAATCAGCACAGATACAATATAATGAAGCAGGAGATTGTCTGAAGGGCATTCCACAACTAGGTAATAAATATCTAAAAATTAGGCTTAAACAGTGATGTAAAGCTTGAATATCACAAAAGGACATTATTTGAAATGGCACTTATGGGAAAAGATATAGAGATTTGAATGCGGTTACAATTCCATTCTGTTAATTGCTCCTGAATTCAGTCATGATATTATATCATGTGACACGACTTACCTTTTCTTGTGCTGTTTGATCGTTGTTCTGGATTTGAATTTTCTGTAATCAGTGCATCTTCTAAGCTGTGCGCCTGGGCGACCGCGCGATACATTTTTAAATGCTGCACCAGTAATTTGTCGAGTGCTCAGTATTTATTATAAATCTGAAAGCTTTTAACATACCTTTTCACAAAGGGATTAAGCTTAGTGATTTTGTAGTTGGATTGAATGGTTTATTCCGTCATTTAAATTAATAAAATAATAAAAAAGTCAATTTAAAGCTCTTCGTGGTCAATGGAGGCTCACTAAACAAAGCGCCCACTGTAATTTTTTTTCCGCCCAAAAATGGAAAATATTAGAGGAAGCTATGTTTGTAATATTCGACGCATTGTTTAATTCTTTGCAACGTTTGCGGAAATAGTAATTTAGTAAAACATTTTCATAAATCTATACCTTTTAAAAAGTTATTAGAGAGAGAGTTATAATATTATTTCAAGTCTGCATCAATAACTAACGTAACTAAGCCATATTGTATGTAATTGTTCTGTAATGCACGATAACTAAACGTCGCCACCGGACGAAATGTCTAACTGCGGCGGTATTGACTAATAATAATAATAATGTCAGAAATAGAAGTGCAACATCGGGGTAATAAACAAAGAAAACCTAGCTAGCTTTTTCGGTACCCCAAAATACTTCTTTTCCCGTTAATTACGTCTTTGGTCAAAAGCAAATTCGAAACATTATTCGAATATTGCCAAAATCTCGACACTGTCTTAAATGTGGATATTATGGACTTACATATTTGTTAGATATCATCTAATCTGTGAATTTAGAACCTAATGTATCTATTGATGGGATGTTATCGTTTGGATTATAGACGAGATTGGACAGTTTCTTGCTGTTAAGTGAGTTCATTGAAAATAATAATCTCAAGAAAAAAAAACATAAACTCTACGTGAAACACACACAACGAAGAAAAGAGGATACAAATTGATAATTTTAGTAGAATCTTTTGCTAAGAACAAATTGTAACTTAATATTCAGATTGTATAAATGTTGTTAGTGAATCAAAAATAAAAAATATTTCTACCCTGAAGCAGCAAATTTAAGACGATATACAACTATTGAATTCTCTAGATCTTCACCTTTATTAACCATTATATCTACTTTCTACAAAATCTTACTAATTATTCCTTTTTACTAACTGATTTGTCCCATTTCCGAATCGAAAACAGTGTTAAAAGACCAATATAATTTTCTTCTTTTGGTCATAGTTTCGATTTATAAGGTCTATTTTTACGAAATTAATTCTGCAAAAGAAAAAAGGCTGTAATCGATCAAAATGAACTTTATGTTCACTTATAATAGATTTGGTTTTAGTCATCTGTAGTCGAACCAAGAATATTTTTGGTGAAAAATTTTATGCGTAATATTTGGTATAGCCTTAATGTAAAGGAAGAAAATCAGAAAATAGTCAACCAAAAACTGTTCCTTGCCAATGGTAGAGTAGCTCCGTGAAATAATCGCCCGCAGTAATATTTTTGATGCCCAAAGTTGGAAAATATTAGAGAAAACTATGCCCGTAGTATTCGATAAAAGATCGTTTCTCGTATTTAGTACTAGGTAAAGTTGCTTGCAAACTGCAAGCTTTGGGATATAAAAATTCCTGCCTGTCATGTTCCGTCAAGTTCCGGCTTAGAAAAAGTTAATTTTCCCTATAGTACTTGTTGAGAAAATAAACCGTTCTGGCGTCTAACGGAGGACTGTTCATTATGGGCCTAAATCCACTCTGTAGTCTTATGGGAAAATGCATGAGCTCGGAATCAACAACCGCATTGGTCGTCAGGGGGACGAGTTGTTTACAACCTCAAAATTTCACGAAATATATGCGATATTCCATTTTAAGAATGAATTTCCCTTCTTTTGGTACTTATACGACTATTCCTTCTAATTTAATTTTTTAAAAGAAATTTAGTCTGTAACCGATAAATTTGAACTTAACCTGTATTTCTCATGGAAATTTATCTGAACGATCTTGGTTTAAGCCCATCAAAATTATCGACTGAAAAGCTGACAGTACCTTCTTTCGGGTCTCGGAGAACATACACGCGAAGTTTGACGCAAATCGGACAAACGGGGTGGACTCTAATCTCAGTTAAAACATACAAACAGACGCACACACAGTCATATGTGTAGGTGTTTTTCTTTGAAATTGCTGTGTTACAATTCTGTTTTGTTATCAGGAAGGCTCCCGGATATTCTACTACTGTTATCAAGATTCTACACGTCTTAGGAGGGAGGGGGGTCTCCTTTATCTTATACTACCTGCAACGCGGTAGGGTACTGCGGGCAGTTTTGGTCCTGATCGGAATAGAGCTATTTTGGGATGGTTAACTGAAATGTAATTTCGAGTTGGAAAAATTGCTATGAATATCGTCCACAGAAAGAGGAAATCATAATGTGCATAATTAGGATCACAGTATAGTATTGATATAACGAAACTCTCGTTGATGGAGAAACCATGACCATCAATCAATACGATCTATCTTAAGATAATAAATTATTTTCTTTGAGTTTGAAACCGTTTGCTCTCAAAATTTACCAGATCCTATATGAAAGAGTTTCTGTTCGGAGATGACAGAGAATAAAATTCACTGATAATCTATATTTTGGAGTCCATTCCCTTCTTATACAATATCGAAAATAAAAATCATGGAATGTTTACAATGGCTGTAATGGTTAGGTTGGAAATCATCAAGAAAGATTTAAATAACACAACTCTACGATATCATGTGAGAGCCCAGAGATCAGGCACATAAATATCTCACGTCTGATTATTCTTAAGGCACATATTTATTTCAGGTGTTAAAGGTACGGCAATTGTTTCCTCCATTACTTAGTATTCCAAACATAGAAGGTAAATTTCAAATTATTTGCACGAGTGCCTGAGAATACTATCAGTAGACTTTGTGGTAGGAAGCCATAATGATCTGACAAAAATGAAAACAAAACGTTTACCCGTACCACATCATATCAAAGTACACCTAGGTCGCTGTACCATATCAAAGTGCACCTAGGTCGCTGAATAAATCTTCATATGGTACGAGTAAACATTTTGTTTTCATTTTTGTCAGTTCGTTAGTGCCTGAGAACTTAAAACACATACTTTAGTATTTCAAAATTTTAAGTTTCAGAAATCGAATCCTTAAATGTACGTATAGTGGTATTAGATAATTAAACTATTGAGAAGTTCAGAAANTGGTGTTCATGATATGCTGTAAGTGTTTAACAATACAAATACAGATTTTTTAGAAGTATCTAACATACAATAGATATCTACGGCCACCACAGTGAATGCACATAAAGTGAATGTGAAAACATATTTAACTTGAATATGTCATTTCACCGCCAAAAATATAATTTGCTTATGTGATATACATCAAATAATGTGCAGGGATAACAGAGATTTTGAAAGAAAATCAACTAGTTTAAACTCTCCAGTAGATATATCCAATATTGTGTTATTCTATGGCAGTGTTATTGAAGAACACAGCAAGGTTAATTGATTATCATCCTGGCAATTCTTCCGAAAGCATACATGTCGCACTTATGTCAGATGTAAAAAATTACATTAATTTTATCTACCATTTCCAAGTTATTATAGACATAAAGTAAATACCATTCATTTTTATGAGTGGGCTAAGTGCATAAAACTTACATAACATTATTATAGAATTTTAAGTTTCAGTATAAAATAATCAACAATTTTTTCCGTTATTACATTAGACTATGTCACTTTTGCAGAAGTAGTACAAACAGATTTTTATTTTCATAAAATTATTACTTTTTGGTAAATCATTGCAGCCAAAGATTTTTCAAATCTGCATGAATAACTAATACGGTTTTAACTCATCAATCAATTATTCTTATTTTGAGCCAGCGATAGTTTTTCTTCCATTCGCTCCAGTTTCTGCAAGAGCTCCACGTTTATCTTGGAGCAAATTGTTAGTGTTTGCAGCATGTTGTTAGTAGTTTCAACGAGCTCTGCATGTTGTTTTTGAGAGGTTTTCTTGCTTTCGTGCAAGTTACGGCGAAGTGCTCTGATTTCCTCGACCAAGATTCTCTCCATGATCCTAAAATCACTTCTCAATTCGCTCAGAGCAATCAAATGTTTTGGTTGATGTTGACCTCCTGAGTACCTTCCTTTGGGTTGGGATTCCGGATCAGTAGGGCTCCGGTCACACATCCTGGACGATCCCTCACCACCGTCCGGTGGTAATATCTCTGTCAAGAAAAAGTGTCATTAATATCAAACCTTAACTTTTCTAATTCAAGGCAGAGGTGTTCATGTTGTCTATACCGACCCATGGGGAGTTTAGCAATTTGCAATGATGTCAGAGATAGAAGTACAACATCGGGGAAATAAACTAGGGAAACCCATCAAGTTTTTTCATGTCTCCTAAATACTTCTTTTACCTCTAATTACGTCTTTGGTCATACCATAAATGACATGATGAGAATACGGAGATGTGGGCTCATTGCAAAGTAGGAGTATATGTTTCCAATTTATTGTTTTCCATAGAGGAACGTTGCCCAAATCTCAGCACTGTCCTAAATGCGGATACGATATACGATATTAGACTTCTAACTTTGTTAAATATCATCGAATGGGTGAATTTAGAACTTAATGGATCGATTGATGGGGTGTTTTAATTTGCATTGTGGACGAGGATACATAATTTGTAGTTGCTGACAAATACTAGTGTTAGGTAAGTTCATTGCAGACAACATTCTGAAGAAACACAAACATAAACTCTACGTGTAACAATACACCCCCTAATCTCAGCTGCAGACAAGAAACAGGATTTCATAGAATACCATATGCACCAGGGCAAATTGAAACATATTTATACAAATTTGTTCTCAACCCTGGTATTCGTCAACAACAATAAACTATCCAACCTCCTCCAGGGTCCAAAAGAGAACATCACAATTAGGCATATCTATGAAATATTACGACAAGACTGTAATAAAGTCTACCTTGAATTAAATACACAACAATTAGAGACCAGATAAATGCGTATACTACTAAGCGAGAGTAACAAATTTTCGAAAAATAATCTAAATAGCTGCATCTTGAAAAATGTATTATTTTTCTATTTTGATCTTTCAAATAACTCTCTAAAAATTTCCGAAGCAACGTTAACACCCTATCAATCATTCCCATATATTATATGGTTCATCCTCATGAAGTTTTCGCTGTTAAGTCTTCTAATTCTTACGGGACTCTTAGTTGCTTTTCATCAAAAATGAATGTTGCCAGAGTTACATTAAGACATTCATTATAAAGTAACTGTAAACGGGGATACTTACTTACTAGTATACGGACTTGGACGCTTGCCAAAGTAAATATTTCTGGATTGTAAGCATAAAATGTACTTTAATTTTAGGTAAGAACTCCTGAGGNATTTTTGTCTACTATATATTTTCATTAATACTTATTTTCTTAATACTTCACATGATTTACTGCTATCGTAAAAGCAAATACTGCGCGCTCTACTGAGCGTGGACAACCAATTTTTCAAAAATAATTCAAGTAATTGCTTATTAAATGATGTATTATTTTTCTCTTCCGATCTTTCTAATAATTCTTTAAAATTTCGAAGCAACATTAACGCCATAATAACCATTCCTAGTATGTATTACATAGTTCAACCTCATGATGTTTATCCAGTGAACCCTTCTATTTCTTATGGGAGAATCGCACTCCTTGTTGTATTTCATCGAAAATGAATGTTGCCAAAGTTACTTTGAGAAGTATTCATTATAAAGTAATAGTAAATTGGGATACGTCTGTGAGATTCAATTCGGGTCACAATCATAATCTCGGAAAAAAAGAAATGACACATTTTAAAGAAAACTGGCAATACTCTGAGGTATTCTTTGCGCTAATATTTTTACTCTATTGTGTAAGTGAGAGTATATTATTTGATGTTATACTTTGCTTCGTTTTAAGAGCTTTATTTGGTGGAATACAAATTGCCGCTAAAACAGCAGGATGCAAATATTTTAGAGAAATCGATGGGAACGTCACTACTTTTTGGGAAAGTGCATCAAGAAATCGCACTATGTGAGGTTCTACTGTAGATGCGTATTTGGGAAAATAAATTTCCTTCATTTTTGGACTGACTGTGAGTCGTGAAATTTAAACCCTAACTTTGGAGGGTTGGGCTTCCCGTGACATCACGGAGTAGGACTTCCATTTGAATATTATGATTACCTGGCAATGGTACTCATATGGTATAATTATCAGTGAAATCCACAACTAACTCTAAAATGTAGCTATAGATTTATTAGGCCAGAACATCTAGAGTTTATTTAGCTATAGATTTGTAATTATCTTTTTTTGGTATAGAACCCTTAAGGTTCTTAAGTACTTGCTTCACCTATTCCTGTACGTAGACAAAGAAAGGTCAAATTTCGCAGAAATTCTTTATATCTGAGTTATAATTTGTGTCCTACTCTCATTAAAAATTGCTTGAAAACGAATCCATTCCATGAAATCCATTTCATGTTTTAATNTTTGGTAAATCATTGCAGCCAAAGATTTTTCAAATCTGCATGAATAACTAATACGGTTTTAACTCATCAATCAATTATTCTTATTTTGAGCCAGCGATAGTTTTTCTTCCATTCGCTCCAGTTTCTGCAAGAGCTCCACGTTTATCTTGGAGCAAATTGTTAGTGTTTGCAGCATGTTGTTAGTAGTTTCAACGAGCTCTGCATGTTGTTTTTGAGAGGTTTTCTTGCTTTCGTGCAAGTTACGGCGAAGTGCTCTGATTTCCTCGACCAAGATTCTCTCCATGATCCTAAAATCACTTCTCAATTCGCTCAGAGCAATCAAATGTTTTGGTTGATGTTGACCTCCTGAGTACCTTCCTTTGGGTTGGGATTCCGGATCAGTAGGGCTCCGGTCACACATCCTGGACGATCCCTCACCACCGTCCGGTGGTAATATCTCTGTCAAGAAAAAGTGTCATTAATATCAAACCTTAACTTTTCTAATTCAAGGCAGAGGTGTTCATGTTGTCTATACCGACCCATGGGGAGTTTAGCAATTTGCAATGATGTCAGAGATAGAAGTACAACATCGGGGAAATAAACTAGGGAAACCCATCAAGTTTTTTCATGTCTCCTAAATACTTCTTTTACCTCTAATTACGTCTTTGGTCATACCATAAATGACATGATGAGAATACGGAGATGTGGGCTCATTGCAAAGTAGGAGTATATGTTTCCAATTTATTGTTTTCCATAGAGGAACGTTGCCCAAATCTCAGCACTGTCCTAAATGCGGATACGATATACGATATTAGACTTCTAACTTTGTTAAATATCATCGAATGGGTGAATTTAGAACTTAATGGATCGATTGATGGGGTGTTTTAATTTGCATTGTGGACGAGGATACATAATTTGTAGTTGCTGACAAATACTAGTGTTAGGTAAGTTCATTGCAGACAACATTCTGAAGAAACACAAACATAAACTCTACGTGTAACAATACACCCCCTAATCTCAGCTGCAGACAAGAAACAGGATTTCATAGAATACCATATGCACCAGGGCAAATTGAAACATATTTATACAAATTTGTTCTCAACCCTGGTATTCGTCAACAACAATAAACTATCCAACCTCCTCCAGGGTCCAAAAGAGAACATCACAATTAGGCATATCTATGAAATATTACGACAAGACTGTAATAAAGTCTACCTTGAATTAAATACACAACAATTAGAGACCAGATAAATGCGTATACTACTAAGCGAGAGTAACAAATTTTCGAAAAATAATCTAAATAGCTGCATCTTGAAAAATGTATTATTTTTCTATTTTGATCTTTCAAATAACTCTCTAAAAATTTCCGAAGCAACGTTAACACCCTATCAATCATTCCCATATATTATATGGTTCATCCTCATGAAGTTTTCGCTGTTAAGTCTTCTAATTCTTACGGGACTCTTAGTTGCTTTTCATCAAAAATGAATGTTGCCAGAGTTACATTAAGACATTCATTATAAAGTAACTGTAAACGGGGATACTTACTTACTAGTATACGGACTTGGACGCTTGCCAAAGTAAATATTTCTGGATTGTAAGCATAAAATGTACTTTAATTTTAGGTAAGAACTCCTGAGGAATAATACCAAGGCCATGGGGAAAAAACTCGACCTGAACTTTTTTATTTATTTATTAGGATGAATCATGATAACACCTATTACATCATATTTTCATGCTTACGTTGCAATATTTTTCTTCTTGCTTTATAGACATGCATTCAACATAGGAAAACGGGTAAGGGTGACTTTGCGCTAGATGGTGCGCACCCAGGAAAAATCCCAAGGAAGAATGGACTTGAAAAAAGTCTCCCGGTCCCGCCATATTTTTTCAAGTCCATTCTTCCTTGGGATGCATTCAACATTTTAAATTACTGCATTTTAAATAGTACGAGGCGCGAAAATTTCCTGGTAAGGAAAAGTCTGCAGCAAAGACTTGTCCAGGAGCAACTGTTCATGAGGAATTGTCTGCAAACCAACTAATGTATGCTAAAAGTAGTAAAAATCTGATTAGGGAAAATTTAATATCTGATTACGCTATTCTCGCGGGACGCCTAGTGTCGCTTTATCAAGGTTGGAATTGATAAAATCCACTACTATTCCTTGATCTCTTTCGGAGAGAATCTCTTTTATTCAGTTTATTACCTAAGAGTTAAGAGAATTTATTCTACAATTAATGCTGGGGAGATGTTTACTTCTGATAACCATTCTGGAAGGAGTTGATAGGTGATGTCTGAAGGGAAGTTAAGTTTCTTTAAGAGCATCCCCTTAAACATCACTAATTGAATCAGTTCCACAAAGAATTGCTATCAGAACAAAGCCTCTACCAAAAGTTAATCATGGAATACTTTTACCGAAAACATTCATGAAGCTAAACTTCCAAATCCAAGGGAACTTTTACAAACAAATTAGCGGGAATTGTGTAACTCCGCTACTCACCCAATTATTGATGAATTTTTTGGGAAAACATAGCAAAGAAAACTTGTATTGTTTTCCTAACGTTTAATTCAGATACGTAGATGACATGTTACCGTGTTTGACACATACAACATTTCTACTGACGATTTCTTAGAAAAGCTGAATGGCCAGATTGATAAGATCATATTCACATGCGAAGAAGCAACAAACGGAACGTTATTATTTTTCGACTTGAAAATAACTATAAAACTAAAGATAATTCAATTAGTCATATGTCATAAACCCAAACATACTCACGTACACATCCCTCAAGACTCAAACCGTCACTTATCTAAAAAATTAGCCCCATTCCACTCCATGATAAACGGACTGCATAAAGTACCACTATCACAAAACAAAGATAAGAAAGAATATAAACACATCAGATATTTCGCACAACAAAATGGATGCCAAAAATCCATTTTTATTAATAATCTGAGGAAACTATACACATACTCAGTGTGAAGAAATACAAAACCCTAATCTCACCTCAAAACAAGAAACATAAAATTACCTTATACACCAGGGACAAGCGACACGTTGAAGCATATTTTCTCAAAATTCGACCTAACCCCAGTTTCGTCTACTACAACAAACTATCCAGCCTCCTCTACAATACAAACGATAACATCCCATCAATACATATATCCGGAATCTGTGAAATATTATGTTAATACTACGGTTAAATATTCATCCTCCTCCTGATTCCTGACTCCTGATTGCCATGTGTGGAACGCGTTCGACTTCTATGAATGCGGTTCCGAGTTCAATTCCCGGTTGGGGCCTACTTGCAAAATGACCTTAGCTGTCGAAGTAGTTTTACAATTACCTCTAATCATTGAGAAAAGTAAACGTAAATTAGAGACCAAATTCAAAGAGCACTTAATTAATTTCAAAATCAGTTAATTAATAATTAAATGAGGAACATTTCTCGTATCCCACTATTTGACCTTTAGGCTACAAAGACCTACAATGACGTTTAAATCCATAACTCAAGAAGATCTTTTAGAAGAGACAAGGCGAATAGAATTGATGAAGAGTGACGTAGGTCGCCGTTATCATCTGCCATTGACTATTATATTGCCATTAGTACTACTAATGCTAAGATCGGAACCAAAAGTAATTGTAGCGAAATAAGTAACAATTTCATGTATATGAATAATAGTTATCATATAAATATGACAGTAAAATTATCGAAAACATTAGCTAAATTGAGAGGAAGTAAACGAAAGAATATTTCACACTATTAAAATAGAATAGGAATGACCTCTTATGGCAACATATACATGAAGGAATAGAGACAGCAAACCGTCAAGAACTAGTCAAATCACACTTTACCTGTATTTAACTCCCAAAGGGAGCCTCATCAGTGGTAGAGAATGAATAATTCTCTAACCCTGATGAGGCTCCTTTAGGGAGCAAATTACGTATTTGGTGTGAATGGACTGGTTTTTCTGTTTTTGGTATTTTTGTTCCATCACGTATTTCACCTTATCCTGGGAAAGATGTTATATCTTCAAAGAAAATCTAGATAGTACAGTGGAGCGTACTGAAAAAGGTAAAAATTGAATGATCTTAAGGCTGCAAAAATGTATAAAAATGTAAATAATTACCAACAATATTTCCAAAGCTGACAGATTTCTTTGGTTTCCGCACGAATTTCATCATCCTCAGGTATCTTTAAGTCACTTGCTGAAGCTGGGGTTGAGATGTCCGGTGTTAGGAGTGTGTTCACAGTGCGAGAGTACGCGACTAATGTGAGGGGTTAAGGTCGAACATTCGACGTACGCTCTTTATGACTCTATCGCGAAACACGGGGAACTCTTATCTATTCTCCTTGTGTCGCAACAGATTCCTTTAAGTGCCCATTCTTACGATTTGGTGTGGGCGTCACATTAGGTAATCGTGTGGGTTGATTGCATAATCTCTAAAGAATAATTTATGAAAATAAAATGTACGTAGAGGACATTTCACACCAATACTCTATTATTATTTCCTGGTAGATTGTTTCAAATGTTGAAATAATCATTGTTATGTTCAATTATGTTGTTTCATAAAAACATTTAGAACTGTTAACTATACAGTATCTTCGAAAGAATTATATATGCTATATTGCACTATTATATTATATTCATTACCTTATTATTAGATCTTTTTACTGAAGTAAGAGAAAGTTTTATACGCCATTTGCCATATTTGCTTATTCTTTGATGAAAATGTAAACGTAAAAATAATAATGACGTATTTCACGAGTCAGCAAAATTCTTATTCAGTATGATCTAGAGAAAAATATGTAGGAAATCGACTTTTAGAATAGGGAAACTATTTTTTCTGGACATACGTATTGCAAGCTCTGAGTATTACGTCTTTCATGTTCACTATCACGGCATTAATCGAATCAATCACCAACGACGAAATAAACAGTGATGCATTGTGGTTAACACTGAGGTATGAATGGGAGTGAATCGGCTCTCCGAAGGTCTCTATTACCTCTTTTTATTGAAACACACTGAGGACAAACGATATAATATATAATGAAAATGGAACCGGATTTCCTGCGTTACTTTGAGAACTCTAGTTGCACTTCTGCTTAATTGGTGTAAGCTCTCCTACTGGCTAATCTACTTATAATTGTCTTTCAATACCTTGAACGTCATGTCATGCAATTGAGCTGATAAACCGCGACTACAAACAATCGAGAAAGAAACCCTTTTTTCTGCGTCAAGCAATATATTTAAATATTAAAAGCAATGCTCACCCTTTTTGTTACACATACAGGTACTCAATTCGTCATTCACGGGACATTCCCGAACCGGTATTTGCAACAGTTGACAAATTTAATAATATTATTAAAAGGTTAAAAAATAATGAAGCACCGGGACACGACGGAGTTACTCCCAAGATTATAAAATATATATTGTAGAAGGTGAGCATGCAATTAACTATGAAAAATTCCACGTGATTTTTTTATTACGGCGACCGGTTTTGAACTACAAGTTCATCATCTGGCATCAAAAATTTCATGTGGAACTTTTGCATAATTATTTGCATACTCACCTAGTATTGAGTTCCACCAAGTGAATGCTTCATTCATCGATTTTGTTTATTGTAAACATTTTTCTGACTGTTTAGGACGCAGCTATTTGCTGA
>KZ308554.1:706756-740233 GCA_000376725.2 Ladona fulva
GGCCTATATACATAAATCAATATATATATATATATATATATATATAATAATAAACGTGAACACACATATCCGAGCAATATGCGCTAAAGCAATGAAAAAGCTCGGTTTTATGAAGCATATTGTAGGTAGATGCGACGAAAAGGTCATAGAGCGATGTTAGTTTACCTTGGTCAGGACCCATATGCCTTATGCGACGAGTATATGGGATCCAGCGGATGAAACGTGTACTCGCGAACCCGACAAAATGCAGGGCATCTGCATTAAATTTATTCATATATGCCTACATTTACATTCAAGGTGGAACAATTTGTTAAAAAGTGCCATGTATAGAAAAGCAGGCGTTACGAAAATGTTCTCAGACGCAGGTCGAGAATCCTTGAAATAACGGAGATCAGAAGCTAGGCTGCGACTGTTTGATAAATTCAGGGAAAGCCCGGGAGCGTAATCAGTAATACGAGTTTGCGATCTCAGAACCACTTCGACTACTTCGGCCCATCCGAAAATGAGCGTAAAATCAAGAGAAATAGATGCGTAGACATTTAAGAAGTCATTTTAGGGGCTCTATCTTTCCACGAAAGATAGAGCCCCTAGATTTAATTCCGCTTTCCGGGTTGATGTTTTAACCAATTAAGCCATCGAGCCAGAGAGTATTCCCAAACCGTTTTGACAGACTTTGTAGGCAAGGGCAAAGAGGTTTCGTTTGACTGTGCCTCATAAACGGCTGGAGAATGTGTTAAGGCTCGATAGCTTAATTAGTTAAAGCATCTTCCCGGTAAGCAGAAGACTCCAGGTTCGAGTCCCGGTCCTGTCAGACGTTTATCATGTCCGAATTCCTTTGGCCACCTTCACGTTGAAAGTTCACCTTTTCCTTATATGAATATCGTTTATTTTGGGCAAGATGGAGATCTTCCCTTCGTCAATTCAACCCGTCGAAAATGATAAATAGATCCTATTAGTAAAGAACGATAGAAGGTTATGTAAACTAGTAGAAAACAGGACAAAATTAAGGTTTAGATTTAGAAACCTAAACGATGATTAAGGAGGCCATCTTGCGTCAAGAAAGAAGGAAACACTCATAGTCAGGCGAGTATTGGGGAAAACGCACCGCAGTTGACAGAGGAAATACTCGATATATTTGAGCATCACGGAATCGTTTTCGAAAAAGATAAAAATAATTTTTAAATTTCTAAAATAAATATGCCATCATATACTAATACTACACAGAATATTAGAAGGAGAATATTTACACATTACATTCACAGATTCCCTAGTAATGTATGGTATCACCATGGATCGCGCTAACACACGACTAAACAACTATGATCTTATTGCTAAAATAAATTTAAACGACAACCTTTTTCAGTCTCCCAGAAAGGCAAATTTATCTGGCGGTAGGTGTAGCCTCTCCAATTTGTAGAGCCAGATTGATTGCCTTTGTACTCCATGTAAAATACAATTTTCGTGACTTCGGGCGGGCCTTATTGAATCCAACAGATCTATAATGAAAAATTATTTCGTTAATAATGGTCACAGGAAGATGCACGTAAGTCACACACGATTATCGAGTTGCACTTGATTTCAATGCGTTGTAAGCAAACTTTACGAAAATATTTTCAGACGCAGGTTGGGAATCCTTGAAAGAACGGAGATTAGAAGCGGCACCCGGAATTTTGGTCCGCGGAGATTTGGTCCGCTACGTTTTGGTCCGCTACGATTTGGTCCCACGACAATTTGGTCTAACCAAAGTTCCGGCTGCGATTAGAAGCTAGTCTTGATGAATTTAGGGAAAGTGCGGAAGACGGAATCTGTATACCCCCTGCTACTTAGGCCAATCCAAAAATCAGCGTAAAATAAGAGAAACAGGTGCGTGGATTGCACTGACACACGATTGAACAAATATGAACGTGTAAGAAAAAGAAGGGACTTCCCAGAAATCAGTAATCCGGAGCTTCCCGTATATCTCTTAGCGCGAGTTCCGCTTGCCGAAATACAGCTTGCGGAGTGTTTGTAAACCTTTAACTATGAACCTATCGCTAAAATAAGTTTAAACGATTACCTTTTTCACGTACTCCCAAAAAGGGACATAACTGTCGCGCGGAAGGTAGCAAAATAGAGCCTCTCCCATTTTTGAATTTGTAGCACTTACAGGTTGTTTAATCCCGGCAATTAAAGAGTACCCTCTCTATGTTTTAGATGTAAATCTCAGATAAATGATTCGAAAATACTGCTGTTCATGTTTGTATTGCGAAGTCGTTATCTTTACCTACTGCGAGAAAGGAGTTAACTTTGGTGGCATAATTTTACGAGTTATTTATGACGTCATCGCTCCTAACCTTGTTAGAGCTTCCAGGACACGTGTTAGCTGACACATTATAATTTTACCACCCACCTGTTACGGTATTTCGAGGAATATATCAATTCATTAACATGAGTATTCGATGAATCGGCTGTCATTATATTAAATATAATAGTATTACATTTATATATAATAATTTTACAGTTGACTATCGTTTCGTAAATTACTTAATTTATACATCGCTAATTAATTGATCAATTAATATATTGTTAGTAATGGTACTATAATTTCACTATATTACTTTAGTAATATTACAAAGTGAATAATATTGTTGTGGAAAAATTAATAACTTAGAGACATATATGTTCTCGTTACGTATGAACGTTACGCGATTATACATAGTAAATTTTTAGGGGGGGCATACCGATTCAACCTATAAAGTTGTTTATAAAACCACAACTACCTCAAACATATTAGGATAATGCAGTCTAGTGTAGATCAGGACAGGTTTACACAGTTTTTCAAATATTATTTTTCCATTTTTAGTTGTTGCATTTATTTACCCGTTTTTCATGCACATTCATTATTCTCACTTAAAACTTTATCGTGGTGCATTTAATGCGTTTTACATTATCATATTTAAAATTTCAACTGATTTTTTTCGGCGATGTCACCCGTGTAAACTCGCCCCGGAACCGGAGCAAGTTTACACAATTCCGGGGGTACGTTTACACACTTTAAGAAATGATGAAATATAAGTCAAATTGTAAATAAAATGCTACGAATTTGCAAAAAATATTAGTTTAATTAAAAACTGCATAAAAAAACTCAAATCTTATAAAGAATTCTTATCGAAATGGAACGTGCAAATTATTTAGGATCTTCATCACGTTTTTATCAATATTTTTACTTCTGTTGGTCTTTCTTTTGTAATTCCGAACCATCTTTTATCTGTACAAATATATACAGCAATTATAAACTGTTAGTTAATACATATAGGGCCGTATACACGCTGTGTAAATCTGCCCCATATGCCATGTGTAAACTTGCCCCTTCGCCATGTTTTCGTTTCAACTTTAACTCTAATCTTTATTCATGAGGTAAGCAACCAACTAAATAGCTTAAAATAAACAAAAAAGAACAATCTAGTAAGATAAATCATAATGAATAATGATGACCTTATGTTACATGCAGTTACGCCTTTTCATGGATGTATAGATTTACTCACCGGAAGAAAAATCAGAAAAAGTTGTTTACTTCACCGGTCACGCATGCAATAGACTCCAGACTGGCGTGAGGTCTAAGAGCGGCCATGATGCCTCTCCTGATATGACAGGTTGCACTTTCCGAACAACGATATATGAAGAACGATATATGAACGATATATGAGCATTGTGTCAGAATGCCCCTGTATCAAACTTTCCCCGGTCTCCCCTATTCCAAATAGTGTACCACGCCTTAATAGTGTTCCGAAAGAGCTAGTAATTGTGCCGTGTATTTACAAGTTAGTAGCATTGTCTTCTAAATATCTTTGTTACAAAAGAACAATTGAGACCAATTTTATTCATGAATAGCAGTTTTGGTCTTTAAAGGTAATGTAAAATAGTTAGTTGCATATTTAGATTAAAAATCGTTTCCCAATTGTATAAATCATTGTTTAACATTTAAATCACGTATCTGTTTAAAAATAATAAAACAATCTCTTCGAACATAACTATTATATAACTGGTTAAGTATGTCGCCGAATTGTTTATTGTCGAGTTATCTTTCGCCGAGTTATCCTTAGCCCAGTTTACCCGGAACCATTCTAGTAGGAGCGTAGCTTCATTATTGGATGGAATAATCCATGCCATTGGCCTTTTAACACTAGAAGGACGGGAGTTTCGCCCTACCTAGAAGGACGGGAAGGGGTCATTTGACCTCTAGAATATTTAATTCCCTTTTAAATACTTATTTGCCATTCATAAGCCAAATTTTTAGCAGTTCATCAAGAATGGACCTTTAACCAAACAAATGTGAGGTTTTTTACCTTGTCATTTGTTTACATTTTATTTATTAAACAAAACGCGGACTGATGTCCTAAATTTACAGCCTATCATATTCTAGAAAATTTTCATTGTAAAACTAGACCTCATGAACCTCACACTTTAGAAATATGTAGTAATAGGTCCGATGTATAGATAAATGTCAGTAATGTTTTAATTAAAAATGCTATTGCATCTGAGGACAAACATAGATAAGCACTCGCTCACTCTCAGAAACAAATCTCATACAAAAACGAGGGCGGAAAAACTTTTCGAATCTTGTAATGAAAATTACTAATATGCGGCTTTTGGCCACGCCAAATCGGTATGTGGCATTTGTTAATTTATAAAATCCACTTCTTAGCAGGGTTACCAACTTATTAATGTTGATAATTTTAAAATTTCCTACAATTATTTTCTCAGATAAATCTCGAGCTGATATCTCGAACTTAGTTGCAATTATCTTATTTGTGCAATTATGAATTCATTTCGAAGTTACCAACTTCAAAAGGCATGGATGACAATCTGCAGAACTGATCTTCATATAGGGTGTCATGTCCTTGCTGTATTTATGAATAAAGAGATTTCCTGAGCACAGATTTTCTTTGGATGAATTGTCGAAACTCTTTGGGATCCAATAAAAGTTTATAAACTATTAGGAAGCAGGGTGGCCAACTTCTCGGACTGTTAACTGAAGGAAAATATTAGATTTTCATGTCCAACTAAGTAATTTATCATGGAATTATTGAGAATGGAATTTTATTTGTTTTTCTACACGACAACGCAGGGCTATCAATTCAAAGATTTATACTATCAACTTTTATCATTTTCTTTACTATTTTCATCCTTTTTTTGAGTATTACATAAAAATATTTAGCTTGGAGTTTTTATACATTTTGACTTTGTTTATTAGTATCCAAAATTTCAAAGGAAATAATTGAAAATGCTGTCGTGTAAGAAATATTGAAAGAAACATACACATAATAAAAAGTTATTGAGACAAAACAGTGGCTCTAAAGTATTCTCTAGCACTATGCCCAGGGATCGATTCTTGAACATCATGAAACATTTACGATTTGATACTAGAGTAACTCGGAGTCATGTTTTAAGAGAAGATAAATTTGCCTTGGCCTCTGAACCTTGGAATAAATTCATTACAAATTCTCGAGCCTGCTACAATCCAGGCGAAAGTGTAACGACCGATGAACAAATATATCCAATGAAATGCAGATGTCCTTTCATACAGTATATGCCAAATAAGCCAATATATTCGGGATAGAGTACTGGGATCTAACAGATGTGAAATCTTTAGTCATAATCAGTACTTTATCCCGAATTTATCTGGCTTATTTGGCATATACTGTGAGAAAGGACGTCTGCATCCCACTGTTGCACATTGCTAACTGGAATAACAATATCAGCTATAAAGATCTGTATTGATTATCTTTCGAAAAGCTTACGTCGGTAATCAAGTCTTCTGTCCCTAAGCGTAGTCCATCCGTGGGATTCTATCATAGCCTAAACACAAATGTCGAATTTAAAATCTCCCTTGACAAACCGCTCTACGTTGAACCATCTCTAGATTGGAGTCTAATCCTTCATCGTGAGGATCCCAAATTGCTTAGCAATACTCGAGGAGAGGTCGAATTAGGGAAACGTACGCTATTTCCTTTACTCTCGATGAACATCCCTTCAGAATCCTACTGACTAACATTTGAATCCCATTCGCCTTTCTTATTACGCTTCGCATATGATCTTTGAAGGAAAAATTATCACTGAGTGTAACTCCTAGGTATTTATTATGTCTCACGAACTCCAAAAGATGTCCTGAAATATTATACAGAGCGAGGGTAACGTAAGTACTTGCTTGCTTTAATAGATTATTTTTAACAGGCTATTATAACGAAATTACTGAAAATAATTGGTTGGATGTTTATAGGGGAGAGTGGGTCATGACGGGGTAATGGAGCAAGACAGTGTAGTTTGCTATGTTAGTCCTACAACCTAGTGAAGAAGGTCAGCATTTGTAGGGAAGATAAAGAAGAAGCTCTATTATAAGGGGCATCCGTGTTGAGTCATTAGTTAACCTTTTATCCGAGTTATTCTCTTACGCGGCGTAATTTCTTCTGGATATTCTCTTTGGGTGGTTGCAGCATTTACTGCGTAAAAGTGTTATTAGCAGTTAATTTACATAGTTAATAATTACTCTTATTCAAGGATGAGCAATAAAAACCCACCTACGCGTTATAGAGGCAAGCCGAGGTTTTGTGTGTGAGGCATTATGTGGCAATCCATCTTACGCCACAGTTCCCTTAACTTGTTCTATTATTTTTGTAGGTTAAGACGTGCATAAAATGCATTCAATAATTAAAATAAACGGCAAAATGAGCAACGAAATAAATAATAAGCGAAAGCGGTCGAATTTTTTTTCATCAGAGGCTTCCGACGTTAAATGTCTATACTTAGGGTATTTATACCAACAGTCTACCGAAGAATCGATTCAGTGCTTTGAAGGATGTGCAGTAGGTGNTTTTCTAATGATTCCCATCCCGCGTTCTTGAGCATCTCAGTAACGCTTACTGATTTATCATAGCAATTCTTCACGAAACGTATCGCCTTTCGTTGCACCTTTTCTATTTCTCGAATACAGCACTTGTCGGCCGGGTCCCACACACTACATGCATACACAAGGTGAGGCCTGATTAACCCGAAGTAACAACGCTCGCGGACTTTTTCTTCGCTTCTTCCGACTATTCTCTTAACAAAACCGAGTATCTTAAAAGCCTTTCCACATATGTTATGGATGTGGGCAGATGTGATGGAATGAGGATGAGGACAGAATGATAGAACTTTTACTACTTCACACAATAAATGCACAGTGCGACCCAGGTTTCGTAGCCACGCTGCATCAGCAGGTAACAATATAAAACACATATGTACAAAACAAAACACATATGTACATAATTTTGTATATTTTGGTGTATACATGAATATACCAATGAAATCTGTGAAAGTAAGAAGTTGAAAGAGGAGACCCAATGGGGAATAGGGGATGGGGAGAAGGTAACGCCATTGGAGAAAGGAAGGGGAAAGGTGAGAAAGTGGGAGGAAACCCTCTCACCTCCCTAGTTCCTTACCTAACCTTACCCTTGGGTTAGAGAGGGTTTCATCCGCATTCCTCACCCTTCCCTTTCCTTTCTCCAATGGTGTTATCCTTCCTACCTTCTACCTACCTGCTCTTACAATTCCCATTCCTTTCTCAAATGGCATTATTGGATGCGTACCTTCTACCTACCTGCCCTTACCCTTCCCCTTCCCATGTTGAAATAAGAAGATTTCTAAGTAATTTCCACTAAATTTTTTATTATTTGACCGACTAGTTTCGTCTAGATTTCCCTCCTCCGTTGACGCCATTGGAGAAAGGATGGGGAAAGTTGAAAAAGGGGCAGGAAACTCTCTCACCTCCCTACCTTCTCTTACCCTTCCCCTTCTTTTATCAAAGGAAGGAAGGGGAAGGGTAAGGGCAGGTAGGTAGAAGGTACGCATCCAATAATGCCATTTGAGAAAGGAATGGGAATTGTAAGAGCAGGTAGGTAGAAGGTACGGAGGATAACACCATTGGAGAAAGGAATGGGAAGGGCGAGGAAGGGGGTTGAACCCCTCTCAACCCCAAGGGTATGGATAGGTACGAAGGTAGGGAGGTGAAAGGGATTCATCCCCCTTCCTCACCCTTCCCCTTGCTTTCTCCAATGGTGTTATCCTCCGTACCTTCTGCCTACCTGCTCTTACCCGTCCCCTTTCTTCCTCGAATAAAGCCATTTGAGAAAGGAAGGGGAAGAGTAAGAGCAGGTAGGTAGAAGGTAGGGAGGTGAGAGGGTTTCCTCTCCATTTTTCACCTTTCCCCTTCCTTTCTCCAAAAGGCGTTACCTTCTTCCTCTCCCTTATTCCCCATTGGGTCTCCTCTTTGAACTTCTACTTTCACATATTTTATTGGTATATTCATGTATCTATAATATATAGACGCTTTTCCGGATATATATACGTATATACGATGCAAACCCTGAAGCTAAACGGAAAGCCTCACTGACCCCGCGATAGTTTTGCGTAAAGACCCCGAATTTAACACAAAGGAATAATTAAGACATCGATCCTAGATATCATGGGTTCCATCCTAGGGAAACCCCAAAAACGGCATTTTTCCCGTATGGATGCATTGCACGGTTTTTCAGACATTATTCGGAAAACATTTTCAGTCATTTCCCGTTAAGCTAGGGAATTGAAATTAAAACTGCGAGTATATGAAGTAATTTTCTACCGGGTACTGAAAAGACCGTTCCGAAAATGATCCTAGGGTCGACGCTAAGTTGGCGAAAAGAATTCCAGCGATTTAAATCCCAAGGATCAGGGAAATTAAATATATTTAATTTCTTATCTAAAGATATTACACATTTGCTCCGTAAATGTTATCGCGCGTTCCCAGACTTATCGCTTCCCGTCTCTCTCAACCTTTGCGACGGATAAAATGCGATCCCTATTTGAAGTAGGCAGATTGTCAATTTTTTCCTTGTTAGCGGCGGGCGACACGATGAAGTTGCGCAGTTTTGATTTGATGCACTTTCTGAAATGAATTATTCTTGAAAATATAGGAGTATTCAAAAGCAGAAAAAAATAAACGTAATGGACAACGATATCATCTACATCTACATCTACATAAATACCCTGCGAGCCGCCTTACGGCGTGTGGCAGTGGGCGAAAACACCGGGCGTTCGGACTATTTTTTAGCCTATTATTATCATGTATAGTTTGCGGAAAGAATGAATTCTTATCAGGTAATATAGCCATTGATTCCAAGCAAGTCCGCCAAGACTATTTAAAAAGTCGACTTATACATGGGTGACTGTATCACGGTTTGACGAGGAAATTGATCTTTAATATATGTGTTGGCATTGACAAAAATTAGTGTGAATAAAGTGACCTCACTTTCGACTCTCTGTCGCTGAAAATGCTCTTTAATTACGAATCATAGGGAAATTTGGAATAAGTAATCCGAGATGCTCAATTTTTCGTTGGCAAACTGAATGTTTACCTCTGGCCCACGTGGATTTTGACAGCTTCTTAGCTATTTATGTTTTAGGGCTGCTGGGATGTTAAAATTCCATTTTAAGTAAATCTATCAGGTAAAATAGCACAGGTTTGAAAGATAGGCTTTCGAAACAACATGAATGCTTACTTAGGTCCCCTAATGGCCCTTTCTCGATTTTATCGATCTTTCATTACGAAAGGCTAGAGGTTGGGGTCCCAAAGTATCACCGTGTATCTATGTTAAGGTTATAAGCTTTACTATTTATTTTAATGCTCACAGTATAAAGGTCCGTGAGTACCGTTGGGAAACAGATTTGGGGAGATAAGTGGTAACTAATCACTCTATAGCTTACAGAATGCATGCAACTTTTACTCGTATATTTAGATATACAAAATTATGTGCATAATTATGGTGTTTTGTCTTCATTGTCTCCTGATGATGTAGCGTGGCTACGAAACCTGGATCGCGCTGTGGATTCATTGTGCGAAGTAGTAAAAGTAGTCTGTCATAAATACGTTTTGTGTGGATGAACACCACGAAGTGAATCCTGAGTCTGTATTGTTTGTACACGATTGATTAATTTTTACAGATTTCAATTTATATTACTAGTAAAATGTATAGAGCTAATGCTTTTTAATCGATATTTATTTAATCAGAGTTAGGAAGCGCATATATGTAATATGATTAATATCGCAGAAAAAAGATAATATTTAAGCAGGTTCGAGGGGTTTATTTCTAAAGAAGTGAAAGATATGCTAATAAAGAACGACGATGTAGAAGGGGGCTCGGGGTGAAAATACTTGAACGAGGAATGGTATTAAGCGAGAAATTAAGATATGATAATATGATCATCAAATTTCATAAGGTATTTCAATAAAATATTGAATATATGTTTATAAAACAAATATGAGAATATGTCAGTATAAGCATGAGCATATGGAGTAAGAAGGCGTAATATCTTATTTTTCCTTATAAGAAAAGCGCGGGTTTTTCTACGATCCCCAGCCTTGGTTTTGGGATTATACCTCAAGAATCCTTGCCTAAAATAAGTTTAGTAAGAGTAAATTTTCTGCTTACATTCTAGGGATGTTACAAAGCTAATTTTATCGGAGGCGGAGTCGAATATCTCATACCGACCTCTGCGGAGTCGAATGTCACAGAATCACTTCAGCTATCAAATGCATGAATCGACCTTTCTTTTATAACAACGATACATCATCAGGTGACTCAAACGAAACAAGGTACAATTTGTACAAGTCAGGGAAGTAAGGGAAATAAGTAAGGAAAGAGGAAGGGGAAGAAATTGCGGCCGATTAGTTAAAACTAGCAAAAGTGAGACGTCAGAAGGATTGAGAAAAGAAAGGGGAAGTTTAAGGAGGGGGAGGTGGAGTCAATGGGGGTGGGTTAAGGGGCTCGCAATATGGGAGAGAGGTTGGTATACTGAAATTCGTTAAGAATTTTAAGCTCTCGAAATTGTTCGTCGCACCAACATAATTTTTCTTAATTACCTCCCGTTAAAGTTCCCCGAGTTATGATGGTCGCGCCACGAAACTTGGCAGTGATCCAGACCCCTGGTCACGGATTCCTTTTAGTTGGAGCGATGCCAAAATGTTTTTCTTTCTACCAAACGTAGAGTTTCTTCAAATGTCTGAGTGGTTCCTTATTCTTTCTTTAGGCGCTAATGGTAGTTTAAGTTAATTCAAGCTAGAAGTGATCTTAGTTTTACAAGGAAGTAATCGCTAAAACAGGTTGTTACTTCTGGTTGTTCTTTTCGCAGAGTATTAGACATGCGAACACAATGGAATAGGTTAGGTCTTTGGTGTTGCTACACCCCCTGCCATGCGCCACTGGCGGCTTGCGGGGAATGTATCTAAATCTAAAATCTAGTTTAATTTTCAAGTTTTCGTCTTTCCACTTAAACGGCACAATCTCCTCAACCGTCTACACCACAGAGATTGACTTACGAATTTTTGGACGCCATGTCACGTGATTGCACTTTTGCTTGAAATAATAAACCCAAAAACACTATAATCACAAAGGAATGAATCATATCGCGAAGGATTATACTTTCAACCTCAAAACCTCTTTTCGGTCATTGAAATCTCTTTCCTTAAAAATTATAAGCGAAGATTTTTCTTCTCCACGGCCAAATTTTTCTTCTCCACGGTTAAAAATTACCTGGAAGTTCCTTGAGAACATTTTCATGGTCCTGACAGGGCTACTGATTACGGGTCGATACAGAATGATCCTGGGTGGGGCCTGGATTTTGGTATTTTCCAATTTTTCACAGAACATTGCACAGTCGATGCACCCTGTTTGTTTCGGTTGGGCAAGTCATCTGAAATGAAAATTAGTTACATCCAAACAAGTTCTGAGTTTTAAAATTATGACAAGTAGCGCTCTTCTAATTGTGTACGCCGGCCTACTGCGATTTGGCTGAAACCAACTACGCTTTTCTAATTATTGCAAAAATACTTGTGTCTATATTTTCATTTTATTCTTTGGCAGGGGGTAAAATAATGTTACCACATAGATCAAGGGTCTGCCCTGCAATTGCAAAGTAGATCCATATAATCGTAATTTATGTATGTTTTTCATGTATTAAATTACATAGGAATGAGTAATCTCATGCTATAATTCACACAGAATGGCTCTTGTGGGAAAAGTCTGAAAACAATAGACGAGTTGAAAATTTGTCAACAAAATTGAAGACTAAAGAATAACGTAATCATGGTAAGCTAATTTTTCATAAAAAACTAAAGAATAGTCAATTTTTTCATGACATGAATAGTCGCCATATAATTGTATATTCTTCCAGTGGAAAGTATTAATTTAGGTTGGAATAACTTTGAACTTATTTCTATAATAATTAGAAACAATTACCCAAGTCGCCCTGGTTGAGAAAGAGTTTTATTCTCCTTTACACAAAGTGCTGTTGCGAAGAGCCTCTGCTGATGCGATCTTCCCAATTTCCGGAGTCTTTGCACTACCAGGTTGATTAATGTTGGCCCTTTGGAGAAAGCAGCGCGATTTAAGATTCAGATATTACGAGATGTGCTGCGGAGTTGGTCTCTAACTTAATTGTTCCTAGAGAGAGTCGAAAGGTGGCTGTGAAAAAAGAGTGAAACTGAGCTTTTTCATGAACACTGCCTTTCATGACTCATTGAAAATTATTATCTTATCCCCTCTGTGACCCAGTTGTTTTATTTAAGTGCATGTTTTTACGACGCCCTGATGACGCCACTGCCCCTAAATCCTCCTCAAACTCTCAGCAACGAGTCAAGTTTATGTTGTCTACTTTCTAAAGTATTTTTAACCCACAGAAACGGCATATAAAATATATTTTACATAGAGAACACTTAATCAAATGCTAATTTTATTAAATAAATTTCGAAAACCTACGTTATTTGAAAATGTAGCCGATGTTGTGGGCCTTCTCTGTTAAGTAGGCCGTTCTGATGAGTAAAATCAGGGAAGAAGATACTAGAAGCTTCAAGAATACGAATAAGAATCTTACGAATAACATGAACTGGAGCACGCACATCCGTGACATTTGTGCTAAAGCAACTAGAAAACTCGGTTTCATCAGGCGTATTGTCGGTAAATGTGACGAAAAAGTTAGAGAACGATGTTATTTTGCGTTGGTTAGGCCTCATCTTGAATATGCATCAAGTGTATGGGATCCGGCAGACGATACATGCATTCGTGAACTCCAGAAAGTGCAACGGAAAGCGATACGTTTTGTTAAGAAGTGCTACGATAAAAAAGCAATCGTTACCAAAATGCTGTCAGATGCAGGTTGGGAAACCTTAAAAGATAGGAGACTAGAAGCTAGATTACGATTGCTTGATAAATTTAGGGAAAGTACATTTGTGGAAGATATAGTAGATATTATGAGACCCCCCTGCTACCTTGGACGATCCGACAATGAGCGCAAAATAAGAGAAATAGATGCTAGGACGAGTCGTTTTAAGAATTCATTCTTTCCGCAAACTATACGTGATAATAATAGGCTAAAAAAATAGTTCGAACGCCCGGTGTTTTCACCCCCTGCCACACGCCGTAAGGCGGCTTGCAGGGTATTTATGTAGATGTAGATGTAGAAGAATCATTTTTCCGTTGCCAACACGCTAAAGTAATCGATTTGGGACGTATAATCTAGGAATCATGGTTCATGCACCACCTGCCACACGCCGGAAGGTGCTTTTCTGGGGGAAAGTGTATGTTTGCATACATATAACGGGACCTAAACCTCTACGGGAGGTTTTTGGAGGGTTTTCCCTCCCGTCCTTGGGCGAATGCCAGGCAATCCAATGTTCAATTGCTATATTTCCCTCCACCTCTGCCACCTGGCCTGATGGCCAAATCGCAGAGTATCTTCAAATAAATAAATAAATAAATAACATTTGGATGACTAAACTTCTCGTTAATTGATGCCTAATTTTCTCCAAGTTGTTTCCCATCCAACCTTTAATCATCGTAAGTGCTTTACAATAAGTTTAAGACTCTATACTTGCGTACCGAATGTGTGAATATTTGCAAATGTGGAAGGGCCCCGCAAAACCGTAGCTCAGCGCTTTTTTTAATGACACCAAGTTTGATTTCATACGTGCAATTTTAATTATGTACAAGCTTAAGATCGGCGCTATTACCTGAGTTTTTGTTTACATTCACTTACACTCATTATTTTACTACTATCATCGCATACTACACTATGACGTAGACGGGGGGAAATCTGTCCGCGGGAACAGCATCTGGGGGCGCCAAATTGATTCATAATTACCAATGTTTTTCAGAATTAAATTTTCCCCCACTTTAATGCACTGCCGTGGTCATTTCTGATTTAATTCGGAAATGTATTACATTCGTCTATTCGCAGATTAATAAAAAGGAGAAATTGTTGCGTTAGCATGTATTTGAGCTGACGCAGCCGATTGGTTTGATTTAGGGAATAGTTTTGGTTGTGCCGAGAAATCTGGGAGTTTCCGCGAGATATCCTCGGCAATACTTCCTGAATTCCACAATTTGTGAGAATGCTAATGTTTCCGCGAAACACTCCGCATGTCTGTAGGAATGTTACGTTGTTAAGACTCAACGGATTACTGTTTCGGCAACGTTAGGAACAAATTTCGGTATTTTCAATATTTTCATCGTTTCGTGTTATGACATGATATGCATTTGTAAACCCGGTTTCAGAAGAGTTGTGAGAGGCTCATAATTAAGTTTAATCTTGTTTTGAAAGCACGTGGATTGATGGTCTTACTTAAATGAATGTATCGAGGTCTCCGCTGACCTTTCCTATATGGCGGATTGCACTGACGGGTTTCATTGAGTCATTAATCAAAGAATGGTGTATCCGTGACGTTCTTTTCTGGTTAATTTGAGAGTAAATAATTTAACATGCCCTATGTTGTGCTTCTTAAGAGAAAGTGACTTAAACTTACTCCATGCTAATTTTGCAAGGGAAAAAGGATCAGGGTGGAGATAAATTAGCTTTAAGATAAAGATATACTACTATAGGGGTAGGAATGTAGCAGGGAAACTCCACTGAATTGCTTTCGGCGGGCGGTAAATGACACAACATGAAATTCTTAAGCAAAGATGTTTTTTCTACTAAAACCGTAGGTATTGCTCAAATATCATGGTACTTGACTCGAAATTAGTGACAATATGGCAGACTATTTATAACATTTATCGAGCCGTAGAAATATAGCTAACACAAGGAATACGATCACACACAGTTCTCAGAAAGCGAAAACTGATGGTAATCGAGGCTATCTGAGATATAAATTCCAAGTTTGAGTGAATAACGCCTCAGACATTGAAGAGATATGGAATGATTTTGAATATATTTTGCGAGTAGGATTAGAAAAATGTGTTCCAACTAAAAATCTAAAAGATGATGCGGACAATTAATTTTTGAACGCGGGAATACAATCAAGGAAGCGTAAATTTAGAGCATTACATAACTGAAAGAGGAATAGCAAACACATATTTGCCGATTATCGTGTGAATATTGTGAATTAAATTATTAAATCGTAAGGAAAGGGATGCGAAGAACAAATTTTCGCATAATATGTTAGACGTAAATGGTAGCATTTCTTGGTTGGTTCTTTTGCAAATACATGAAACGTAGGAAGAAAGGTATATGCGAGGCAGACATTAAAGAAAGTACGAATGGCAGACTAATAACTGAATAACAGCTAAGTTATAATTTAATGATAAAACAGCTAAGAAATGTTCCAATTTTCAAAATATTCTTTCTGTATATCGATACACATGTCCCTAACCTACATACATTGTTAAGGGCAGCCATTTTGAAGCTTAGTCTATTGGTGGCAGTCAAAATGGTTACACGTGTTTAACTAGTTCGGTGATTTTTGACTTGAGGCAAAAATGGAACAAAGAATTTGCATTAAATTCTGCGTTAGAAATGAAATAAAGTGCTGCGCCACCTTGAGAACGTAACATGTTGCTTTTGGCGAATGTTCAATGAATAATACAAGAAAAGGCGAAGAAAATGATTATGGGCGATCGCCGAATCACTATCAGAGATAGATTGCTGATAACTTTGTCATATCATTTGGCTCGTGCCAATCAATTTTTACAGATTACTTGGGCATGAAACGGGTGGCAGCATAATTTGTCCCAAAATTGTTGAATTTTGACTAAAAGCAGCACCGAATGAACATTGCTCAACAGTTGCTGAATTACATCAATGACGATCTAGAACTTATTAAACGGGTCATAACTGGTGACGAAAGTGGTGTACGGGTATGACGTCGAAACTAAGGCCAGTGGAAACTTCCTGAAGAACCAAGACCGAAAAAAGCACGTCAAGTTCGATCGAATTTGAAGGTTCTGCTCACGGATTGTTTCAATTTCAATGGCGTAGTGCATCATAAGTTCATGCCACCAGGTCGCACGGTCAGTAAAGAATCTTACCTGGAATTTCTACGCCGTTTTCGTGAAGCAATCCGAAGAAAACGATGGGACATGTGACGAAACAATTCGTGGCAATTGCACCATGATAACGCACCAGCTCACACCTCACTACTTGTTCGTCAGTTTATGACAAAAACCAACACCATTATGATGCCTCAACGACCGTATTCATCGGACATAGCCCCCTGTGATTTCTTCCTATACCGAAGATTGAAAAAAAAACTCTTAAAAGACGACGTTTTGGCAACGTTGAAGAGATCAAGACAGAATCGCCGAAGGAGCAAAACCCGTGTAACCTTTTTGATTGCAAAAAATTGACTAAGCTTTCAAAATGGCTGCCCTTTACAAAGTGCGTTAGGGACACGTGTACCAATAAAGAAAAAGAAAAGTTAGACGAATGGAATCATACAACTCGGTAAATTTAAAAATTCCGCGTATTTTTTGATCAACCCTCGTATTTAAATACAGGGAGCGGTACTGGATCTCTGTTGCCGGAAGAAAACAACGCGCTATCAAGCCTTGGAGATCGTCTGTCAGAAACAATAGTAGGGAGGAGGTGGTCCTAATTCGCTTGAGAATAGGACATAGTTTACTAACGCATTCTTACCTCTTTCTATTACTTGTACACCACCCCAATGTAAGGAGTGTAATTGCCTCCTTAGTGTGAATCAAATACTCACAGAATGGGAGAAAGCACTTCAGGAAACAGGAATTGAACTAAGTAACTGACAGCAACCAAAGTATGATGGATAATGTTATATAGCCAATGATCTTTTCTCAAAAATCTAAGAAGTAATCCTTGAAAAGTAAATATTTAATTATGTATGTATTATTCTACCAAAGACCAGCCTTATTTAAGCACTTCTTGACACGACCCTCAGATTTGGTTAAGAAAGATATTTTATTCATTAATTAAGCGTTTTTATTTAGTTATAAACTTTGGGATTAAAAGAATGCGCGAGATTTCCTTAGTTGTCGAAGCACCTTTATAAGTATACTACCTCTATTAATCGTTACACCTACATTTGTCCTAACATAAATTCAGTCTAATATTTGTACTCCTAGTTGAACGAAAAGAAAGGATTCATTGTTTACCATATCAGTTATCAGTATCCATGACAAATATTATAAAATAATACAATTTATCATTCTTTCTAAATAATTTTCAAAATTAAATATTTTTGTAAACTGGGAGAGAAAGGTATTGCTCTTTGAAAATCAAAGTCTTATATTTTAACAGCAGTTTATTTGCACATAATATTAGTACTTCTTACATAATGACAATCTTCATTTTGAAAGTATTTATTCAAAAAGGTCAATCCTTGAGGGATATAAACCCTGACTAACATTCTAGACAAAAAAACGCTATTATATGTATATTAATTACAAATAATCAAAGGTTTTATACATATAAAGTAGTCAAACATTGTGAAGTTATAAAGCTACACTTCCGGCGCAACACGTACCGAAGTAAAAGTTGAAAATTCCGAAAAATTTAAAACATTTTAATATTGTGTTTGTTTAAAAATTACATCGGTTTGAGGAACATTAACAATCTTCTGCAAATTCTGCTTCTTTCTTGGAATTTCATAGGTGATATTAACCACACTTCTGATGCAACACCTACCGAGGAAAAAGTTGTAAATTCCATTAAAATTTAAGATAAATTAACATTTTCCGCGTTGTATGTTTGCAACTTTTTACAGTTTAAGGCTTACCGTAGTAATCTCCTTCAAATTGTGCTGCTTTCCGGGATGATGGATCAGCATTACTGTTGATCAATTATTGCAAGTCGTCTCTTCAATTTAACATTTTCTGCTGTCAGGTAATTGATCGTTGTCTCACACTCGTTCAATCTGCTCTCATGATCCTTGAGGTTTTCAAAACATTTCTCCGTTATGTCGACCAAGATTTCAAGCACACTACTCACATCTGCACGAAATGACTTCACTGCACCAATGTAGGCATTTATAGAACGAGACACTTCTTCGACAGTGGCCATTTCTTGTGGTACCCTTTCTCACTCTTCTGCTTGCGTATCTATCAAGCAACACTCAGCGTATGTTCTACGAATCAGTGCTATGCCACTTTTACTGCCGTGAGAGCTCACAACTGAAACGGCACGCGCAAGTTCACCCTTAATATGCGGGAGGAAAACGCCATTCGTTTGTCTGCTTGCTACCATTACGTCATCTTCGAATGTCTGCATTCGCGTAGACACTGCTAAATTTCTTTAAGTGATTCTACAGTTCTGTCTTTTCCGCAATATTCTGAATGCAGGTTAAGGTAAACTTTTTTGCTTTCGATTTTTCTTGGAAGAGGGCACGTTTGAGGCAAATCGAAATAATTGTTTCGTCTGAAATGTATTTGGAAGAATGTTGTGATAACTTATATTTACCTGCTTTATTAAGGCGAGGTTTGTTCGAGGATCTACTGTCGGATTTTTTTGTTGTGGATACTCGTGCTTGGAGCAATAGTGGTAGTATTGTTGACAGCCAATGCCCTTTTGCACGTAGGCCCCACTACTTTCATGAAAGTCGAACGCGTTGCTCACTTGGCTATCCGGGAGCCCTCGAGTTATGGATTGAGGATTTACGAAACTAAGGATTAAGCAGAATAAACAACTCACTTCAAATTTTAGCATGCTTTAGTCTGCGTTTAACCATATAATGCAAACATATTTGATTTTATCTGGTTAGTGTTTAATCGTAGGAGGAACGAAAAAAGTTCGTATTTTCGTGCTGCTAAACGGAGTGCTGATTTTGAAATTTTATTTCTCAGAAAGTATCTCTTCAATGGAAATAAAGTTTTAATAAAATGTGCAAATTCTTATTCTGGAATAAAAGAAGGTTCGGATTTGTTTCTTTACATGCTAAGAAGATTTTATTGATTTTTTAAAATCAGTTTTTCGCAGTAATTGATGGACGCGAAATGCTAATGTGGTCTCTTATTTGGCTCTCGGTAAAAGTTTTTACAAGACATATCTTACGATAACTACAACTTAATAAGTCATTATTTTTATTCATTTTTATTATTACTGATTTCGCGCGTATTTATATTTAACTGGACGATCGCGTGCCCAGGAATCCGGGAGGAGTCGGGGGCTGCCGCAGAAAGATACAAATTCATCCCTTTTTCACTAACATCATCACCGTAAGGTGTGCAGTCCTCAATAGCCTTGTATTTTTACTATCATGGTTTCCAACTTCACAGAAATGTAAATCAGCTTACTTAAATACTAACCAAGAAGAGTTGTAACTCCATGGAAGGGTGTAAGTCCCCTTTTCTTGAAATTTAAGGAGTGGAATAATTAAGAATAGATGTCAAGTGGGCAGGTCTGTAAGGAACACGATAATTTAGAAGAAATATTGGACGAGTCCCCCAGGTCCGAAATCTGCGCAATGTATTTCAACGGGAAATGAACCTTTTTTCGCTTAGCCTATGAGCTTGTATCCTATATAAATATATATTTCAGGAGAAGCTTTTAATATGTAATAGGCACGAGTGAAGGTTTTTTGGATTGATTACTAGCTTTGGGGTGATTAATTTTCCCACCAATCGTTTCGCACAGTCACAGTCATAAGCTTTTCGGAAAGTTTATCACTACAGGTCTCATCGACAAGATAGCTGATATAGTTATTCCAACGTGTTAGCGACGTGCACGAGCTCTGAGAGAAAACTAAGAAGCGATTCCGCGAAGTGATTGCTAGGGCGGACTTCTGGTCATTTTTCTCGCGAAGTATTAGAGAAGCTATTAGCAGTCAGGGTGTCATATGATTATCGGTGTTTTTTTCAACCCTAGCCACGAGCCACTGGCGGCTTGCTGAGTTTAAATGGAAATATGAATGTAAAAGATATATATAAACCCACTAGCCAATCAATATCGCGGAGACTAATTTTCTTACATATACGAGTATGATCATTAGAAAACTTTTCACTTTAATCCCCAAGCATCTGTTTCGGAATATAAATATGTTCCTGTATTTAATTAATAATTGGAGAGGCATGGTAGATACACCTGTACTAAACATTCTTTTAAAATAGGTTATTCCGGATTTAATCTCTTTATAAAATGCAGTTTTGTGATCAATGAAATTAATATTCGAAAGGAAACAGCAATTAATGGAGAGACAGTTTAATTCGGTCTCATTGTTTTATTAGGCGTTTAGGTTATTAATTATACAGATAAAAAATGGTTTATTTACGGCAATCCATTTTCGTCGTATCTGTTAGCTCTTGTTTTTCAAAACTTCAATGAATATCACGATTTTCTAAATTAACAAAATAATTATCAAATAAAGTCAATCGTAGTTATTGATTACTGTCAAGAAACGATTAAGACAACAGTAGAATTTTTTTAATTTGCGTAAACTGAAGTCAAGGAACGTTTATTTACTTTAAGGTAGACCGTAGATTAACAATCTATTAAAGTCAATCGTAGTTATTGATTACTGTCAAGAAACGATTAAGACAACAGTAGAATTTTTTTAATTTGCGTAAACTGAAGTCAAGGAACGTTTATTTACTTTAAGGTAGACCGTAGATTAACAATCTATCAATGTAACTGAAACTGATTGATAGCACCCAAAGTATGCCTTTTTCTATCCGTATAAAAGATTAGCCGTATTCTCTTAACTCTGCATTAATATGTAAATAACGCGGTCAATGGACGAGGGAAACCCATCATGTGCCTCAAAGGGGATGCGCGAGAATGAGTATTGAATTGTTCTTTTTATTTTATTTCAAATTCTTCATTAAGCAAACATTAATTATTTCAGTAAGGAAATATTTTGTACCAATAGCTCAGATTGGAATTGAAATAATGCTCTTTACTTCGACTCCAGAACGTTTTAATTTCTCAATAAGGTTCTTATAAAGAAATCTAACCTGTTCTCAAACCGGGAGTTTATAATACGATAGCGGGAACGTTCTTAAATCCAAATCTTTGAAGGACTCAATGAAGGTGCTTTTCCTATTTGTATACGTTACATTGCGCAGATTTTCTAAAATTTATTTTAGGCTTCCGATACTTTCCGATATAATAAACCATTAAAATTCAGGACATCGATAGAAGAGGTGGTTATCTAATTTATGAGACGTTAAAAAGGCTTACCGCAGAATAACTTTGGGTTTCATGCTTGGACGGTTAACATTTCGCTCGTTTTTACTACACGTGGTAGCATTTTGACATGTTTTTGGGGAACTTACCAAAAAGCCGCATAGCTGTATTTCGGTCAATACGATTTGCGTTACTAGGCTAAGGGTGAAAGGTATTGATACTTGAAAATGTCTTACTTTATCAATTGTTTATTTTCACATAATATTAGCATTTCTTACATAATGAACCAATCTTCATTTTGAAAATATTTATTCTAAAACGTCAATCCTTCAGGGATATGAACCGTGACTTCTTTTTAGAACAAAATTTGCTATTGCATGCATATTAATTAAAAATAAACATAAGCTGTATTAATATTACATAGTTTAATATTGTAATGCAAAGTCAAAATTCCAGCTCATTCTCAACATGCACCAAACTAAAAGTTACAAATTTCGTTATTATTTATGATATTCTAATATTGTGCTACCTTGTTTGTTTACATCTTTGTGGGGTTTGAAACGCTTTAAGAATCTTCCACCAATTTTGCTGTTTTCTTGAAGCTTAATCAGAAATATTACCGTACAATTCAATGGCATGTTCTGAACGTGCATGTTATTCCCAAATAATTACTAGTTATTTCAAAGATACATAAAGAGTAGTTAAACATTTTATTGCAAGGCAACACCTGTCAAGAAAAAAGTGGTAAATTCGATTAAAATTTAAAACAGACATTTTAAATACACTTTTTTCCTGTGCGTTTGCAACTTTTTAAGACTTACAGTAGTGGTTTCCTGCAAGTTATGCTGTTTTTCGGGATGTTGAATCAGCGTTACTGTCGTTCAATTATTGCCAGCTGTCTCTTCATTTCAGCATTTTCAGATATCAGGTGGTCGACTAGCTGTTCCATCCTCGCCATTGTATTTTCATGAACTATGACTTTTTTTAAACATCTCTCTAATAGGTCGATCAGGCCATCAAGAAAATCACCCACTTCTACACGAAATGCCGAAACTGTATTTACGTAATCTTTTAGGGCAAGAGACTCTTCCTCGTTACCGGCCATTTCTTGCGGTACACTTTCACTCTTCCGCTTGTGTATCTATCAAGCAATACTCGGCGTACGCTCCACGAATCAACGTTATGTCAGTAGGTTTACTTTTATTGCCGTTCGAGCTCACAAATGATACAACACGCGCGAGATCACCCAGTATATACCTACAAGAGGAAAACGTCATACGTTCGTCTGCTTGTTACTCGTATCATTGCGACATCTTCGACCGCCATTCGTGTAAACCCTATTAAATACCTTGAAGTGATTTTTTTGCGATTTACGTTGTTATGGCTAAAGTGCCTCCTTTTCCGTGATATTCTGAATATAGGTTAAGATGAAACCTTTTCGTTTTCGATTTTTTAGAAGTTGTTATTTTTTGAGGTATCGGAGTTTCTGACGGATTCCATTTCAAGTTGACGCGACTGTTGACAGGGTTTAGACATCAAAGAAGTACCCATCGTAAGTATGGCATTGTAATCTTTTATGAAGCTAATATATTCTAGAGTTTCTAGAAATTTTAATGTTCTCCATTTTATATCCGCATTTATGTTGGTTGGCTTGATCGGAATGTTTTCCATTGTGTTCAATGTTGCGGTGTTCTGTCATACCATCTCTCGCTATTCAGACAGAGAGTGTGAGAGACAAAAAATTCGATTTTAAATGGTCCGCTCTTTTATTACTTTTCGGTGAGCAATTTTTTACTCCTCACAAGAGAAAGGTGTAGTTGACAATTTTATTTCTTCTATTTCTTTTTCCTTCGCTCTAGTTTTAGTTCATTATACTCTTATATCATGTTTCCTGAACAGTGAATTTTCCTCACTGCTGATAAGGAAAACGTCATCACTGTTTCTGTTTCAATGGCTGGAAATGATGAAAGTCTAGTGTTCTTGATTCAACTTTATAGCAGTTACAGTGATTACATGATAAATAATAATGGATTTCAAAATAGGTATAATCATGGATTATAGTTGAAGACATTTTTATGAGAAGATGTATTACAAACTTAAACAGGTGCTCATTTAGAATGCCAGCGTTTGAATATTATCTTTTTTGTTAATGTAATTCTTTAGTAAAGTCGTTTAAAAGGTACTTGTATGATTATTAGCCCCCTGAAAGTCGCCCATAAGGCGCACTATTTGGTTAGCATTAGGTTAAAATTGAGATAGCGAACCTAGATACCATGGTTTCGATTCTAGGAGGCCCCATAAAGGGTACTTACCCCGTTTAAATGCATTGTGCAGATTTTCAAGAATTCGTTCAGGGCATTTTGCGTTAAGATAGAGGTTTTAAGTTCACGATAACGTAATCACGAAAATATGGATTTCTATTGCATGCCGTAAAGACTTCTGCCCTATCGGTCATAGGCTCGTAGCTAGAATCAATGTATCAAATTTCGCCCATAAGGGATACAAAGGGCGTCTTAATTTTTTTTTCGGGACACTTACCGAATAGCAAAATAGACATAAAAATCGACATATGAATAGTATTCGTGGTTGTATTTCATATTCTAGCTTAACAACTTCTAAATTGATCCTTGTTTCGATGTCAGGGCGAATTAAATATTCCTCCATAGGTAATGTACAGGAAATTGGAAACCTATTTTGAGGTAATTTCCGGTACGCTTTCGCCATCAAACCTGAGTGATATTTACTGGAGGAACTTCTAAACCATAATAAGAATAGACTTCTAGCGGAAATGTACTTGTTTCGATGCTAGGACGGATCAAATTTCACCTATAAGATTTACACGTGGTGGCTTAAAATTTTTTTTTCGATGCACTTTCCGAAAGGCCGAATTGCTAAAATTCGGAAAATGAATACGATTAATGAGTAAAGTTCACCTCCAGTTAGGAGAGAGATTATGGGGTCATTTGCGTAGGATATTCAGTCGCGGAAATTGCAAGGTCATTCGAAATACATTATTTAGATGAATCTAGTGCAGCAATAACGGGAATAAAACCCTTAATAAGTAAACCATGAACGGGTCAGCCTAAATGCAGGCCAAAGCATGAAGATATGTCTATTCGGTAATGTGTAGCCGAGAATTCTCTCACTAGGGATTGGTTTCCGTGCAGTGAGAGTTACGTTTTAGTTGCAGCCGCTGGATTTACAGTAGAGGGGGTGGTTGAGGCTGGTTTGTGCCACCATTTACTTTGCTGTAAGCCACGGCATACAAGAGCAGCACAAAATATGTCTATCAATTCCCGAGTAGATTAGATCAAAATATTTTAAAAAATCTGCCGGAACAGGGACTTGAACCCAGATTACTCTCCCAATTGCCGGTCCATTGCTCTGTCTATTGAGCAATTCCACCAGAACGTTTCTCCATGCCGCTTGGGAGACTTTGTAGATATAGGACGCGTGAGTTCGTCCGACACAGCGGCATCCCCGGTTCCGTCAGAATTTTTCTCCTTGGGAATTTTTATAGGTGCACGCCTAGGTGCCAAGCACCTAAAACCCTTTTCCTTGTATTTCTATCAATTTTGGAAAAATATGATCCAGGCCTCGCTTAGGTTATTTTATCACTCCCAAACGAAAAATCGCCAAGAAGTGATAAGGAAGGTCGGATAAAGATATGGCAACGTCTAGGGACAAGGTTTGCATCAGCATTACTATTTTTATTATATTTAATTTTTATCAATTTTTTATAATTGACTACACTTCCGTGCATAAATTCGGCAACTGTTTTTGGCATTGAAATTTCTTTCCCAAATATTAGGGCTTTTACAGACACCACCAGCAGTATATTTTTATAGGTGAGAGATATATAGAACAGAACATATAAGCATTAGCTTTTGGGGCGCTAAGACTGTAGCTGGACCAGGGCCTTTAGTGAAAACACCACTGAGAATGACGAAGAGGGATTATTGCAACATACTACAAGAGAACTTGCTGCCATATGCAAACGAAATCCTTCAAAAAATAGTAGTATAGAGTATAGAGTATTTAGTATAGAGTATAGAGTATAGAGTATTTTTTGCGCAGTGTATACAGCACACATTTCTAAAGATTTTTTCCATGATTACCTAAATATACAAGCTATCCCCAAATACCAGTTTTATTATACACTGCAGTGACAAAGGAACAGTCTAAACAGCAGATTTTTGAATGTGAAGATGAAGACGGTGAAATTGGCCCGTAACGTTATGGCCACAGTTTTTTTTGGGATACACGCGTAATCGTCTTCACTGATTACTTGTAAAAGAGTCAAACGATGATTGAAGAGTATTATGCACCGGTTGAGTGAAGAATTCAAGATAAACGTTAATTAATGACGCAACAAACATATATACATTAAATTTTACAATTGCCAACCCTTCTAGCATAATCTCAGGTGGCGTGTCGTCCGGCTCGCATGTTATATATCAACTGTCTTCCTGGCTGCTCTCCTACGGTGAACTGGGCGGTGTTCCACAGTTGTTGCGCAACGCAAAAGTTTGGCCACCAGGTTTTCAATCAAATTAAATATTTTTGAAGTATTACTATACAAGAATGGCCGGCAGATAGCCAGCGCAGTCCTGCATCTCTGGAGCAGCACGTCATAGATATCTTGACCTCTCTTGCACGGCGTCACGGACTATTCAAAATCTTCGTGGATTCCCTGGGAGGGCGACTATAGCGCGCAATAGAGGTTGGAGGAGATATCACTCATTATTAAATTGCTTAAATATTCTCGGTCCTTTATTTATTTAAATATTCATCAGGAATGATAGATCCCCTCTCCTTACGTTTTAGCATTCGTATCTGTAGAGGATGTAGTAATGGGGAGGGAGATCTGCCGTTCACAACGCTGAATTCTTAAATTAATCCTGTATTGTCCCTAAGAGTAATTTTAGGAGTCATACAGTTCAATGGAGGTTAATTTTAATGATGGAGGAAGTGGGAAGCATTTAGACTGGTATGCAATTAATATATCCAAACGAAATCTTTCTCGAAGTTTCTCGGTACAGTTGACGATTAAAATAGAGTAGGAAATGACAAAATAGTTTTCGTTAGTGTGATATTTCTATTTTGCATGTTAGTGTAATTTAATAGAAAAGCATTTATTTGATGAAATAATGGAGCCAAAGTCAAGGTAAGACAAGAATATTATTCAGTTAAATTTTATGTGAATATTCATTTTGAAAACTGCTTAAAACCGAAAATATCAGCATTAACGCTCACGTTAATATCCTAAAGTAGTCAATGATTGAAGTCCCTAGAAATCGACTCAACGTCGTCTGGTTGCTCGTCTAGATGAAACAGAAAAGCTTTTTCTTTCGGGGAACATCTCAATCGAAGACTAAACTTACCTTCAAACCATTCCAATGGTGCGAGGTACTGTCCCTATTCGATTCCCGTTTCCTGAAATTCCACAGCGATTCTTTCTTTCCTCTCACTCTCATCAACTTCCAAAACATATACCCCCACCACCGTTTGGTGTTTTCCGTCTTACCTGCAAATCATGTAGTACCAACAGAAATTTTAAGTGCACTGTTTGGCCGCTAAAGCAGCGACAGAACTTACCCACAGACTTTTGTAAATGACTGTACATAACATTGTGTTAACATATATATCGAGATACTAACTACCATATACGTGTATTGCAAATAGTAATTAAAATTTTGGAAGACCCTGAACTTCAGATTGACTGAGATTTTATTAAACAAATGCGGCATATCAAGGATTGAAAGGCATTTAAGGAATGGTACTAGTAATGCTCACACTATATTCCCTGTTTATATATAATAAGATGGATTAAATTATCTGGTGATTTTGATAGTAATATCTCTTTCTACAACCATGAAATTAAAAATAAATTTTCCTTTATGTTTGTTTGGCATTTTACTAGTGAGGGCACACCCATTCCTTAACATTTCCCCTTTGCTATGGCATATTTTCTTCCTTCATTCAAGTAACCATATTTTATTTTAATCCCCTAATCAAAGGGAGTAACCTTTATGAAGTAATTATGTAGCCATGATTACTAGGAATTGAAAGTGGATCATCCTTCAGCAGTAGTAAGTGTGTGTCCTTTCAACACAAGTAATCCAACAAAGTTATTTATATTTAATATGTACGAAAACTTTCATTATCTAAAATATCATTTAGTCTAAAAACTATTACTGATAAAAATCTTTCTTAGAGCTGTAGTTCTGCATANAGCTTCGATGGCAGAAAAAGGGCTCTGACGATTCAATTCAAATATTCGCGCCCGTACGTCGTAGCCTGTCGCATTGGGCCAATTATATTCGGAGTGGAAAGGGGACGCATATTAATCCGTTCAGAATTCAGATTTTGCATTGAAGCGTTATACTTCACATTTCCCCGCAAAGTAAAGCTGTAAGATTTTTATTGATTGGTTTTTTCAACCGTTGGTCAGAAAAGAAATACAAAGGAGTGAAATTTGAGATTGTACATCCAGTAAGGTTTATTAAAAATATTAATGCGTAGCGCGAAGTGCCCTTATAAAAATGCATGTTCTAGTATGTCCGTGTTTTTGAGTGTGATTTGTTAAAATAACATGTAAACTTATACATAACGTAAACTTTTGAGGAATCAGATAATCTCTATAATATTCGCTGTTTGAATGTATCTGTTAAAATTTGAAGTGCAGTATCATTGTGCATGGGATTGGAGCTATTGTGCAAATTTTCAAGAAAAGTCTACTGTGTGTGTAAGCNATGGATAATTTTCTCAACTTATAATTTAGAAGTATTTTATTTCCGAAATAGGGTCCGAAGGAACCCTATGAGATGTTTCTAAAATTGAATATGTGTAAGAGAAAAATTTTGATGGACTGCATCAGATAATTTTGTATTTATGCATGTGATATTGTAAGACTGCTGAGCATCCTCATGCTTTCCATTTCCAGAAGGTTCTCCATTATGGTCTATATTGCTGTGTTCTGTTTGATTTGCTGTCATTGTACTAATGTTTTCAAAAATTGGGTCATCTGAACTACCGCAGCCGGAACTTTGGTCCGCGGAGATTTGGTCCGCTACGTTTTGGTCCGCTACGATTTGGTCCCACGACAATTTGGTCCCGCTACGATTTGGTCCGCAACGATTTGGTCCGCGGCGGCTGGGTGCTACGATGATTTAGTTACGACACGCGATAAATTTTTTGTTGGGCAAGGCTGAGAATTCTCATAATTAATTGTTATTGTTTTTCTGGATAGAATTCAATAGTTTTGTTAGTATGTAACCTTTTGTTAAACAATAATTAGAAGTATGCCTTACTGGAATCGGAGCGTGCAATAGGGGAGGAAAACAGTTATCCGGACGTAAGAATATGACAAAACTATTGTTTATTTATAAATTAAAGTCTTTGATAAACAAGGAATACNTGGGTCTGAGAGAATGATGTCAATTGATATTTTGATATTATAATTGATTAGCATTTTACAATTCATGTTTGAAAAGTAAGACCTTAAAATAGTTTGCATTTACAGACCGTGGTGTCTTGCAAGCAACACTAGAAGTCTGCGACAAGTCAGCTTGTCACCTGTATTAGGTGACACGGAGCACTTCCTCGACACAAGGCAAGTCAAATTTACCGGAGTCTTCTTAAAACTGTCTGCAAAATTTATTTAAAGCACTTCAGTTTCTCATAATCAATTTAATGTTATGGAAAAACTAGAAACTTCCATTTAGAATTCTCCTTCTTTTAAGTCTTCTGAAAGACTGGAATCTTTTTGAATTTAATTAATATTTAATCAATGCATATTGCTTTCCTTTGATGATTTATGAAAGTCCTTGATTCTACCAAAAAAAATTATGTGTCCCTAAGTAATAATTTCTGTTTCTTCTTCTATCAATCCTTAAAGTTCTGTAATAGCCCAGCTTAGAGAGTATATGATGGCTCTTAGAACACAAGAATTACTGATTCAACTCAGAGTGTAACGATTCTGTTCATCTTCTATCTGTGGATAATGATTGACTTGATATTAACTCTGAGGAAGGATTGTAACAGTGAATCAATTTAGTATAGCTTTCTAATACATAATCAAGTATGATTTATGAACAAATAGTACAGATTTATTAATGTCATATCCCTCAATTTTAAAACTATAATTGGGAAAACATGATGACTTACACTTGGTTTACAGTGGGCATTCTCCTTTTTGTGCAATTTACATAAGCATTGATTCTTAACTTCATCCCACAGAAATGTGGATGAAGACCAAGAAAAAACGGAGACCTCTCTGGCAGATGAAGACTCAGTGATGGAGAGAAAAAATAAATCGCAAGAGTATGTTCAATTAAAACTCACCTTATATCAAAATATAGTATGGGAGCAGAGTTAAATGCACTGAAACTGTAAATGAAATATATTCATTCTCATCTTTTCATTCATAATGCATGTTGTAGGTCTTTGGGATAATATATTTGTTAATGCATGTAGGGATATCATTTAACGAAAGAAGCCGCTTGAGGAAGCCATATGAAATGGCTTCTCTTTCTCATGTACATTTCTATGACATTTCTAATTTTTTCCAATTTCAGTATTTCACCTCAGCCATGATTTTTCATCAAATCAAAGTGAGGTTGAGAAAGAATTAGTTATTGTACACTTCAAAAGTTTTAAAGCAATTTAATTTCCCTCAAGAAATGATTAAAGAAGTTTCCTTGATGGGTAGAGATATCTTTTTATGCCAAGGGAGCTATTGATATACAAGAATTTTACAAAAGTATTAATTTGCAATAATAGATTTTGAGACCTCTCAGGCAGATGAAGACTCAGTGATGGAGAGAAAAAATAAATCGCAAGAGTATGTTCAATTAAAACTCACCTTATATCAAAATATAGTATGGGAGCAGAGTTAAATGCACTGAAACTGTAAATGAAATATATTCATTCTCATCTTTTCATTTATAATGCATGTTGTAGGTCTTTGTGACAATATATTTGTTAATGCAAGTGATTGCATATGTACCTCAAAGCAAATTGGTCCCATTGAAATCTCTCAAGATAATATTAGCAGACAGCCTTGTCAATATAGGACAGATGTGGAATGGATATCATTACCGTCAGACTTCTGTTTGAAACTGCAGGATGATGGTCTCAAACAGTGCCCTACAGAGTAGCTTTTGAAATTTAGTCACTCCATAAGAGGTAATATAAATGGGAGCATACAAATTCTTTGAAAACCTATTGTTAGAAAGCTGCCATTTAGGAATTTGAATTTTTGAAATTCAATCCTTGAAAATTAATTCTTGGAACTGTTATTTCTTCTTAATACAATTTTATTGAAAAATACTACTGTAAATAATCTGGTGCTATGCAAAATTTTTGTNCCTTAGAATTTTCCCCTTCCCATGGCATTATGTGTATGTCAGTATTTAAGAAGACCAGACAGAAATAACCGATGACTGTAATCAAGTCTGCTAACCTCTGGCAGATAAGAAATTATTGCTCCCAGAATTTGTAACACGAGCAAGATGCTATTTATCGTGTGTGTGTGTGTGTATACTGTGTCAGAAATTCATGTCGAGATCGCTGTATTGTACATTTTTTGACATGAACTTTGAGTAAAGCTCACTGGAATGAAGTAAGTAATACTATTTTGTTTGTACCAATCATTCACTATATTTGATTCTTTTTTTTGAGGTGAATTTTATGTATTCTTCTGTCTCTTGAGTTATCTATATTAGCTTAACATCTAGAGTTTCATTCTAAATAATATTTGTCTATTATTTCATTTGGAGCTGCCTACTCATATAGTTTTCCAAAAGGGGATTTTATGTTATTTTCATAAATTTTGATTTGTTGAATTTGGTACCAAAACAATTGTACAAGCTATGATTTCACATCACTGATAAACAAACTTAAACTCATTCATCTGGTCTGCAGTGTTTATGGTAAATTTTACTGCAACCCATTCAACTGTGTTTTGAACTTTATAGCATTTCTTCTGACATTTCTAGCTCAATTACAACAATAATTTCTATTTTCAGCACCAAAAGGGATGATTGAGAAAGACTATGCATTTAAGGAAACATACCTCTGAAGAGCAGAAAAGAGAGTTTACCTGCCAGAATATATGGAGCTTGAGATGGTAAATGGTTTAATAGGGCTTGCAAATTGTAAGTAAAGAAGTTGCTGCCTAAGCAGTGTAAGATCCCTACCGTCCTTACAATTTGCTGGCGAATCTCTCCATTCAAAAGAGATAACGCACTGAGCATGGTACATCCTGCGTGATGAGGAAACCCATGCAAATTGCTATAATTCTTAAATCTTGTTTTAATTTTCATGAATGTTAGAAAATTTCTGCTCTTTATGTTCATGTGATGTGTAATAGATGAAATTATACTATACTTCTAAAATGTGATAAGATTTTATGTATTAATATTTTTTCATATATCCCAGGGGAGTTATATCTTAGAACTAAGATATGAAATAAGAGTAAATTTGCCCTCACACTGCCAAGTGTTTGGTCATTTTGTTAATGATTATCCAAAATTGTCCTGTCAGCCATCCCTCGAACTGTGTTTGGTGACCTGCAGTAAGGAATAGGAATTTTAATCATCATACCAATGAAACCAATCAAAATCTATGGAGCCAGAACACTGAGGCATATATTGAGCCCTTAAGGATAAATTTAGGGAGTCTTTGATTAATCCTTTGGTGTAAGTTTTTGGCTTAAAAAATATATTGAGATTCTAACTTACATATACCTTCTTTGCAAACAGTTAACTGAATCTATTTGAAGCAATCTTATTCTCAGACTTAATAAGATTAAATTATCAATTCTTGAGATCATACTATCAATTGTGATGAGGTTACACAAGATAGGAATAGCTGAATAATTAACTATCTTGGTCTATTGACCACCTTAGTTAACTGTATTAGTAGTAGTATTGTTAAATATGCTTCGACTGTTTTAGTCATTTTGCAGGTAGGCCCCCACTGGGAATCGAAGTGGGGACTGCATCGCTAAAGTCGAATGCGTTGCACACATGGCTTTCCGGAAGCCCACACCTTGGTTAATTACAGAAGATTTAATCATTACTAATTAATTTTTTGACTAACCTTATGACTAACTACTAGAAGACTACTATTATAGTAAATAAGTAATAAACAACTTTCATAATTATCAAAATATACCTATTTAAAAGCATATAAACCTCAATTAAGCTACAAGTTAGTTGCTATTTAAGAGTGATCTACTTTTGTAACATCAACTTAGCAAATTGAAGTAGAACACTTCAAAGTTAAGCTAATAGATAAGCACACCATCAACGTCTTTCAAACAACTTCATACATATTTCCACCAGAGATGTGAATGTCCTCAGAGTTCTATTTCCTACTGCCAGAATGAAAGAGAATAGAACCCCGGTATTTTTAGAAAATCGAAACCAGGAAAGGCCTAATTCATAATGAACTCCCTAAATGGTCAATAATTAATGCACCCTGACTGCCTTTCGCCAATTATTTTCCAGATTTTCTCGAAGAAGCTTTAAAACCCTAGAATTGGAAAAGAAGGTACTTTGGGTAAAAGCGGGGTACATCAGTAAGTTGCGTGTTGCTGATGATATAGTACTCTTCGCAACCAGCGAAGAAGAAATACCTCTAAGTCTTCATATACAAAACTAGGTATGACGAAAGATATGAATCAGGATAAACTAAAAAAAATAGAGGTAATGTACAACTTTCTTGCATGTGAAGAACTAGTAAAACTGAATGAAATGCCTTTGGATGTCTGCTCAGAATTAACATACCTAAGACAGCTGGTAACAAACGGAGAAATCAACAGGAAGAATGATTTGAAAAGAAGAATCAAAATTAGATTGACTTCCTTAGGAAGGAACACGTACACTCTCAAGTTGAAATTTTCAATGGTTTTGAAGAGGAAAGCCGTCGACCAAAGCATTTTGTATTGCCAACGAATCTTGGATCATAAATGCAGAAATATCCCAGCGGCTCCAGAGTAAACAAAGAAGTTTGGAATGCCTGTCAACACAACACCTTGATGAGGATGAGGGCAGGAGTGAC